>OX415237.1:11800000-12092500 GCA_948330725.1 Sherardia arvensis
AACCATTTAGTTTTTGACTGTGGACTGAGACATGGAGAAATTGAGAATTATCTAGAATTAAGTTCAGGTGGATATCATTTCTCCAAAAAATCCAGATTTGTTTATTCTGTGCAAACATACAGTTCTGATAGCCCAGAATAGTTTTGTAATAATCACATTTCAAATTTTCATGCATAGGCTCAATTAAACAGATTATGTCAAAATTATAAGTGGCAATTAGTTCCTGTAATCTTTCAAGTGAAGTTTCAATACCTCTGACATTCCACACTAGGAATTTATTATTCAGAGTTATACTATTCATTTAGTATTTTTACCAGGGCTATTTGTAACCGAACTAGCCATAATCTGATTTAGTTGAGTAAAATATGTTTGAAACTTTATCACATGTGCTTTTTTAGCTAGTATTCTATTGGATTTTCTCAATTGAGCTGTGCCTACCTGCTGTTCATTCTCACACTAGTGGACTGCCCTACGCTTCTCGGCGGTTCAGTCGTTCATTTCACGGCATTTTGGAAATGCCGTAACGGGTTTTGCCGTAAAATGGTACTTTTTCTCGGCGGTTCAAAAACGCCTTAAAAACGAACGTTGCGCACGGCGGTTTAAAACGCCGTGTGCAGCTGTTAAAAAACGCCCTGTATTATTGTTACGAGTTCGCCACCTCAGGTCGCTTGTTTCTTTAAATGTGAGTACTACGAAATTGCCTCCACTTTCGCCTCCAGAGGCGACATCACTTCTGTCGGTCGCCTGTGTCTAATAATGAAGAAGCGAACTCGTAAAAATACTCACTAGGGTGAGGGAGGCGACACCGCTGGCGTATTCGCTGGAAGAAATGGGAATATTAAATTTGAAAAATGTGGAAATGGCTATGGACTTACGGTCTCGTGCAGTATGTCGCTTGTGGTCGAAAAGGAAAAGCGACATCGCTCTGTTGGGGTGGCGAAAATGTATAGCGAACTCGCCAGCTGAAAATGTTGGCAGACCAGAGGGACACAGGCGGGGTGGGATACGAGACCGTCAGAAGAGGCGATTGTTAGGCGACGTCGTGCACATATTTGTTATAGGGAATGTGGTTGGCGAATTCGCCTATTGAATTCGTCTATGGAGGCGAATATTAGAGGCGAAATCGTTTGAGGCACGCCAGGGGCAACAGAGTCTAGCAAGCGAGTAGCCAGGCGATGTCGCTTTTGTGGGCGAATGTATAGGCGAGGCCGTGTGTATGACCGCTTGTTTTATTGTAGTAGAAGGCGTGCCAGGTAGCGATATAGCTTCTGGATTCGACTTGAAGCGAATAAGGTAGCGAAATCGTTTGCTTGCAAGACAGAATTGTGTAATTATTTGTAAAAATTGACCCGTTTCTTTCGAAACATGAATCGGGATACCCGACTCAACATAAACCTGTCAAATTCAAATCCAACACCCCTATACTAATACTAAAGATGCATAACCTAAGCACACAAGTGCGATACCAATGTCAAGCCCTACCAAAAAGAGAGACAATACTTTTTCATGCCTTAGGGAGGTTAAGGACTTGTGGCCTTGCAATGGTAAACGCACGGTTGTGGACCAGATATTTATCCATTTGGTCTCTTCCGTCGTTAAGTTCTTGCAAGGAGAAAGGAGTGATATCATCCACGAATACCTATGGTTGAAAATAACGCTTATTAGGAAATTTCGACGAATATAAATGAGATTAGACGCGTGTAGCGTACCTTTAGAAGATCTAGCATGTCTTTTTGAACACCATCCACTACCATCAAACCAAAGATCATTGTGTAATAGCCACATTCATAGTTCAATGATTGCTTCCTAGACTACAAAAGTGTTTAAAACATAAAACATTACTATACTTATGGTACTTTAAACGCAAATGTTGATTTTTGAAAGGACGTGATAGCATGAGCACAACATCTTACCCGAATGTTTATAAGGTGGAAGTCGAGGAGTGTTTTGTCGTTCACTTGAAGAATTGCATTATCAAGGAGATCGGCGAATGTTCGTGATGGAGGGCGGTGGAGTGGGTCTATCCAATATACTTGCTTTAAAGCGGGTATTATTGCAACAAAGCTCCAATGATCACTACAAATCACATGAAAGCATAATGGTCATAAACAATGAATGCAGTAGAGCAAATACAATATATTTAGCATGAGTAATAGAGCAAATTGTAAGGTATACCTCTCGAGATATGGTCCGATCCATATTTTCTTTGATTTGTCGGAGAGAGTAGAATTCAAGTAATCAAGTTTTTGCCTATTGCTCTCCATACTAGCTTGCAAATGCATTGGATGCAAAAATCCAATGAAATGCTTGCTCCGGTGATAGGTATGGTGATGCAAGAACCTGTGAATGTAGTAGACAATCATGACGAGGATGTAATCATATATGGTTTGATAATTGAGTATTCTCATGAAACACATACAAATGACTTACATTTGATTGAGGCAAAGAATGGTGGCAGGAAGTTCAGTGAAATTCCAGAAATATTCAAAATCCCCCCATGGTACGTGGATGTCCTTTGTCATAGTAAAGCACCTTTCATTTCCGAGAAAGGCATAGCATGCATTCTTGTCGTGCGAGGATATCAAATCATAAAAGACTCGGACGAAGGGTGGAAGGGCTTTCATAAACTCCACGAGCATGGGGTCTAATGTTTGTCTAGCTATAGGCAAGGCATGCATAGGTATTTGTGGATTTTGTGGAGTTTGTGGTTTCCTACGGGGTATGGAGGTGGATTTTTCATCAAGCACCAACCATTTTGGCCATAGAACAAGGAAACCTTTAGCCTCCCCAACTCTCACCATCGGTGACTCCTTCACAGGTAGCAATTGTTGTTCAATCAAAACGTCGGTAATGCGAACACTAAAAAATCCCGCAGGGATGTCAACACAATTGTGTTTCACCGCACTTGGGTCGCATGTGCCATTGGCGACATGGAGTGGTTTTGATTTGGTACCTTGCGAAACATATAGCTTGCAAGGGGGTTCTATCATAAATGAAAGCACAAGACAAATCATCATCCAACTATTTTTAGAAAGAGATTAGAAACCAACGATGTTCTAAATTAGCAAAATTGGTACTAACCTTATCGACTTGAATGGAATGCGCCGCATTCAACTTGATGGGTGATGAAGGTGGAGTAGGAGGCACTAGTTCCTCGTCCATTTCCACATTCTCACCTTCATCCTCCACAATTTGAGGTGATGCTTGAGAACCCTTTGATGATGGTGGAAGATGTGGTTGTGTACCTCCTAACCTCTCGATGTGGGGATAGTTGGTGTGTTGTGCTATGTCTTTCATCACCTCCCTCAAATCCTCCATTTCCGCCTTTGTCGCCGCCACCTCGCTCAAAGCTCGTTGTAGTTGTGATGGTTTAGGATTGCCCCAACCTTGCTTAATCCCAAAAACCTCTTCTTGTGTCGCGTAACCTCCAACACCTAATGCTCTTCCCGGGTGTTCCTTTTTCTTCCCAAGAGCAAAAGCCTCATTCAAGACATCCTTCTTCCCACACGGGATAAAGGTACCCTCCTCCTTTTGGCGCTCAAGAAGTTCCTATTATCAAATATGTTGTACTAGGTGAAAGTGGCTGTGAAGAATATTTGAAAGCAACAACAAAAATAAATTTGACTACAATAGATAGTAAGATAAGGTAAGATAGACTAACCACCCTCTTTGCACATTTTTCGGCATCCTCCGAAGTGAACTTACCATCCGAGTCTCTAATTCGACCCAACACGAAGAGTTTTTGTCTAGTATAATCCTCGGCGCCCTTTTCCACTACGACATACTGAGCTTCCGCCTCGTCCATCCCCCCTAATACCAACTCCTTCACTAGTTCCTCCTTCTCCTTAAGCCCCTCCTTCTCACCTACACCCAAATACCCCGACCTACCACCGGTGTATGGCATTGTTATTGATTTCGCCGATGTGACCTTTTTGTCCCATTTCCCCTTTGCACAAGAAGATACCGTATCACATGTCATCATTAATGTAATTAGATAAGAGGAGGTTATGTCACCGAAGTTATAGTTTGTGACTCACCGAAGTCTTATTTTCAAGCGATGCTTGCTTGAAGGCCTCCCACGCATCGGTTGTAATATGATTGTATCGGTCTCTTGGATCTTGACCTAGCCTCTTTCCCTTCTCATACAAGTAGTGTTTTCTTAGAGCATGCTTGTGCTCGTGAAAAGCTTTGGAGATGATGTTGAATGCCTTCTTTCTCACCACTTCTATGTCATTAGATTCTATTTCAAAAGGTCGCTACGCAAAAATATGTAGGATGTATTATGTCTACATATTACGAAGAGGTATAATATTGACTAGATAGATCATTGAAAGGTTAAATGTTACTTACTTGGCATTCTACCCAAACTTCCTCCTTATTTTTTGGTGGGACGTTTCTCCAATTATCCTCCGTTATATCAATAAACGTTCTTCCAACTCGGCCACACCAACTTGACCATTTTGAATGTTCTTTTTTTGGTCGGTTGCATACACCCTTAGCATTAAATCCTATGTGTGTTAGTTCTCCTCTTCTCATTCTTCTTTGTAGAACTCGACAATGTGAGCGGACTTGTAGGCCTTTCTTCGAGTTTCTACCTCGCTTCTTTGGTTGGGCACTTGAAGTGGTTGAAGTGGTCACCATTGCTATCTAAGGATGGATAGAAATTGTAACTTAACTAATTAGTACTATTATGACTAGGTAAAACAACAACAAAACCATGTTGAATGAGTTGTAGAAGTAAAATAACACAAGCATGACTAGTTGAAACAATGAAAAAACGGATTTGTTGAATTGTATAACCAAAGTGAACCTAAGGTAGGCTAACATGTTAGAATGCCACATGAAAGTAACAAATAAAGGGAGCTATGCCTTCTAAATTTGATTTTAACATAGTCATAAAACACATATGTTATGGATTGGGACTAAGCATGGATAATGTCTACTCAAGCATGCCATTCAAGCAATATATCTCAAAAAGTAACTAAATAAGATGTGCTTTGAATAATACTTCAAATTTGAGTCTCATACCTTAATTGTAGAAGAAGATATTAGTTGTTTGTTGCTCTTAGCCACACAAAGTAGCAAGATTTGTAATATTCAACCAAAGTTGAAGGAGATTTTGGGGTTTTTGGTGGGTTACAAGCTTTATAGGGTTTAGTTCTTCACATAAAATATATGTGCTAGATTTGAGGATGAGTTTGTGGTTGGTTTTGATGAGATTTCACCAGGAAATGAGGCAAGAATGGATTTGGAATGCAAGGATTTGAGATGGAAGTTGAGGGGGGGATAAGGTGAGAGAGAAGGAGGGGTAGATGGGAATGAATGGTGAAAATGGTGAAGAGGTTAGCAAAATCCGGGATAAAAGATATATATAGTATGGTAGAGTTGGACAAAACATGCCTGAATAGTATATTTGGTCGGTTACTGTTTAACCAAGTTACGATACCGCAACCTGCATCGGCTAGAGGCGAATACCCCTTGCGGTGTCGCTAGCTAGTAAGTTGATGAACCCATAATAATTATTTTCTGAATATTTGCTACTTTGTTATGCAATGAATATTAACATTGTGTGTTTCATGAGCTGATGTATATTAAAATTTAATATGAAAAGTTATAAATGAAATCAGATTTTATCTGCACATAATATTACTTGAGTTGGTTGCAACGATGACGTATGTTATGAAAGAGAATTGTTGTGACATGTTATATAGAGTCCTATGAAGAGGTATCTGAAATTGTTAACTCTAATCCATATCCATGTTTATTGTAACGCAGTAGGCATAAACGGTTTAGATACGTATATGATGGGACTACGGGTTAATACCATTAGTTCGTTAACCAAATGTTACACTAGTGCAGATACGACCAATATGAATTTCTACATCAGCCACGTGTTGATCACCATCGAATATACATGTATTTGACAACTTCTGACTGAAAGTGTAGAAATTTAGTTCTTCTGTAATGCATGTGGTATTACTCATAGTTTGGATGATGTTATACATAGAGGAAACGTCGTTACCCCGTTAAAGAGCCGACTTCGCGATCACACATCTCGGGAGCTAATGAATGAAAAGTATCCAGTTTTAGATGAGAATAGGGGTGGTAATTGAGTCAGTCAACACGCGAGTAATTCGAGATCGACTCGGTCAAAACTCGGACAAAACACGACTCGATCTAGCTCGACTCGAAAAACTCGTGCGTAACTCGGTAAGTATAATCAATTCCAAGTTTATAATATTATTAGGTTATACTATATTAGTTCAATCATCTAATCTAGCTAGTTTTCTTTTACTACTCAATATTGAATAAACTAATTAATTGAATTGGTATTTAAAATAATAATTTCATTATGTATATGTAAAGGCACATATATATAATTAGAAATTTTCATAGTATAGAAGTAGTAAAATATTTTGTATTAATGGATTGGATGAAGATTACTTTTAGGAATAATTTACCCTAAACTATTAATTTTTGAAATAATTAGTTAAATTTTTATTTAAAAAGGGAAAATAATAATTCGAGTTCGAACTCGCAAGTAGTGTCGATACTCGATAAAAAATAAGGAGTTCGAGTTGAGTATGGTATTATTAACTCGCTAGTTCTCGAGTCGAGTCGAACATGGTTAAGATAGATCTCGAGTCTAGACAAGTTACGCACTACTCGCTTGATTAGCATCCCTAAATATAATTGAAGGTTGTCATTCCCAATCTCGATGACAAATGGGTTTGGTTTTTATCGTGTGGGTTGCCGGGCATGGGTTCAGGGTTTGATGATTGTACAGAAGCGAAATTGCTAATACCTTCGCCTACAAACCAAATTGAGGCGAGTTCGCCAGTTGGTTGAAATTACAGGCGAATGAACAGGCGATTTCGTTTCATAGTGAAAGCCATGCGCGGCGTTCCTGACACGATTTCGTAGCCCGTTCCACCTACAGGCGAATGGCGAATGGAAGCGGCGAGTTCGCCAGCGTATATTAATTTTAAAAAAAATACAAAAATAAGTTTTGCGGGTGGCAATTTCAGAACCCCTCAACTTCCACCCGCAAAACCCTAAATCCCCAATCGGAAAATCAACTGCAATACCATGGGCCGGAGCAAATCAGCCGGTAAAACCCTCAATCCACCAGCCCCCAAGCGCCAGAAGACCACCCCCACTGCTGAACCCGATACGGAGGCGGCCGGATTGCGGGAACAGAAACTCGCCGACCTTCAACCTCGCCGGAGACAGGATCGGCCGGCCGGTGGATCTACAGGCGGCGGGCATAGTTCAGGAAGCTCCCATCAACACCAACACGCCACCAGTCCGTCGAGGAACCGCCACACCGCCACCAGGAACCCGCCTGAAACGCCTGAAACTGGTGGGCCACCCCAGAATCCGGCGGGTAACCCTGCAACTGAGGAAGATGAGGAGACCTCTCTGTTCATCAGTACAAAGGCCGAGACTAGGTACGAACAATTTTCACGACGCTTCTTGTTGAATGCTAGGGTTTTTGATGAAGATGAGATAGAGTCGTTAGGGTTTGCTAAATTTGTAGACTATTTTAAGGCGACGCATCTAGAAGGGATGTTGATGTCGAAAGAGCCGGTGCATAAGGATGAGTGTTTACAGTTTTATGCAAATATGACTTTTGCAAAGGACGCCGAAGAGGGGGAGACAATGGTTAGGGGAGTAAGGTTTAAGGTTGATAAGTATTTGATTAATGAGGTGATAGGTTGCCCGTATGTGTCGGTTGACCACTTAAGGCCGTTAGATCCAAAAGGTCCTTACGAGTGTTACCACACCCAAAACTTCCCATCTTTGTCTAGTTTGAACCCCCTAGAACCCGTTGCTATGCGTAGAAAATACTTTAAGTCGCGTAGCAAGTTGGAAGGTACTCCGAAGAAGTACAATATTGGCGTTCTCACTCAGGAGCAGAGGTTGGTGTTCGAGTTGATATGCTCGAATGTCATGCCATCGGGTGGTCACCCTTGCGAGCCTACTATTGCCAATTTGATGTTGTTCTATTACATCATGGAGGGATTGAAGATCAATCCAGTGTACGCGATTGTGAAGTACATGCTGAAGCATGCCAAGGACAAATCTGATGAAACGATCCCATATGGCCAGCTTATCACGGCGATGATAAAGAAGAAGGGTATTAGACCGGTTAGTCGGCCAGAGCCAGTTATACACTACACCGAGAAATGGCTGCGTAGCAAGGGATTGGCACTTGGCGCCGATGGGGTCATAAAAAAGAAGAAGGATGGTGCTTCGAGTTCAAGTAACCATGGTGTTTTGAGTCCGGGTAAGTCGAACCTTAGCAAACTTGGTATTTTATTAGATTTATTTGTTTGCGCCTATAAGATTTTCTAATGGATTTGATGTGTTTTGTCAGGACGGGAACTTCATTGGCGTGAGCGAATGGTCGTGATGATGGGACAGCTTTCAGCGGAAATAGAACAGTTGAAGTTGGAATAAGCCAAGGAGACGGAGATGATATTGGAGTTTGGCAGGATGCTAGACTTGGAACCTGAGCTTAGCGACGAGGAAGGGATGCCAGACTTTTCCGTTCAGCCTTTGCCACCAATGGACGCGGAGGCGGATGACCCTGAAAGTGAAGCGGAACCAGAAGAGGAGGATCCAGAAGAGGAGGAAACAGAACAGGTTGACGAGCCCGAAGGTGCTAAGTATGGAGAAGATCCCGTTGGTGAAGATGGTGGCCCGTTTTCTCCGGATGAAGATAATGACGAAATGTTCAAGGTTGTCTTCAGAAACGAACGAAGCCATAATGAGGATGCGCAAGAGTCGTCGGAAGAGGAAGTACAACAGTCGTCGGAAGAGGAATTACAAGAGTCGTAGGAAGAAGAAGATGACGAAGACGGGGGCAAAGAAGAGGATGGTCAGGACGATGGTGATAGTGACGAGGACGATAGTGATGACGCTTAGCATATTTTTGCCTTTGTTATCATAAACTACGCTTTTGTTGATTTTGTACTTAAACTCGCAACATGGTTTAGTTGCATTCTTTTGAGGCTACTATTATTTTTAGCCAATGTAATATATTTCAAGTTAATTAACTTAAATCTTGACAAATATTACAACTAACCTTGATAAAACATGGATATTCATATGATAACAATATTGCATAATATTACCAAGCGAACCTGGAAGCGAATTCGCTTCAAATATTTTCACAAGGCGATAGAAGGAAGCGAAATCGCCTAAGCTGCCGCCTACAAATGTTTCCACCTCACGAACTCGCCACGAAGTCCGCCGTGTGGAACAGAAGCTAACAAGCGTGCCAACAGGCGAACTCGTAAGGTGGGGCGAACGCAGAAGCGACACCGCCTACCTAAACACCTACAAACTTTTACGTCTTGAGAACTCGCTAGCAGTTCCGCCGTGTGGAACAGAACCTAGCAAGCGTGACAATAGGCAAACTCGTAAGCATGGAGGCGAATAAAGAAGCGAGTTCGCCACTGGAAAGAAGAATTTTAAAAAAAACACAAGTACAGAACATGTACATACGACGCCGTTTGACACACAGGCGTTGAACAGAGGCGAGTTCGCCACCACGTTATATCATTTTTCCCACATCGGTGGAGTAGCGTCCAATTGATCAGTATAAATATGTGACCAAAACTAAATGGTTCGATAAGTCGCCGACCCGCACAAACTGCCCATGAAACACCATGCATGATATACACATATACTATACATACACTATACATATACTATATATATACTATACATATACTATACATATACTGGTCCAGACCGAGGCCGTGTTGTTGTGATGAGTGAGTTCCAAGTGTGATCGGCCAAAGGCCATTTTTTTTATAACTACACAAAAACGAAGGCAAAGTTTCACTCATTACGTGTAAATGAGTCGAGTCGAGACCGAACACAGGTATGCTCAAACTCGACTCCTATATATTTTGAGAGCTCGAATTCCAGATCGTCCTGTTTAAAAAAAAAACAAATTTGTAATTATTACCAAAGAAATTGATATATTAACCATATACCGAATTATATATACCTAATTATATATATATATATTTATATTTATATATTGATATATATATTTATTTGATCAATGAGCACGCACTATCAGAAAGTTGACCCCCCATTTCAACGGTTTTATGCATATTAGCAGCGCTTTCTTATGATAAGGTAGCGCCCTCTAAGTGGCCGGTGAAAGCTTATGGTAAGAGGCGCTGAAAGACCAAATGGGGGGCCCGCTATGTCCATGTTGGCAATGGTGACTTGGCAATGGTGACTCGGATCAAATCCTTTCAGCGGATCTTTAAAAAGCGTTGATACATTTAAATTTTGAAAAATAAAAAAAATAGAGAATTGAAATTTTTGAATTTTAAAAATCCCAAATTTAACTGAAAATTTCAGTTTCCCGCTCTCATGGTGAAACCAATTTTTGATTTATTTAATTAAAATAAAACAAATAAATGGCCAATAAAATATAAAATTGCTAAAAATAAATTTAAAAATCAAAACTATATTAAAAATCAAGAATGTTACAATCCAATGTCATAACACTAATCCAATCATCCTATCATCCTACACTAACCAAAAAACCATTCTAACATTGCATATGGAGCATCATTCAGCAGTCAGCACATTAGTTGTTTCTCGTAACAAAAAATCACACTGACCAGAGGAGCTGATAAAGTTCAACCGATGAGAGTTCGGGTCTGGCTAGGGAGTCCTTGAGAGCAGCCTCCATGGCAATGCTGCAAACTTGGTTGCCACTGCAATTTCCGCTCCTGGATCCTTCTCTCTCCTTTCCTTTATAAACCTTCAAATAATACATTGTACACTTCCTTCAGCATACTCTTTAAGGATTCATGAAAAAAGACAATGAACTTGCCGAAAAATGTGTGTGAAAATCCATTTTTCAGATACATTGTACACTCAATCATGAAAAAGACAGCAACTTAAATACAACTAGGCACAAACTAACCTTCCTAGTAGAGTTTCAGAATTGATAGCACCAAGAGAGAACTGCAAGCAATCAGAAAGCAATCAGAGAACTGCAAGCAATCCACTTCAAAATTGAGACAGTACCAAACTTTTTAAAAGAAAAACACTCACAGAAGATAAAGAACAACAACAATTAATCAATTACGATAAAAAATCGAGATTTCGAGTAACATGATTTATACCATCATAATCACGGTCAACATCAACTGCCCAGCTAGTGAACCATGGCATGGAAATCTTCCTTGCTCTTCTTATCTGCAACCCAATAAAACTCTCATCACTTGGAAACACTACATTATCTCCATATATGCTCATCTAGTACCAAGAGAAGAGATATGAAACTTTACTTATATAAGGCTTCCATTGGCATAAATGATGACAGCATGTGGCAACACACTCAGGCCTCTGAGGATACACTCAGTTTTTGCCTCAACATCACCTGCACCTTGATGCCGGTATGCAGCAATTGAGCATCCTATCTCCCCCAAAACAGCAACCATGCAGATATAAGTTTTACCATACATTGGTTCTTAGCCTGATAAAAAAGATGCTTATATATATAAATTGACAAGAACGAGTCAAGGTAGAACACCTGTGGCTGGTCCGAACAGATGTTTTCCAATTGCCAAATAACTGATCCCTCGTAATGACTCAACAACACTCAAGTTAAGATCTTCGACTTAAAATATGGGATTGCAGGACAAAGCAAAATATAAACCTAAATCGAGAAAACGAAAGGCTAAAGGGAACTGAAGTTGTTACCTTTCCAGACCTGGAGAACGCACAAATCATCAGCTGAATCGAAGCAGAGATAGGGCTCATTAAGCTTGAGATTCCGGCGCATAAAAACTTCCGTACAGCAAATACTTCTACAAACCTACCAGGAGCAACACCACCAAAACTTCCGGCACAGAGATTCCGGCGAATCAAAACTTCCGGAGCAACACCACCACCGGTAACCCGACCCGACATTGCTTAACCCGGAGCCGATGGTCTCCGCCCTGCCGCCGCCGTATTCTTCCATCACCTCTCCACTCCAGAACCAGTTCATCCTCAAAACATCTGAATCAAACATAGGAAGTCAGAAGTTTTCACCGGAGAAAGAAGGAGAGCACTGGAGCGGCGTCGTTTCAGGCAGGGGGAAGCGGAAGACTGCGATGGACTGGTACAGGAATAAGCTCGAGGCCATGTCCCTGCATTTCAAAGCCGTCGCGTTGCCGCCGCGAGGAAGCGTCTCGATATCGGGGCCCACGCGAGTCTGCTCATCCGATTGGGCCTCTGTACCTTGCTTGTACCTCGAGGCCAATCTGCTCCACCAAACCCCTCCTCCACCGCCATAGCACCACCACTCGTCCTCCGCCTGTTCCAGAACTCCGACGAGATCACCAACTAGCACAGCCCTAAGTAGCGGGATTCCGGCGATCAGCACAGCACGGACGTCCACTGAAGGTCTCGAAGAACACGGGTGCTATTGACTCCAGAGGTAACGGCGACGGGCATAGAGAGATAAGGTTGGGATTAGGAACGTAATCTGCAGAGAAAGAAGATAAGGTTTTTATTATATATGTCCATCCTCAACGGTTGCTACGAAGTGAGGAAAAATAATGGACGGATCAGATTATTCAAAATAATAATTGTTTTTAAAAATTTCAAAATTAAAATGTTTACTTTTATATTTATTTTTTGGCTACAAACAAATCCTACTTCTTTTTAATGAATCCATAAAATTTAATATAATCTAAATAACGGAATAGATACTTTATAAAAACTTCAAATTCAGCACAATTCATTGGTTTTTCAATGTATATAGAAAATAATGGAAATAATGGCAAATAAATCTCTCAATTGAAGGTTAAATAAATTCTAGATTCACCCCAATAATTTTTATACTCATTTCAAATTGATAACATACACATAATAAGCTCAAAATTTGATATTTTAAAACATTTTTCAAATTTTTATTAAACTAAGTATTCATATGAAAATATATTTTATAAACTATAAGTTTGAATGTCTCGCAAGCACTCAAATATACTTAATTTCATTTGCTAATAAAAGTAATTGAATATATCTACTGTGAAAAAATGCTCCAAAGTGTATATATATATATATATATACACACACTTAAGTAACAAGTTCTAATCTTAGTAGTGATTCTCAGACTACCCAGAACAAGTTATAGTTTTTGTAGTTGTTATATATAACCAAAGCATAATTTTAGTATGAATTTGGTTCACCGACTCAAACTTTCAAATTAATGTGTTATATTAATCAAATCAACATATACCTACTAATATTATCATAGTTATAAAAAAACTAGTATAAAAGTCAAAACTTGATGTTTCATGACATTTTTTTCAAATTTGTATAAAACTAAACATTCATATTAGTGATATTTCATGTATTTTATGTTGTAATGTCATAGAAACACTCGAACATACTTAATATCATTCAGTAATGAAAATAAATTGATCACGACTATGGTTGAAATATGACTCTAAAGTATATATACTTAACTACATGTTATAGTCTTAGTAGTGCTTACCAGGTTCCTGCTACTAAAGTTCTCACTACACGTACCATTCATCGAACTAATACCAAAGAAAATTTACTTAGAAAGTGTCTTATACATTATAAATTAACATAACTCATTAAAAAAATCAAGTTTAAAAGTCAAAATTTGATAATTAATGACATTTTTCAAATTGTTATATCAATAGCAACAATGCGTTGTTGCTTTGAATGCCTAGAGCATAATTTTTATATGACTTTGGTCCACCAAGTCAAACTTTCAAATTGATTGTCATGTAAATCACACCAAGAAATCATCGTATGATAATAAAACTATCATCATCATAAAAAAACTAGCATAAAAGTCAAAACTTGATGTTTCATGACATTTTTTCAAATTTTCATAAAACTAAACATTCATATCAGTGATATTTCATGGATTTTATGTTGTAATGTCATAGAAACACTCAAACATACTTAATTTCATTCAGTAACGGAAATAAATTGATCACGACTATGATTGAAATATGACTCCAAAGTATATATACTCAATTAAATGTTATAGTTTTAGTAGTGCTTCTCAGGTTCTTGCTACTACGGATCTCACTACACTTACCTTTAATGGAGCCAACACCAATGTAAATTTACACAAAAAGTGTCATATTCATTATAAATTAACATAAATCACTAAAAAAATAAAGTTTAAAAGTCAAAATATATAATTAATGATATTTTTCAAATTGTTATACCAATAGCAACAGTTCGCACTAGTTTAAAATTGAAAATTAATTTATTATGACATTTTTCAAATTTTTATACCAAGTGCAGCAGTTAAATGTTGCTATATATACCATAAATTTTATATGAATTGGGTCCCATTAATCAAATTTTCAATTCATGTGATATTTTAATCATACAAACAAAATATCATATACAAATTAAAATTATCATAGTCATAAAAAACTAGTTTAAAAATTATTTTGATATTTTTAAAATTTTTACACCAAGTGCAACAGTTAATTGTTACTATATATACCAAGAGTACATATGAATTGGGTCCCACCAAGTTTACACCACTATATATTATCAATTTATATAGTGAATTATCAATTCATATAAACTAAGAAAAATTTTAATCAGACTCAGAGCAGCAACGCGCAGCTGCTCAGGTCTCCTTACGTCACACATCAAAATTTTATTAATTTTAGACCGCCTCAGAGTAGCAACGCCCCGCTACCTTTTTGCGCCATATCCAATTGGACTATAAAATGTTTAAATCAACCTATACAGCCCAGCCCAACATCACAACAACAACCCACATTTGGTGGGCTCAAAATCGAGCCCATGTACAGTCAGCAACCACTGCAGCGATATGTCAAAATATCGTTGCTACTTCCGCGGGGTCTATCAAAATAATTAATGCTGACTTTAGTCAAACGGCCAAGTCACCACTTATTTCAGCGAATTTGTTAAAGGCGTTGAAACACTGGCCCGCTCGTCTGGCTCTTTCAGCGCACGTTCATAATACCGGTGAAATTCACTAAGTCAACTTCCAAAATTCATTGACCAGCACAATTTTTAGCATTGAAACTCTTTCCCTTCAACGCTTTTTATGCCCTTTTTCAGCGAAATTCAATGATACCGGTGAAAAATCACCTCAACTTTCTGATTGTGACGTTGAGCTGAACGAAATCAAATTTAAAAGCTTAGAGTTGACTGCGCCACATATTCGAACGAGTTCGAGCTCGAGATCTAGTTTGGTCAAACCGAGCTCGAGGTCGAACGATCGGTTGGTGTTCGTGCTTCACTCGTTATAGCGATGTTCATTGATCGTGAGCGATTAAAAGAAATTGGACATGCAAGGGTATACTACATCCAGAATTCGACCTACCAAATTCATAGTTGATCGAAAATGTGTACAAAAAAACAATTTGAAATTACATAAAAATTCATACTCCAATTTCAATAATAGTTCAAAAATTAGTTTTTTTAACAGGCGAACTCGCTTATCCTATTCGCTTATAGGCGTTACAGGCCAAGCGAACACGCTTCCACGTCACATCATTTTTCCCACATCGGTGGAGTAGTATCCAATTGATCAGTATAAATATGGGACCAAAACTTAAAGGTTCGATAAGTCGCCGACCCGCGCAAACTGCCCATGAAACACCATGCATGATATACAAATATACTATACATATACTATAGAGTGATGAGTGATGAGAGTGATGAGTGCATCTATCAGTTCCCTGGCCCAAAGGCCTATACTTTTTTAACAATGAAGCGAATTCGCCTGTAGGCGAGTTACAAGCGACATCGTAACAAGATTAAATAGAAATAGTAACAAACAAGCGAACTCGCCTCTTAAATCGCCTGTAGGCAAGTTACCAGCGAACTCGTAACGTTCAGAAACATAAATAGTCAACTGCAGGGCCCTGTGGATCAAAACGCAGATCCCCAATTTTTCCCCCAAACTCACGCAAAATCGCTGCTTCCTCTGCTCACCCACCGCCGACCAGCCACCGTCAAGCCGGAAATTTGCTCCCCCACGGCCATATTTCATACATATGGTAAGTTCCTAACCCGTTTTATCTTAATCATTGTTAATCTGGATGCCATGTTTTCAAATTTTTAAGTTCATCAGTATTTTAGCTTTCTGTTGATTTGCTTTGTTGAAACTGGGGTTCAATCATAGGAATAGGATTGATGTTAGGTATTCTTGATAAGTACTTTGGATAATTAGAAACATGGCTCCGAGGGGAAAGAAGAAGGTTGAACAATCGAGCGAGGTTATAGTTTTTGATAAAACTAAGTTTGTCAGTGAATCCGCTTACCTCAAGTATAAGAGTTTTGAGGATGCTAAGTCGCAGTTGAACACCTTACTTGTGGTGGATGAGAGTAAGGTTGAAGAGCTAGGCTTGAAAGGGGTGTGGGACTTGCTACATTATTCGGGTGCGGACACATTGATGAAGGTGAATGACCCGGGTAATCTAGAGGAGACAATGCAGTTCTACGCTAATTTCCGACAGGTGGCTGATAAGTGGAAGACCAAGGTCAACAAGAAGGAGTTCGAAGTAAGTCCTGAACTGTTCAATGCAGCCCTCAAGAACAAGTACGAGGACGATGATGAACCAGTGGACCTTTACACAAGGGGTGACTGGCCAAGTGAGTCGATCTTTCCAGCCGTGAATTTGCAGAAGTTGGGGTTGGAGCACTTCGGGCGCCAGTTAGGTCCGCTTGGAAGGCCAAAGGAGTACAAGCTGGGACACCTTACACCCGAGCGAAGGATATTGTATGAGATGGTGACTACCAATATTGTGCCCAAACGGGGTTACCTCCAAGAGCCAAACTTCACCACTTTGGTGACTTACTACTTGTTGGTCTCGGAAGTGATGATAAACCTCGGATACACCATGTTTCAACACATGAAGGATAGCGTGGTTGAGAACAATACGGTGGCTAAGAAGTTGCCCTACGCAAACTTCATAACAATGTTCCTCCGGTCCAAGCATCCAAAGTTGAAATTCTCCAACACCGCCAAGCCGTGTGAGTACTACACCGAGGAATACTTTGAGAAGAAAAAGTGGTCATTGGTTGGGGGGACTTGGCAGCCAAACAGAGACAAGGCCGTGGAGCCGGAACCTGAGCAAATCGGAGGTAAGGGGATAAAATTATATTTAAGTTCCATTATATTGTGTTCTATATCTAAATTTAATATTTTCAATGTTTTCCATTTACTAGTGAGTGCGGAAGTATATTATAAGGGGCTTGAGGAGTCGAACTTCGCGATGAGGACAGAGCTTACTAATCTCCGCAAGACGGGGTGGAAGAACAACCACTTGCTTCGTGGTTTTCTAAGAGCATATACCCGAAAAAATCCTCCGGCAGCCACTCCTAACAATGAAGATCAGATAGGCGGAGACAACTCTTCCTAGACATGTGGATGTAGTCTAGGGACGTTTTTTCAAAATGTATTGCTACAATTGAAAGATTTTTACGTTTTGATTGCATTATCCAAAAACACTTGGTGCTTACAGTTCATATGCGCTTATTGTTTAAATTTGATATAAATTGCATACAATTGTTCATGTGTTAAACCGATGTCGATATAGTCTTTTATAGTGTTGCTAGTACTAAAATACTATTTATGTGAATCAGAAACGAACTCGCAACCAAATTCGCTTGTGGTGTTTTAACTGAAGCGAGTTCGCTTCTAATCTCGCCTGTTTCAACAGAGTCTAACAGACGACTCAAGAAGCGAACTCGCCAGTAACAGGCGAGACGGCTTACGGAACCGCCACCACCTAAAAGTCAAGGCATAAAGTAAAACTACAAAAACGACGTAGTTTCAAGGTTGGCGAAGACAGATACGATTTCGCTTCTAGTAAAGCTTACAGGCGATTTGTACAAGAGAAGTCGTCTTTATTTACGCCTATACTATGAGTGAAACACGTTTCAAGCATACATGAATACTAATTCAGTCCATACCAAATCTATATGCTGAAAACTTAAGGTTTTTCCCATTACATACTAACGGTTACATATTCTTTGGTTGATTCCTCTTTCGCTTCGTTGGTTTTCCAGCATCGGTGATCCAAATGCCCTCCGTGTGATCGTTCCGCGCAAAATACCTTTTCAAACTCGCCTCGTCTTCAGTTAAGGTTTCGTTAGGCTCTAAACCCAGAAGGTCCCCGATATCTGTACCAAAGCTGCGATCCTCGTCATTGCCGTTGTGAAGAAGCGCCTGCTTACCATTCACCACAATCTCCAACCGGTTATCCTGTGGATCCGTCACATAAAACACTTGGTGCGCCTGAGACGCCATGATAAACGAATCACCTTCAGAGCCAAGAACACTGCGATTCACCAGGGTTGTGCCGTAATCCTCTTTCCGCACCCCGCCACATTCTTTCACCCACTCACACTTGAACACTGGAATTGTGGCACTGATAAAGTCAATCTCCCAGATGTCGGTGATCGTCCCGTAGTATGCTTCGCATCCATGAACTGCCTCACCTGGTACTACCACACCACTGTTTTGGTTAGTTGACCTCTCATCCGACCATTTGGTTCCAAAAGTATAACCGTTTATGTCGTACCCACCAAAAGAGGAAACAGTGCCGAGGAGTCTTCTACATAACAGCTTGACAATATCAGGATGGTCCCCTTGCTGAATGTGAGCTTGCAACCACCGAACAAAATTGGCACAATGCTTTTCAGGATCCTCACATCACCGACACTCCATGCATTTGACACTCTAATATGATCCATGTGTATGTCAACATAAGGGGTCACCGCCTCGTGGTTTCTGAGGATATATAAATGGACAACATCTATGTCGGCGGCGGTAGGACTAAACTAACTATGATGCTTTAGCCCGTGCCCGTCCACTCTACCATCGTGCCTAGCATTTGGGATCCCCACTGTGGAAACATCTTTCATATAGTTGGTACAGAACTCAATAACCTCTTCTGCGACATAACGTTGAACTATACTAGCATCAGGCCTATATCTGTTCTTCACGAAATTCTTAAAAATCGACATGTACCGCTCAAATGGATACATCCATCTCAAGTAAACTGGGCCACATAATTTTACCTCCCTCACCAAATGGACAATCACGTGGATCATTATGTCAAAAAAGGCCAGGGGAAAGTACATCTCCATCCTACACAAAACTTCCACCACCATTTCCTGCAACTCATCCAGCTTCTGCCTGCTCACTCGCTTACGACATATGCACTTAAAAAAGTAACATAACTTTGATATCGCCTTCCTCACGTGACGAGGCAATGATCCTCGTAGAGCGATTACATTCAGCTCCTGCATAAGATTATGACAGTCGTGTGACTTCAATCCCGCCAGCTTCAGTTCTTTGGTATTAACACAATTACGGATGTTCGAAGAGTAACCTGTTGGAACCTTAACAGACTTCAAAGCATTACAGTAACGCTTCTTCTCCTCGGTCGACATAGTGTAACAAGATGGAGGTAAATAAGATTTACCTTCTTCCTCTACAGGGGCTAGAGACGATCGGATACCAAACTGTACAAGATCTTTCCGCGCTTTTAATCCATCCTTTGTCTTTCCAGGGGTATTCATCAGCGTACCTACAAGTGCTTCACATACATTCTTCTCAATATGCATCACATCGAGACAGTGACGTACGTCCAAATGCTTCCAGTAATCTAGTTTGAAGAAGATCGAACACTTCTTCCAACTGCTATTCGACGCCTTCTTCTTCTTTCCCTTACCAAATTCATGATCCATCCCAGTAACCTTTTCTAGAACCTCCTCTCCAGTTAAAGGGATTGGGGAGGGATCATGCTCTTCTCTCCCGTTGAACCAATTCTTTGCTCGCCTCCAAGGATGTCCCGTCGGAAGAAATCTTCTGTGCCCGAGATACACCGGCTTACCACCGTGTTTCAATTGACAATAATTAGTCTTGCTCTCACATATGGGACATGCAAAGTGACCTTTCACTGAATAACCGCCCAAGTTACCTAATGCAGGAAAGTCATTTATACTCCACAACAACATTCCTTGCAGTTTAAACTCCTCATCACCTCGACTGCCATCAGGTATCCGGACACTCACATCGAATAACTTCTGCAAATCTTCGATCAAAGGCGCTAGGTACACGTCAATATCGTTACCCGGTTGCTTAGGACCAGATATCATCATGGACATTAACACATACTTACATTTCATCATCAACCACGATGGCAGATTGTAAATCACAACCATAACTGGCCAAGAACTATGGGTGCTAGACATGTTACCAAAGGGGTTCATGCCATCAGTGGATAAGCCTAGCCTCACATTCATGGGCTCAGCAGCAAATTCAGGGTACCGCTCATCCATTTTCTTCCACTGATCTCCATCTGAGGCATGTGAAATAATGTCATCGTCCTCCCTAGCCCTATCCGCATGCCATGTTAGCAACTTTGCATCCTCAGGATTTGCAAACAACCTCTTCAGTCGAGGAACCAGCGGAAGGTAATACACTACTTTAGCCGGCGTTTTACATCTAGACGGCGTCACACTCTCGCCGCATACCTCTAAGGTCCCAACCTTTGACTTGTACCGAGGTTCATTGCAGACTCGGCATGTATCTCTATCCTTTTCATCTCCCCTGTACAACAAACAATCGTTAGGGCATGCATGAATCTTCTGCATCTCCATTCCCATAGGACATAATATCTTCTTAGCAGCATATACTCGATCAGGACACAAGTTGTCAGTGGGTAGCAACTCTTTCACCAACTCTAACAATTCAGTCATCCCCTTGTCAGATATTCCCTGGCGCGCCTTTAAATTCATCAACAACAACGTAGAACCAAGAACGGAATGTTTGCAACCCTTGTACAATGGTGTCTCTTTATCATTATACATCGCCGCTAACATGCTCGGCTTTCCTACCCAATCCATTGCCACGTCTTCCGCCATTTCATCAAGACAACCATCATAACGCAATCCATCTGCCCCAAGCTTAACATCAAACTCTGCATCATTATGACTTGCATCTTCTCCATGCCAAACCCATGTTGTATATGTAGGATCAAAACCTCTACAAACCAAATGTTCGCGCACAACGTCTACATCCTCATAAATCGCGTTGTTAAGGCAATCTATGCAAGGACATCTTAGCCCACCCATTCTCTTTTCTACACAATCCTTCCAACCAACATCAATAAACTCTTGAATCAAATCCGTATAACCTTGTGAGAGACGCTGATTCTCCAACATGATTTCACTACGACCCATGCTTAACAAGATACTATCAACAACGATTTTGCTATAATCACTCAAACATTCCACAAATTAGCACCCTAACAACTCTACAAATCCATATAAACAAGCACACAAACTAATGAAAAACACAACCAATCAACAAAAAAATCAAAACCTCATACCTTTGTGTTCTTGGGCAAAATCAAGGCCTGAAAATGTGAGCAAAACTTGAGAAAAAACAAAAGGAGAGTCCTTTTATCTACTTCTTTTATTTTCATTCCCGCAAAAAATCAGCTTTTATGCACCCAGCTACGACACTGTTTCGAATTCGCTTCCCTATTCGCCCGCTACATTTTAATACAAACGAAATCGTAAATAGAAACGCCTTTGGTCATAACTACAGGCGAACTCGCTTCTTCAGTAACGCCTGCTGGCATCAATAAAAGGCGACTTCGCAACTACAACGCGTCTTAGCATGTATGGGCGAACAACTTTTCTTATTTCAAGCGGGTACTACTGGAGAATTCATCACTCCACACGCCTGTCAGCGAACACGGTTCAGAGTTCGCCTAATATTGACATTTTTAATACACTTTGGAAAACGCCGTGTTTTAATTGTGAAACGCCGTGTTTTTTATTTTTGCCCTAGGCGAACGGCAGGTTACGAGTTCGTAACCTAGTTACTCAGCGGTTCCGCCAAAATCTGGCCAAAACGCCATGAAAATGGTGCCGAGAAGCATATGCTTGTGCACTAGTGTCATGGGGCATAGGGGTAGATAGTTGTTCTGGTTGTGAAGTATTTTGTTGACTGCCTCCATCATCCAAATCCAGTACTTCTTCCTCAGGGATCATGTCCTGTAAAGGTAGAAATCTATTTTTCTAATTCTTTTCCTGAGAGAAGAATGGAACTTTGCTAGCTGAGAGAGGTGAGAAAGAAGTAGAGAATAGCTTATCTGTTGGCACTGATGAATCATCTTTAGTATAGGATGTTTGTTTCTGATTCTTCACGAGCCAAGTCTCATCTTGTGGAGTGATCATAGCAGTTTCTGTAATTGAGAGTTCTTCCAGGTGGGAAGAACTGGGTGTGTCTGAGCATGAGTTGGAGATGAGCACTGGTTCTTTTTGAGGGTGACTACCAATATCATCTGTAATCAATATCATTTTCTCTTTCCCTTTGTCTAGTTTGGGGACCTGTGGAGCTGGCTGCAGGGATTTCTTCACATAGGTCATCTGGATCTGAACCTTAAACAATCAATCTTTTTCCTTCATGCTCAGACCAGAACCACCTTATTTTGACTTAGGGAAATGAGGATGAGCTTTAGGGGGAGGGTTAGGCAATTTAGCTCTAGTCTCAACTTCCATAGGGTTTCTGAAATAGTTTCTAAGCTCAGGATTAGCAATCTTACATTGTTCTATGGAGTGTCCTAGTTTCTGGCAATGTGGACAGTAGTAAGGCCGTTGTTCATACAAAATTTCAAGATATGCTAGTAGGCCTGGCATACCTATTGTGATCTCAGTTTGAAACTTTTTTTGCAAATCAATTTCTATGCATAACTTAACTGTTGAAGGCCTAGTAAGGGTGGATGTAGCAGAATCCATTTTAATGAACTTTCCTATTCAATTACTAATGAATTCCAACATTGTTACATTGTAAAAAAAAGATAGGAACGTTAGGGATTTGGTGATATGGGCCGAGGCCTATACGAAGGCCCGCAAAACGTATTAACAAAGAGCAAGAGAGAGTTCAACCCACCAGCGGTCCTCCCATGACATCAGCTATCTTGGACACACCCGGGTACAGGAAGGACATGATAATGACCCCGCAGCCCCGGATGTGCGACAAAAAGAGGACCACTTAGCCTAAACCCTCTCTGATCCTTGCCATTATAAATAGAAGAGTGACCAACAATAATAGGTATGTTCTATCAGACTTATATACTCTCTGTATTTCTTCATATTCTCTTTCCTCTGCATAAATCCCAATCTTCATCATCACGACGGAGCGTCTACCCTCGGGTGACCCGGGGGGCTTTGTTTTGCAGGATCTAGGTGAGAGATCCACCGCGGGTTAGGATTCCAGCACTCCCCGGACAACTCATACCGGGGCTGGTATCCCGGAGCTTACTAGTAGTATCAGTTGGCATGCCCAGTGGGACATATTCTGCTTCGTCATGCCCCGCGGTAGGCCTAAAAAGACAGGGGGAGAACCCCCATCAAAGCTAGTCAGGCAGAAGATGACCCTAAGAAAAAGAGGGCCGCAGCTGCCCAGGAGGCGCGGAAAGTGGCCGAGGAGAAGGAACGGGCACGCAAGGAGACTGCCCGTGTGGCCGCTGAGAAGCACAAAGGAAAGAAGAAGGTGCCGGAGCGTACTCTCAGGGAGATGCAGAAGGAGCAGAGGAAGAAGGTTCGGCAAGAAAAGGAGAGGCAAAACCAGGAGACGTTCGGAGATGGTGGAGAATCCGAACCGGAGTATTTTGATTCCGGAGAAGAATACCCGGATGAAGAGGAGCTTGGAGACCCAGAAACTATCCATATCGACGCTGTGGAATTTGGAGAATTTCAAGCATGGAAATCGGCCAAGGCAGCGGCCCATAACAAAGTACCTGATGTAGTGGACTTGGAGAAGGATGAGAGAGGAGGACCCGGATATCAGCGGACACTCCCGGGTCAGCAGATGCCCCCGGGTCAGCAGATGCCCTCGGGTCAGCAGCTCCCGGGTGGTTTAAACCTGCAGGCTCAAACATATTACGGCGGATACAACACCCCGTTCAACAACGGTTCCATTCAAGATCGGCTGACCAGGCTGATTGGAAGGCGGGGGATGGTTCCTCATTCCCCGTGGGTTCCAGAGGTGCTAAACTATAAGTGGCCGACAGGCACCAAAGCACCCAATGGAGTTCCGACGTACAATGAGGACGGGGATCCGGAGGAGTTTGTTCACACATATCTTAGTGTCATGGGTGCCCCGGACATTGACGAGCCGTTGCAGTGCAAGATATTACCCTCCTACCTCCGGGGTAACTTCTTGAGTTGGTTCAAGAGTCTTCTCTAGGGTTCGTTGAAGACCTTCTGGGACTTTGCTACCATTCTGGTCCATCGGTATGCGGCTATGAAGACAAACTTTATGAACCTGACAACGGTCTCGGCCATGCGGTAGTTGGAGACGGAGTCTACTTGGCAGTATTATGTCCGGTATATTGCCGAGTCTATGAAGGTCCAGGATAGGCACTTGCATGAGAAGGCCTTAATCGGAAACTTCGTGAACGGATTGAGAGACGAGATGTTCTATGTCGAGTTGATGAAGAACATGCCAGGAACCTTCTACCACCTCCAGCTGACAGTGGAAATGCACTGCACCGTGCATGAAGCTAACCACACTCGGATGAACATTGTTGGCTTCTTTGAACAGCGGGTGATCACCGCCACGGTAACCCAAATAACCACGCTCCGGGCGACTCCCCACCATGGTGTTCGCCAGGAGCTAGTAAGGCGCCCGCCGGTCCAGGGTGCGGCACCTGCACCGGGGGGACAGACGTTGGTGGTGAGACCGACATAGAATTCACTCTCCAAGACAAAGACGGAGATTCTGGCCATTCATCGGGGTCTCTTCACGGACCCCCCAGTTATACAAGGGGTTCCGGCCCCGGCCAATGCCCAGAAATGGTGTGAGTTTCACAAGTCTTATGGTCATACTACAGAAGACTGTCGTGTCCTGCGCACGGATATTCAGAAGTTGGTGGAGCGGGGTCAGCTCCGGGATTGCGTGGCGGGAGATGCACACCCGGTAGCTGCGCCGGCAGGACAAGGAGGTAATCGCCCGGTGGAGGCTAACATTGCCCCCAACCCCGCCCCACAAGCTCATAAACCGGGAGCTCCAGGACCCGGACGATAAATGCGATCAACGGAATAGTGGGAGATGGGGTACAGACACTGTCGGCGGTGAAAGCTAAAAGTAGATATGTCCCCCTGGGGGAGATCCAGGGAAAGAGGTTTAAACACGACGAGACTATCACTATTTCAGAAGAGGATGCAGTCCCGGCCCAGGTGCCTCACTCTGACCCCATGGTGATCTCGACCGAGGTAGAGGGAGTGGTGATAAAGCGAGTCTTTGTGGATGATGGGAGCAGCGTGGAGATTATGTTCGCTGATTGTTTTGACCAATTGCATATCGGACGTCAGATGCCGAAGCCATGTTTGTCCCCGCTATCAGGTTTCACAGGCCGGACAGTTCACCCTCTAGGCGTTATAGCCTTATGGGTGACCCTTGTTGATCACCTGGATATTAACAAGAGATGTACTGTTTTGTATAACTTTGCGGTCATAAATTATTCTTCCCCGTACAACATGATTATAGGCCGCCCCTGGTTGACGCAAGCTCGGGCGATATGCTCTCCCTATCACTTAACCATGAAATTCCCGATAGATCAAGGAATTGTTTCGGTTATTGGTAATCAAGCAACTGCCCGCAGCTGCATGCTAACCGTGATAAAGGATGCCTAGGCCGGGGGATCTGAGAGAATACACGCTTTGGAGCCCGGGGAGAGTTCCGGGAAGGATAATACCGTGGGAGCAGTGCATGGTGACCCTGCATCCTTCGAAGTGGAAGACATGGAGGTAGGATCCCGAGGAAAGGTGAGTGTCGGGAAGCATCTCCCGGGGAATGTGAAGGTGGAGCTCCGGGAGCTGCTCAAGGAGTATGAGGATGTGCTCTCGTGGGGAAAAGAAGACTTGACGGGGATACTAGAGGAGTTTGCGATACACCGGCTGAATGTCTATCCGGATCTGTAACCCATCAGGCAAAAGAAAAGAGCCTTGGCAGCGGATCGGGTGGAGTTTGTCCGGTCGGAGGTATAAAGGATGCTGGATGAAGAAATCACCTACCCGGAGTGGATTGCTAATCCGGTCCTGGTGAAAAAACATGACGGATCTTGGAGGATGTGTATAGATTTTACAGACTTGAACAAGTGCTGCCCCAAAGACAGCTACCCGTTGCCATCCATTGACCAGCTGGTGGAAGCAATAACGGCTATCAGCTCCTGGCGTTCTTTGACGCACACCGGGGATATCACCAGATATTCATGGCCCCAGAGGACCGGCCAAAAACCTCTTTTATAACTGACTTTCGTACTTTTTGTTACAGGAAAATGCCATTCGGTCTTAAAAATGCAGGAGCCACATACCAGCATATGGTGGATCGGGTGTTCAAAAATCAGCTCGGGAGGATTATGGAGGTCTATGTGGATGACATGGTGATCAAAAGCAGGACACATGACGCTTTCTTGGAGGATCTCCGGGAGCTGTTTGTTGTGTTAAGGAGGGTTAACTTGAAGCTGAGCCCGGAGAAAAGCAATATCGGGGTAGCGGCGGGCAAGTTCTTAAGGTATATGGTGTCAAACCGGGGAATTGATGTGAACCCGGAGAAGGTCGAAGCCATCATGAGCATGCCCTCCCCGAGCAAGGTTAAGGATGTGCAGCGTTTAACAGGGTCCTTGGCGGCATTGAGCAGATTCCTGGCACGGGGGCGGAGAAGCAGCTGCCTTTCTTCAACATTTTGAGATGAGCAAAGAAGTTTGAATGGACTCCCGAGTGCGAGCAAGCGTTCAAGGAATTGAAGGAGCACCTGGGGAAACTTCCAACCCTGTCCAAGCCAATCCCGGGGGAAGAATTGTTCTTGTATCTGGCAGCCACCGATCAAGCTATAAGTGCGGCCTTAGTCCGGGGGTCCGGGAGGACGCAGAGTCTGGTGTATTTTGTGAGCAAGGCCCTTCAAGGACCGGAGACGCGTTACTCTTCACTAGAACGTTTGCTGTTAGCCCTAGTCCACGCGTCTCAGAGACTCCGCCCGTATTTCCAAGGCCATCCCATCACAGTCCTCACAAACCAACCACTTCGCCATGTTATGCTAAAACCAGAAGCATCGAACCGGATGATGAAGTGGGAGATTGAGCTGGGAGAGCACGAGATCACTTATCAGGCGAGGAAGTCTATCAAAGGACAGGTTCTGGCTGACTTCTTTGTCGAAATGGCGGACAACGCCGTGGAAGACCCGGTGGATGATGAGCCGGGGTTGAAATTACACGTGGATGGCTCCTCCCATGCTGGGGGAAGCGGGGCCGGGGTTGTGCTGGTCAGTCCTGGAGGCAAGGAGTATCGATACGCACTGCAGTTTGAGTTCAAAACCACCAACAACGAAGCTGAGTACGAGGCCCTCCTTGTCGGGTTACGTCTGGCCCGGGAGACAGATGCAAAAGTGGTAAATGCTTACAGTGATTCGGCCATTGTGGTCCATCAAGTCAATGAGGAGTATGAGGCCAAAGAAAGAAATTTACAGAAGTATCTGGAGTCGGTGAAGTTAATTATGCAAGGTTTCCTCCGGGTTACACTAACACAGATCCCCCAGGAGGAGAACTGTAAGGCGGATGCACTGAGTAAGTTGGCTTCGTCGGAGCTCAAGCCTGATCAGGATCGGAATCTGTTCATGGAGATGATAACTACCCGGGTTTATGAGCACCCCGACCAAGTCGCAGTAGTTCGAGAAACCGAGTCCTGGATCACGCCCCTCCTAGAGTACTTGGAGAAGGGAACGCTGCCGGATGACAAGGTTAAGGCCCGGAAAATCCGAGTTAAAGCCCCCCGGTATGCTGTCTTGGACGGGGAGCTAATTCGGAGAGGATACCTTCAACCTTGGCTGAAGTGCGTTGACGGGGAAGAAGCACGCCACCTGCTAAAAGAAGTACATGAGGGTCCCAATGGAAGTCATCAACGGGCACGGACTGTGGCCCGGAAGATCATGTGTACGGGGTATTACTGGCCCACGCTGTTTGAGGACGCCCAAAAAGCTGTTCGCTCCTGTGGGCAGTGCCAGAAGTTTGCACCCTTGATCCATGTGCCGCAGGGGGAGATGATTGGAATATCCGGGACCTGGCCTTTCATCCGTTGGGGTTTGGATCTAGTAGGCCCTTTCCCGACAGCGCCCGGAGGTTTCAAGTATTTGATAGTGGCTGTTGACTACTTCAGCAAGTGGGTAGAAGCTGCTCCCTTGACCAACATTAGGGGAAGTATTTGTGTGAAATTCTGTTAGAAGAATATTATCTGCCGCTATGGAATACCCCGGTTCATAGTGACGGATAATGGGGCACGGTTTGAGAATGACCCTTTCAAATCCTGGTGCAAGGAGTACGGGATTGAACAGAAGCTAACCTCGGTTTACCACCCTCAGGCTAACGGGCAAGTCGAGGTCACCAATAGGACCCTCGTCAACGGAATCAAGACACGTCTTCAGGGAGCGAGGGGAAATTGGGTTGATGAACTCCCAAGTGTTTTATGGGCAAGCAGAACAACGGAGAGTTCCGCCACGGGCGAGTCCCCCTATATTTGGTTTACGGGGCGGAGACGGTAATCCCGACAGAAATTGGAGTGCCCAGTCTTCGCTTGAAGTTCCCGGACGAGCAAGCAAACCAGAATGAACGGTTGCTGGACCTAGACTTATTGGAAGATAAGCGGGAAAAAGCAGCCATGCACAAGGCCCGGGTGAAGGAGCGGGTCAAGAAATATCACGACAGGAG
Organism: Sherardia arvensis; assembly: GCA_948330725.1. Classification (NCBI taxonomy): domain Eukaryota; kingdom Viridiplantae; phylum Streptophyta; class Magnoliopsida; order Gentianales; family Rubiaceae; genus Sherardia; species Sherardia arvensis. The sequence continues at coordinate 11,828,794 of OX415237.1, forward strand.
AGTGCGAAGGAGCTGTTCACCCCGGGGGAGTTGGTGATGTGCCGAAATGACAAGGGCCAGCAAGTTGCAAGCGGGAAGTTAGCTCCCAACTGGGAGGGGCCTTATAAGGTGACAGCAGCCCATCCCGGGGGGAGTTATGAGTTGCAGGACAAGGCCGGGAAGAAGGTCCCGCGGCACTGGAACATCGCAAATTTACGTAGGTACTATGCCTAGTTTATTTATGTATTTACCCCTCTGGCAAGGAATATGCCTAGGAGAGAAAATTTTATATGTGGGTGTTTCTTCTATGTGGGGATGTGGGCCAAATAATAGATTGACACTTGGCAAAGTGGGACCAATATTTAATGGAGAAAATTTTTTCCCTTTGTTTTAGTTTTAGGTCCTTCTTTTCATCCTTTTTTTCCTCTCAATCATAATTCTTTCCTCTTACTCTACGTTTCCCCCCTTCTGTATCCTCTTCTGTCTCCACCACTCATCGAGTATTTTTTTCCAAAAACAATTGTTTGTTTCAAGTGAAACTAAATAATTCAAACAAATCACTTGCTTTTTCATTTTATTTTTGTCAATAAATGTATTAATTCATTTATATTATAAATAATAATAATAGTATATTTAAATTTTGATCAGATCATATTCAATTAAAATTGAACACTAAAATGTAAAATACAGAACTAAATTGAAACAAAAAAATATACGAACATAAAGTGTAGAAAACGTGCGTAAATGGAGCTTGATTACATATATTGTCAAGTTATATCTACGGCTCGCCAAACCTCTCTACTCATTTTTCTAACTTCTAATTTGATTCTAAGGGCCTTATTGCCTGAACTTATTTTTTACTGAACTACTGAATTGAAATTAAGTGAAAATTAACATATCAAAAAATAGAATCAATATGTCTAAAATTTATTGAATTTGATCAAAATATATTCTCACCAAATCGAATTGAGTTAAATTGAATTGAATTAAATTAAATTAAACTAAATTGTTCTACTTATAAAATCCATAGAACAATGCCAAAGGAATAGGTTAAAAGCCTATAAGATGCATAAATGATTAAATTTTGTATCCTCAACCTTAGAGGAATTAATAAAATAATAATCTATTCTTTCACACACATGGTAAAAATTAGCTAAATAACTATCATTGAAATATTCATAACGAGTCTAATATTCGTCAAATTTATTTAGTACTTACACAGAACTTAATGATCGCTAAAAAATTTCACTTTAATTAAGTTTAACTCAGTTCAGTATTTTACAGTTGAATTCAGTTTAAATTTAACTTAATTTTAATTACTATTATTATTTTTAATATTAATGAATTAGTAAATTTATTGAAAAATAAAATAAAAAAGAAAGTGATTTGTTTGAACTATTTCGTTCAGCAAGTGATTTGTTTGGAAAAGAACACTCTATTAGTTGTGGAGATAGAAGAGGATCAGCAAGGGGAAAATTCAGAAAGGATGAAAAGAATTAAGATAAAGAGAGAAAAAGAATAGAAAGAATGAACTAAACCTAAAACAAAGGAAAAGAATTTACTACATTAAGTATTGGTCCCACTTTGTCAAGTGTCAATTTATTATTTGGGCCACATCCCCACATAGAAGAAACACCCACATATAAAATTTTCTCTGCCTAGGACGGTAGCATGAGCGCGACATGAGAACCTCTGGCCAGGGTTGAGCCTAGGTTGTCCCATGGCCCGCGTTTGCATTTTATTATTATGCTTATGAAGATTGTTTTGCAAGTTTAAATTTTCTCAAGTATGGTTGAACCGAAGCCGCTTGAACAAGCGCCCGGGGGGCTAGTGCAAGAGTAACGGGTACGCTTGAACAAGCACCCGGGCAACAGCTAAGATTACACACGGGCACGCTTGAACAAGCGACCCGGGGGGGATGATTGATAAAAATGCTTGAACACGTGCTTGAACAAGTATTGAGGAAAAACATACAAACACATATCATTAATCTGCAATGAATAACTGTGAAATTTAAAACTCAAAATCCTACACTATGCAAACTAAGTTAACTGAGGGAAGGAGGACCATCCCAACTAATAGGAGACCCCTGATCATCTTGAGTAGCGGGATGATTGGGTTGATTAACAGTAACTGTGTTCCCCGGGGCATTAGACTTCTCGGCCGGGGGGACACCGGAAGGACCAGCACCGGAAGGACCAGCCTCGTCATATGGATCAAAATCATCATCTGAGGACGAAAGTTCAGGTGAGATACCCTCCGGGGAGCTCCAATGATGACAGTTCCTTGAGCACGGGGAGACTTTTTCTTCTTTCTGTCAATGACTTTGCTTTTTCCCTTGCTCTATTCCCGGGCTAAACGTCTTTCCTCTTTGGCGGCCTCCTCGGAGGCTATAAAGGCTCGGATTCTGGCAGCATCGGCCCGGAGTCTAGACACCTTTCGAGCAAATTCTTCCGGATCAACAAACACGCGAAACCCGAGGTACCTCTCCACGGTAAAATCTATGGAAACCCGACTCGGAATGAGCACCAAGGAAGGGGGAGATAACGACCTTTTCTTTGACGCTGCCACCACACGACAGTTTCCTCGAAAGTAGGGCGGTGCCGGGACTCGGGATCGTTCCAACCCATACGAAACATACGCACTAACAATGCTCCAACCTCGCGGGGAAATTTAGTGTATAACGGGGGTGAGACCCGGCACAAACGCAACCAGGTAAAGTGATAAGTTGGCTGAAGAGTAACCAAGTTCTCTCGAAGGATCAAGTTTCGAGCCGCCAGTTCCCGGTTCTCCTTTTCTAGCTTCAAATTCCTTTTGAGTGGATCGCCTCTCTTTTCTAACCACTTGAGTTTATCGCAATAAAAGGGAAGTTCGGACAACACCAAGTCAAACTCATCGTTGAGTCGAGATTTGAAGGCATCATGCATGCTCGGCTTGTAGCATTGAAATGGTCTTGTCAGCATCCAAAACGGCATTAACCCGGTCTCGTGCCAGGGATTGACACCGGGAAAGGGATCCAAATTGATTTAATATTTCCCGAAGTTTTGTTACTAATGAAGTGACATCTGAGAACTCATCTTTTCACCGACCCGATCCCGGATTGAACCAAGAGATAACGAGTTTGGATGCCGTCCAATTGCCAACGACTCAGCTGTTCTTCTAACTCCACACACCGGGGACACGACTTCCCGTTCTCCGGAATTGCCCCGGAAGGAACAATACCGGGAGGATTATCCCGGGGCTACACAAGAAAGAAAACTCAGACGCAAACTTGACAACATTAGAAGAAAAGAGCATGTAAAAAACAAACATTTGTAACTTGAAAAACTTGACAAAAGTTGGATAAATGTCATGTCTAAAAATGAAAAAAGAGAGAGACTCTTACATCATTGGAGTCATCACTCTCATCCCCGGAGCTCTCTTTTCCTCCCAGAGTAAAAAAGAGAACTATTCAGGAGGGGAGCCCGGGGAAACAACAGTTAAAACACAAAAAGAAAAATGAAGTTACAAGGACAAAGTATCTAGACTATACTTCCTCGTCCCGGGGTGATGGCTCCTCTCGCTGGGCCTCGTTGTCGTCCGGGGAAGCTTGGGCCTCTTCATTATCCGGAGGATCTTGCTCAACATCCTGGGCCAGGGGCTGGCCGTCCTGCTCGTCGTAACCTCCCTCTTCTTCCTCGGAAGCTGCCGGGGTCTCGATGCTAGCCAGATTGGTCAGATCATCTGGACCAGGATTCTCCCTGTTCTGCGCCAGTTTGGCAATATCTTCAGCAAATGAAGTTATGCCCTGGGGACCCACACTCTTGACACCTTCGAAAATAATCATAACCCCGGGAGAGATCCCTTGCAGGCCATTTTTCATGAACTGGTCCATAGCATAGTTGAACCTCCAATCTGCCTTAAGACAATACCAGGCCTCTCGAAAATCCGGCCTATACTCCCGGGGAATGTACTCCCGGACAGATTTGTAAACAGAATGCAGGGCTTCCTCGTTGGAAACATCGCACAGAGCCAGCAGTTTTTCTTCAAAGGAGTGGCTCGTGAAAACCCGGTCAACGAATGCCCGGCAGAGAGCCTCTTGAGTAGGGGCCAAACCACGTCCACCGGAGATTTGCGCATCTTTCTTGACCCGGGAGAGCTCCTTGTGGGTGATGGAAAGTTCCTTACTAAGGGAGGCATTCTGCGACCTCAGCTTTTCCATCTCCTGGGAAAGGCTAGCTGACATGGAGTCACAGGCCTCGTTGATCAGCTCTCGCATCCCGGGAAAGCCGAAAAGTGTGGAAGCATGATCCTCTATAAGGACGGAATCATGCATTTTTAAAAAAATAATAATAATATATGCAAAGAAAACGACACAGTATATATAGGTTCATTTCAAAGGTATAAATAACACAAGTGCTCATACCTGCGAGTCATCCACTAAAATAGTGCGGGATGAAGAACCAGCCTTGATCTCGGTCACAGGTCCTAGACTGCTTTAAGCAGTAGATTTTTCAAGCAACTCCTTTCTGGGAACCCGGGACGAATCCTAGGAACGTAGATCGGCCTTCTTCTTCTTTATTAAATGCCCCCCGGGCGAAGGAGCGGGGAAAGCCAAGGACCGGCGGTTGCCAGTCGAAGGAATCCCGGCTATAGACCCCGCCTCCTTCTCTGCACCTGGAACCCTTTTCTCCAGCTTTCCTTTTCTTGGTCGCCCCGACCTTGGCCTTTTTGAGCTTTTCCGAAGAAACTTTCCCCCGGACTTCGCCCAGGGAGGGACTATCGCTGGTGAGGGTTTGGGGAGAGGGCTGAAGCAAACAAAAAAACTTACCGATGCTTCGCTTTGCATATTGACGGCGGCATGTAAACACTTGCGGGGGATATGCCTCCCGGGGAAAGTCATAGCCCCCCACCATCTGGTAATCTTTCAAGCTCACGAAGTACTTGGACTCCAAATTGTACTCATCCGCCACCAGACGAAACTGAGCGGGGGAAGAGCACACTTCATCTCCGCCACACGCTGCTGGTTCCAACCTGAGACAGGATACTTTTCCTCGTTGAAGGTAAAGTAATTGTTCATCCAGTCGCCCGTCTTGACGGAATCGAGCCTCCCGGAGCAGATGCATTTTGTCTTATTGCGGCGCAGGACGTTGAATACTCCGGGGACGGCGGTGCCCGAAAGATAATAGAAACTCCGGAATAGGGCAACACTTCCAGTTACCCACGCCTTGTGACAGGAGTACAGAAAGGCAAGCATAACGCTGACAGCGTTGGGGTGCACCTGAGCCGGGGACATGTTATAATAGTTCAAGAACTCGGTGAACAGCGATGGCAGAGGGAAGGTGAGCCCGTGTAGGAACAGATGCCGGGGCACACAAGCCCGGGACGTCATATCGCTGCTGAACGGTTCAAGCCCCGCGTCATAGGATAGCGGGACATACATCCATTTGTTAATTTCCCGAACAGAGTCATCTACCGGGGTCTCTCTAGGATCTTGGGGGTCAAGGGTAACAGGGGCGCCGTATACCAAGGTTACCTTGGATGTCATCAATCCTTTCCCACCGGTTGAACAGGGAGGGAGATCTTCAATGGGGAGAACTTCGACGTCCAGGGAATGATCGTCTACTGTGGTGGGAGCGCTACGACTCATATCAAACAGATGGAAGATAAAAGATGACGACAGAAAGTTTTTGCGATTGAAAATAAAAGCAACAGCGCTTGGTGAAATTAGAGAGTGAAAACAAAAGCTATGATCGGTATTTATAGAGGAGGATAAAAAGAATTTCTTGGAGTTTGAAAAAGCAGACCCATCATTCGAGAATCGCAATAATGAGCGTTAATGGAAGGGCAGACGATGAAGAGATGGACGCGCGAAGAACGCGCAACTGGCGCGTGATGACACGGGCCGGCTACCTGGTAGTCCGCTAGGTTTCTTTAGAGACCCCGCCTCCCGGGCCAGGCCCCGGAAGCCAGGGTCTCGGGGGGCTAGTGATGATATGGGCTGAGGCCCATATGAAGGCCCGCAAAGCGTATTAACAAGGAGCAAGAGAGAGTCCAGCCCACCAGTGGTCCTCCCATTACATCAGCTATCTTGGACACACCCGGGTACAAGAAGGACATGTTAATGACCCCGCATCCCCGGATGTGCGACAAGAAGAGGACCACTTAACCTAAACACTCTCTGATCTTTGCCATTATAAATAGAGGAGTGACCAACAGTAATAGGTATGTTCTATCAGACTTAAATACTCTCTGTATTTCTTCATATTCTCTCTCCTCTGCATAAAGCCCAATCTTCATCATCACTCCGGAGCGTCTACCCTCGGGTGACCCCGGGGGCTTTGTTTTGCAGGATCTAGGTGAGAGATCCGCCGCGGGCTAGGATTCCAGCTCTCCCAGGACAACTCATACCGGGGTTGGTATCCCGGAGCTTACTGGTAGCATCAGGATTGTTAACCATATGGGGACTACTGAAGACTCTGTGCCAGGAATGAAATCAGTAGACCATTTCAGCACCTTCATTGGAACTCCCTTGAAGCTCCAAATACCCTTAAGCCAGCATTTTTGGTAATCCTTAGATTCCTGGAATCTAATCAGGATATGTTTGAAATCAAGTGATCCTATCTGAAACTTTGAGCTGAAACCGATTGACTTGAAAGCCTCGTTCAAAGTCTCCAAGGATGGCTTGCCGTTGTCAAATTTCCCGATAAGAGTGTACTAGTAGTGTTCGGTCAGTTGGGATGATTGCTCCGGCTAGACTATACAGGCAATCTTGCCTTTGAATTCTTCGATTGGGTGGATTTCTTGGTTGGAGGGTAAGAGGGGTGAGATTGGGGGCGGTTTAGCAATGACGGTTGAGCAAAGGAACGAAAAAGGAGCGTTGCCACCGCGGAGATGCGGTGGCTTCGCCATCTATATAGCCGTTTTGTTACCGTTTCAGGTGAGATTCGGTGTCGGCAACGGAAAGGTATGAGATTTTATTGGGAATTGCATATTTTTTGGAAAGAAAGGTAGAGAGAAGGAGAAGAGAATTAAGTTAGAGAGAAAAAGCCGAACGCTTTAAATTTTGAAAGTGTTTTTTGAACATTTTGAATTGAAATTGCATCATTCAAAGTGAGGTTCTTCTTCAAATTATTTATAATGCAATTTCAATTAATTTATTAGCTGACTGAAATATAAATTTATTTGAGGATCTGGAGCTAATTTCAATTTCAATAAAATTCATTTAATTTCAATTAAGATTTCCAAACATTTGAAGTGCACGACATATGCATGTATGCTGTGTCTGGATTTATGCAATTTCTAATAGGTATAGCTCTAAATCCACGAGAGAATCCACACTTTTGGCTGGGTGACTTCAAAGTGAATGATGGTACCATCAGCAAGTGAAGCATGCACGGTAATTAACTTCATATATTGACCAACAATGCCTCAAACTCATAAACATTCACAGCTAATTAGAATAGAAATTATGCAATAATTCTTCCCTTCAAAAGGTTTAGGGTTAAAGAATCATCTAAATTTTAAATTAAGTTAATTAATGATTATTATAAATAATACAGATACATAAAAATTAAATCACTTTTCTTTGTAACGCACTTTGGTCTTGCATGTACAAATTAAGCCAATAGTTAAATATGTGCAAGAAACGTGTACTTGCACGACATAAGCACGATCCAGGTACAATCACGGTGATTGAATTACATTCGCTTATTGAGCCATTAAATCTGAACAGAAATTTCCCATTTCAAACAACGTACCAAACAATTTGCTAAAGTTTTGAGCTTTCTAGAACACTAGCTAGGTTTGTTTCGAACAAATTTAATTGCAATCAAACCCTTACTCAAATGAAAACTCAAGACTCTTTTAACATCTGCCGACTATTTGATATATGAAAGAGTTTTAGTCAGCTAACTCACATACCCTTCATGTTGATAGGAGAAAATAAGCCAACTCTTTAAAACATCTGCTCACGTATTTTTGAAATAGTCGCCGCGGATTGTGTCACGAAACACCATTGCCACACACCGGAAACGTGCAAGGGATATCAAGGGCAACCAAACTAAAACCAGTTGAAACACATCGGGCCGTGACCATATTGTGTTCTTGTAAGAATGAAATCGTTTTCATTTCTTAATATATCGTCTTTGTGGATCTTTTGCAAGAAATTTCCTGTATTCTTGTTTTTGTTTGTGATTAGACAAAACAATCAAACATGATAAACACATTATGGTTCAAAACTTGCAGACTTGAAGGAAATTAATTAAATGCGCGCGTGCAAATATTGTGCTTACAGAATAAAATAATGAAATGGTACGTGACTACTACATGCATGGCATATTTAGAACTTTTATCATCATAGTTTTTAATTAAATACATAATGTCGTGCAGAAAATAATCAGTTCCAGAAATCGTATATTTTATCATCATAGTTATTAATTAACTTTTATTTTGGTTCAGCAAGAAACAAAAAAGATCAGAAAATTAAGGCCTCTTCTTTTATCTATTGGATAACTCCATATTCATTAAAATGCTTGTAACCTCTTAAAATTACTAAATACTAAAACACATGTTCTAAAAACGCAGCACATGTAAAATGGTGTTCTTCAAGGAAAGGTTTTTCTGTTGCCCGTACCACCATGAATTTGTTCATATTTGATCGCACTGCTACAAAATTGTGCCATTTAAGGTGGTTGGTCCTTCATAATTTAAGGCAGAAGACAAATGCCATCTCTGGGTGTGTCTTAAATGAGAAAAATCATCTAAGGCGGTTCCTCTTCCGCCTTAAATGTTTTCAGTTTTAAGGCGTTTATTTCCGCCTTAAATGTAACTTGCGAGTTCGCAAGGAAGCTCGTTTGTAAAAAAAACCCTAGCAAGCTGGACAGCTTGCGATGTCTCAAGTCCATTTTATTATAGCAAGCTGGACAGCTTGCGATGTCTTAACTCCACTCTCCTCGATAAAAAAATGAGCTCCGTAAACATGACAACATCATTTTTTTAACCATTCACTAATTCAAATGATCAAATAATTCTTGTGAATCGATATATTAAACTCAATTTAGCTCCTCGTTAGAATCAAGTGAAATTTCAAAAGAAAAATGCATTTTGGGAGAGAATAACATCAGGTTGCCTTGGGAACTTCATGCCTGCAGTTGGGGTGCTTCTCAGATGTTTAAATTCCATCGAAATATAGCACCACGATGCCTTGACGAAATCCAGGCCTGCAAATGAAGTGCTGCTCATAATTTGTTCTCCTTGTCCTATCGAAGAGCACATTTGTTCTCCTTATGAAGGCCTGCAAATGAAGATTGCACCAGAATATTCACAGAAGAAGCCTGAATCTACATAAAGAAGGAAGACAGCAGTCTTCAGTTAAACACAATCTATGCTTTTAAATATTATTAAGTCATGCATTTTTAGTATATTGAAACGGACGAAACTGAAGAACGTTAAATCGATTACCTGATTGTGCATCCTCGTGCAGAATGAGTACTAATGTTACCAGCTGCTATGGCATCAACTGTTGGGAAACAGACATTTCTTTTGAACGCACACACTATGAACTGAACTTCACAGTAGCAGAAATGAGGCAGAATAATACCTGTGTATCCGCCTTATTGGCTGACAAGGAATGGAACATTTTCACTAACATATGTAAACTATGTAACATTACATGCTGAAGTAAACTATTCCATTATCTGCTAACATATGGTCCCTTCTCTAATGTAAAGGGAACTGAAATAACTAAAGGAACAGGACATAAATAAGGAACAATAACTAAGGAACCTGTACTTTAAACTCAAAGTCTTCCAATAGATTCTCCACCAAATTATCTGCCCATACAAAATTTTATGACTTAGAGTTAGAGATCTTGTTTTTTCCCTACGTAAACCTTCCATCACCCATGAACAAAATGATGCTAATCAAATTCACATTAATCCCTGCTTAAAGGATTTTTTCTTTTAAAAAAGAATCCATGCTTGCTTAAAATGTATAGCAAAACTTCACAAACAACATCGAGAGCTAAAAGCAGAAAACTTAAAATTATAGAGAGCAAAAGCCTCAATTTATAGGTTTCTATTGCAGTAAATTTAAAACAGCTTTAAACCTACTAATGACCTATTTCTGTGTTAGTTGATTCCTTGATAAACTATGATCTCACCACTCTGAAAAGGATGCTAAACTAAACGCCTAAAACATAGTTAAAGTCTTTAACAAAAGGTGAGAAGAATAAATAAGAAACCTCTACTTCTGCGGAGCTATCCTATCAAGAAGAATGAAACTTACAAGATAGCAACTTTAACAACACTACCAAAAGGGCAGATTCTGATGAAACTAAGAAAGAAACTTGCAAGATAACAACTTTAATTACCAAAGCAGATTCTGATGAAACTGAGAGCAGTGTCTAACTCAAGAATCAACTAGAAACTAACATACATGGGAACATTTTCACTAACCAGATATAAAAAAGAATAGAAATACAATCAATTCACACATACATTCAACAATAAAAATGAATGGTACCTCATTTGGGGCTGGCTCTTTCTTCAAAATCAGAATACTCAGATTTGCAGCAAATGAAGAGTCTTTTGGGCAGCTTCAAATTCACTGAGCTCCACCCTTTGAATTTCTTATCAAGAAATACAACATTCTCGGGTTCTTTGATGAAGAACAGGGGATTGATAACCTGTTGAAATCGTGCTGACTGCGGAAAACCCCATCTGCGTATCTTGAGGGAACGGGTATGTGTACACGACACCCTTCATCCAGTCAACCCAGGGCCATATTGTGAGCTATACGGTGGTTGAAGACGGCAGCCCGGCGATGGCGTACCAATCCGGCAGCCCACTGAACGTCCGCAGGCCAAAACAGCAAAATTTTGGGCTTCTCCCCGTCTCTGGTCCTGAACCTGGTCCCACCGTCTCCGGTCATGGTGCACTTGAACGCCTGCGGACGGAACTTCTCACACAGATTGCTCTTCCTGGATTTGCAGTGGGCGCACTCACCGCATTCCCCGCTGAACGTCGGGACCACCACATCCCCGGGCCTCAGGTCCTCCACCCCCTCTCCCACGCTCTCCACCACCCTGTAATACACTCTTGAGTTGATTATATGTATGTTTAGAAAGAATCATGAAAGAATGAATGAGTACCCTTGGCGGGCGGCGACATCGAGGGAGGCTCTGAAATGGGTAGCTTCTCACTCAGCCGGCTCCGGGCCGGAGCTGTGGCTCAACGAGCACGCCGATCTGAGCAGGGTCTTCCTTGCCGGCGACAGCGCGGGCGGAAATCTCGCTCATAACATCGCGCTGAAAGCCGGGATGGAAAGACAGAAACTGAGTCTCGCCATCCAGGGGATCTTTCTGAACTGCCCGTACTTTTGGGGGAAGGATCCGATCCGGGCGGAGATCGGGAGTCCGGCGAAGGGATTTGTGGATTCAATATGGGGATTTGTTCATCCGGCCGCCGTCAACGGCGTCGATGATCCGTTGATGAACGTGGTGAAGGAGCCACGGCTGGCAGAGCTGGGGTGCAAGAGGGTGATGGTTAGGAGAAGAGATAAGAGAAGAGATAGGAAAAGAGGGATTATTCGTACAAGTATAGTTATCTTCTTAATTAGAAGATAGATACTAGCGATATCGTAACTTGTATAGTAAAGGTAACCGAGTAGAGTTACGAAGTCGTAACTTAATTTAATTTAAGGCAGTTCTTGCAAACGCCGTAATATTTGATGGATCCGCCTTAAATATTTTTATACCATAAACGAATTTGACGTTGCGAGTTCGCAAGTCTTATTTAAGGCGGAAAAAAATTCGGAACACTCAAATGCCTTAAATATGTGTCTTGCATGACCCCCTTTGTAGTAGTGCGTCCAGGGAATGATCGTCTACTGTGGTGGGAGCACTACGACTCATATCAAACAGATGGAAGATAAAAGATGACGACAGAAAGTTTTTGCGATTGAAAATAAAAGTAACAGCGCTTGGTGAAATTAGAGAGTGAAAACGAAAGCTATGATCGGTATTTATAGAGGAGGATAAAAAGAATTTCTTGGAGTTTGAAAAAGCAGACCTATCATTCGAGAATCGCAATAATGAGCGTTAATGGAAGGGCAGACGACGAAGAGATGGACGCGCGAAGAACGCGCAACTGGCTCGTGATGACACGGGCCGGCTACCTGGTAGTCCGCTAGGTTTCTTTAGAGACCCCGCCTCCCGGGCCAGGCCCCGGAAGCCAGGGTCTCGGGGGGCTAGTGTTGATATGGGCTGAGGCCCATATGAAGGCCCGCAAAGCGTATTAACAAGGAGCAAGAGAGAGTCCAGCCCACCAGTGGTCCTCCCATGACATCAGCTATCTTGGACACACCCGGATACAAGAAGGACATGTTAATGACCCCGCAGCCCCAGATGTGCGACAAGAAGAGGACCACTTAACCTAAACCCTCTCTAATCTTTGCCATTATAAATAGAGGAGTGACCAATAGTAATAGGTGTGTTCTATTAGACTTAAATACTCTCTGTATTTCTTCATATTCTCTCTCCTCTGCATAAAGCCCAATCTTCATCATCACTCCGGAGCGTCTACCCTCGGGTGACCCGGCCCGGGGGCTTTGTTTTGCAGGATCTAGGTGAGAGATCCGCCGCGAGCTAGGATTCCAGCTCTCCCCGGACAACTCATACCGGAGTTGGTATCCCGGAGCTTACTGGTAGCATCATGATTGTTAACCATATGGGGACTACTGAAGACTCTGTGCCAGGAATGAAATCAGTAGACCATTTCAGCACCTTCATTGGAACTCCCTTGAAACTCCAAATACCCTTAAGCCAGCATCTTTGGTAATCCTTAGATTCCTGGAATCTAATCAGGATATGTTTGAAATCAAGTGATCCTATCTGAAACTTTGAGCTGAAACCGATTGACTTGAAAGCCTCGTTCAAAGTCTCCATGGATGGCTTGCCGTTGTCAAATTTCCCGATAAGAGTGTACTAGTAGTGTTCGGTCAGTTGGGATGATTGCTCCGGCTAGACTATACAGGCAATCTTGCCTTTGAATTCTTCGATTGGGTGGATTTCTTGGTTGGAGGGTAAGAGGGGTGAGATTGGGGGCGGTTTAGCAATGACGGTTGAGCAAAGGAACGAAAAAGGAGCGTTGCCACCGCGGAGATGCGGTGGCTTCGCCATCTATATAGCCGTTTTGTTACCGTTTCAGGTGAGATTCGGTGTCGGCAACGGAAAGGTATGAGATTTTATTGGGAATTGCATATTTTTTGGAAAGAAAGGTAGAGAGAAGGAGAAGAGAATTAAGTTAGAGAGAAAAAGCCGAACGCTTTAAATTTTGAAAGTGTTTTTTGAACATTTTGAATTGAAATTGCATCATTCAAAGTGAGGTTCTTCTTCAAATTATTTATAATGCAATTTCAATTAATTTATTAGCTGACTGAAATATAAATTTATTTGAGGATCTGGAGCTAATTTCAATTTCAATAAAATTCATTTAATTTCAATTAAGATTTCCAAACATTTGAAGTGCACGACATATGCATGTATGCTGTGTCTGGATTTATGCAATTTCTAATAGGTATAGCTCTAAATCCACGAGAGAATCCACACTTTTGGCTGGGTGACTTCAAAGTGAATGATGGTACCATCAGCAAGTGAAGCATGCACGGTAATTAACTTCATTTATTGACCAACAATGCCTCAAACTCATAAACATTCACAGCTAATTAAAATAGAAATTATGCAATAATTCTTCCCTTCAAAAGGTTTAGGGTTAAAGAATCGTCTAAATTTTAAATTTTAGTTAATTAATGATTATTATAAATAATACAGATACATAAAAATTAAATCACTTTTCTTTGTAACGCACTTTGGTCTTGCATGTACAAATTAAGCCAATAGTTAAATATGTGCAAGAAACGTGTACTTGCACGACATAAGCACGATCCAGGTACAATCATGGTGATTGAATTACATTCGCTTATTGAGCCATTAAATCTGAACAGAAATTTCCCATTTCAAACAACGTACCAAACAATTTGCTAAAGTTTTGAGCTTTCTGGAACACTAGCTAGGTTTGTTTCGAACAAATTTAATTGCAATCAAACCCTTACTCAAATGAAAACTCAAGACTCTTTTAACATCTGCCGACTATTTGATATATGAAAGAGTTTTAGTCAGCTAACTCACATACCCTTCATGTTGATAGGAGAAAATAATCCAACTCTTTAAAACATCTGCTCACGTATTTTTGAAGTAGTCGCCGCGGATTGTGTCACGAAACACCATTGCCACACACCGGAAACGTGCAAGGGATATCAAGGGCAACCAAACTAAAACCAGTTGAAACACATCGGGCCGTGACCATATTGTGTTCTTGTAAGAACGAAATCGTTTTCATTTCTTAATATATCGTCTTTGTGGATCTTTTGCAAGAAATTTCCTGTATTCTTGTTTTTGTTTGTGATTAGACAAAACAATCAAACATGATAAACACATTATGGTTCAAAACTTGCAGACTTGAAGGAAATTAATTAAATGCGCGCGTGCAAATATTGTGCTTACAGAATAAAATAATGAAATGGTACGTGACTACTACATGCATGGCATATTTAGAACTTTTATCATCATAGTTTTTAATTAAATACATAATGTCGTGCAGAAAATAATCAGTTCCAGAAATCGTATATTTTATCATCATAGTTATTAATTAACTTTTATTTTGGTTCAGCAAGAAAGAAAAAAGATCAGAAAATTAAGGCCTCTTCTTTTATCTATTGGATAACTCCATATTCATTAAAATGCTTGTAACCTCTTAAAATTACTAAATACTAAAACACATGTTCTAAAAACGCAGCACATGTAAAATGGTGTTCTTCAAGGAAAGGTTTTTCTGTTGCCCGTACCACCATGAATTTGTTCATATTTGATCGCACTACTACAAAATTGTGTCATTTAAGGCGGTTGGTCGTTCATGTTTTAAAGCAGAAGACAAATGCCTTCTCTGGGTGTGTCTTAAATGAGAAAAATCATCTAAGGCGGTTCCTCTTCCGCCTTAAATGTTTTCAGTTTTAAAGCGTTTATTTCCGCCTTAAATGTAACTTGCGAGTTCGCAAGGAAGCTCGTTTGTAAAAAAAACCCTAGCAAGCTGGACAGCTTGCGATGTCTCAAGTCCATTCTATTATAGCAAGCTGGACAGCTTGCGATGTCTTAACTCCACTCTCCTCGATAAAAAAAAAGAGCTCCGTAAACATGACAACATCATTTTTTTAACCATTCACTAATTCAAATGATCAAATAATTCTTGTGAATCGATATATTAAACTCAATTTAGCTCCTCGTTAGAATCAAGTGAAATTTCAAAAGAAAAATGCATTTTGGGAGAGAATAACATCAGGTTGCCTTGGGAACTTCAGGCCTGCAGTTGGGGTGCTTCTCAGATGTTTAAATTCCATAGAAATATAGCACCACGATGCCTTGACGAAATCCAGGCCTGCAAATGAAGTGCTGCTCATAATTTGTTCTCCTTGTCCTATCGAAGAGCACATTTGTTCTCCTTATGAAGGCCTGTAAATGAAGATTACACCAGAATATCCACAGAAGAAGCCTGAATCTACATAAAGAAGGAAGAGAGCAGTTTTCAGTTAAACACAATCTATGCTTCTAAATATTATTAAGTCATGCATTTTTAGTATATTGAAACGGACGAAACTGAAGAACGTTAAATCGATTACCTGATTGTGCATCCTCGTGCAGAATGATTACTAATGTTACCAGCTGCTATGGCATCAACTGTTGGGAAACAAACATTTCTTTTGAACGCACACACTATGAACTGAACTTCACAGTAGCAGAAATGAGGCAGAATAATACCTGTGTATCCGCCTTATTGGCTGACAAGGAATGGAACATTTTCACTAACATATGTAAACTATGTAACATTACATGCTGAAGTAAACTATTCCATTATCTGCTAACATATGGTCCCTTCTCTAATGTAAAGGGAACTGAAATAACTAAAGGAACAGGACATAAATAAGGAACAATAACTAAGGAACCTGTACTTTAAACTCAAAGTCTTCCAATAGATTCTCCACCAAATTATCTGCCCATACAAAATTTTATGACTTAGAGTTAGAGATCTATTTTTTTTCCCTACGTAAACCTTCCATCACCCATGAACAAAATGATGCTAATCAAATTCACATTAATCCCTTCTTAAATAATTTTTTCTTTTAAAAAAGAATCCATGCTTGCTTAAATCGTATAGCAAAACTTCACAAACAACTTCGAGAGCTAAAAGCAAAAAACTTAAAATTATAGAGAGCAAAAGCCTCAATTTATAGGTTTCTATTGCAGTAAATTTAAAACAGCTTTAAACCTACTAATGACCTATTTCTGTGTTAGTTGATTCCTTGATAAACTATGATCTCACCACTCTGAAAAGGATGCTAAACTAAACGCCTAAAACATAGTTAAAGTCTTTAACAGAAGGTGAGAAGAATAAATAAGAAACCTCTACTTCTGCGGAGCTATCCTATCAAGAAGAAAGAAACTTACAAGATAGCAACTTTAACAACACTACAAAAAGGGCAGATTCTGATGAAACTAAGAAAGAAACTTGCAAGATAGCAACTTTAATTACCAAAGCAGATTCTGATGAAACTGAGAGCAGTGTCTAACTCAAGAATCAACCAGAAACTAACATACATGGGAACATTTTCACTAACCAGATATAAAAAAGAATAGAAATACAATCAATTCACACATACATTCAACAATAACAATGAATGGTACCTCATTTGGGGCTGGCTCTTTCTTCAATATCAGAATACTCAGATTTGCAGCAAATGAAGAGTCTTTTTTTGGGCAGCTTCACATTCACTGAGCTCCACCCTTTGAATTTCTTATCAAGAAACACAACATTCTCGGGTTCTTTGATGAAGAACAGGGGATTGATAACCTGTTGAAATCGTGCTGACTGCGGAAAACCCCATCTGCGTATCTTGAGGGAACGGGTATGTGTACACGACACCCTTCATCCAGTCAACCCAGGGCCAAATTGTGAGCTATTCGGTGGTTGAAGATGGCAGCCCGGCGATGGCGTACCAATCCGGCAGCCCACTGAACGTCCGCAGGCCAAAACAGCAAAATTTTGGGCTTCTCCCCGTCTCTGGTCCTGAACCTGGTCCCACCGTCTCCGGTCATGGTGCACTTGAACGCCTGCGGACGGAACTTCTCACACAGATTGCTCTTCCTGGATTTGCAGTGGGCGCACTCACCGCATTCCCCGCTGAACGTCGGGACCACCACATCCCCGGGCCTCAGGTCCTCCACCCCCTCTCCCACGCTCTCCACCACCCTGTAATACACTCTTGAGTTGATTATATGTATGTTTAGAAAGAATCATGAAAGAATGAATGAGTACCCTTGGCGGGCGGCGACATCGAGGGAGGCTCTGAAATGGGTAGCTTCTCACTCAGCCGGCTCCGGGCCGGAGCTGTGGCTCAACGAGCATGCCGATCTGAGCAGGGTCTTCCTTGCCGGCGACAGCGCGGGCGGAAATCTCGCTCATAACATCGCGCTGAAAGCCGGGATGGAAAGACAGAAATTGAGTCTCGCCATCCAGGGGATCTTTCTGAACTGCCCGTACTTTTGGGGGAAGGATCCGATCCGGGCGGAGATCGGGAGTCCGGCGAAGGGATTTGTGGATTCAATGTGGGGATTTGTTTATTCGGCCGCCGTCAACGGCGTCGATGATCCGTTGATGAACGTGGTGAAGGAGCCACGGCTGGCAGAGCTGGGGTGCAAGAGGGTGATGGTTAGGAGAAGAGATAAGAGAAGAGATAGGAAAAGAGGGATTATTCGTACAAGTATAGTTATCTTAATTAGAAGATAGATACTAGCGATATCGTAACTCGTATAGTAAAGGTAACCGAGTAGAGTTACGAAGTCGTAACTTAATTTAATTTAAGGCAGTTCTTGCAAACGCCGTAATATTTGATGGATCCGCCTTAAATATTTTTATACCATAAACGAATTTGACGTTGCGAGTTCGCAAGTCTTATTTAAGGCGGAAAAAAATTCGGAACACTCAAATGCCTTAAATATGTGTCTTGCATTACCTCACAAATATTTTGAGAGCCGATTGGGATTGGGATCTGGAATGAAGTGGGCCAAAAAATAAAAGGAAATAGCTATATATATTTTTGAGGTAAGTTTTGGAATTTACAGAAAAAGGACCTGCTCAAATGTAAATTGCAAATAAGGAGCCGCGTCCAGTTTTAATTGCAAAAAGAGACCGTCTATATTATTGCCATAATATAGACGGTCTATTCCAAAACTAATATATATTAATTTGTTCATATCTGAATTCCTTATTTAATTGTAAATAAAAATAAAAATAAAATTTAACGTACCTTCAATAGTTTTTGCTACACTTCTGCAAAGCCGAACTGGATCTCTAAAGCTATGGCATTAAATAATATTTCTTTTTCAAGTAATACATCGACTTCTCTTATTTTACCAAACACATAACAGCCACAATACATTAGAATTACAAATTATGCAAAACCTATAGTTCATCCGTACTAAAGGCAAATAGGAAAACTCAAACACAAGCAGTTTAAAACATATTATATATCACTGAATATTTTATTTCAATCCAATTCAATTTTAAGTCCGGCCTCATCTATATCTCTATATCTATAAAGCCGGAATGGCTTAGGAACAGTGAAACAGTGGTCGTAATATAATAATAATTTTCCTTTTCTCCCTTCTACGCATCGTTCTTCGCACTCCACCTGTCCTGCACTAACATACATCCTGGCTTCTCAACAATTCAGTTCTTAATCATCTCGCTTGGACAATCTCGAAGTTTCTCAATCATCGAGTAGGGGTTTCTACGGGATGTTTCTGCTCAATTTCCGCCGATTACTCGGTCACGTCGTCAGGGTGGGAATCAGCTCCGCCGTAGAAAACGGTGGACTTGGCGCTGCCGTCACCGGAGAGTGCCTGTCTCCGAGTACTCCTTAGCTGTTACCATATCCTAAACCCCTAAATCACCTCACCGTCCGCCGGGACCTTTCTACCGTTGTACCACAACACTCTATTCTACATATCGATCCGAGAGAACACCGAAAAATTGAAAGATGCCGCTGGGACTCATCACCGGACTGGCAAGGTCTGTCTACCGGAACAAACGAACTTCCTCGCTACAGATTCTCACATCCAAAAACGGGCCTCGGGATTTCTACAAGGGCAAGAACTGCAAGCCCACCGGTTTTCACACTCGCAAAGGTTCCGTAAATTCTCTCCCTTTTTTTCAACTTCTGCTCCGAATTACTACGTTGTTACTTAGTTTTCCTGAAAACTGCATATAATTATGATTTCGTGGTGTTTTAAAATGTGCATCAATATGTTTAGTTGAGGTGTATTGATGCTTAAAACATAGTGTTGATCGTAGGGAGAAGTATATGTGTGGCATTGCTAGGAATCAGGAGTTTAAGGCATTCGATTCGTTAGAGAAAAGATGTGTGTGCTTATAATGACTAGCATCTGAACCAGGCTGTGGAGATATTGTTTTTTAGTGAAATGTTGAATATGCATTTATAAGTCGGTCTGTGTTCCGAATTCCGAAATTTAATCCATCAATTCTGAGTAATATAATAGAAGAAGTAATATTGAATACCTGCAGTTCATTTTCAGTCCATTGGGGATCCTAATCATCAGACTGCTACGCAAAAAGGTAGCTTATGTGAGGAAAATTCTGAGGAGCTTCGGAGCGAGATTTGTAGGTTGGAAGGGAAGGTTTCGAGGCTCAACACGGTTTTGGATCAGCAACAGAATAGCTGTGAAGCTTCTGATGCTGACGTACTTCAAGAAACCTTTTTTATCTGATATCATTGCCACTGACCTTTGTTTTAAAAAAAGCCCTAACTTTTGTTATGGGAATATATGTGCAGATTCTTGCTTAAAAGAAAAGTTAAAGTTGAGGAGGCTCAAAAGAATGAGGCTTTTAACCAGAGTGTTGTAATTCAGAGACGATTTGAATCTAAGTCTGAAGTTAGTTATGATTGTTTTTTGCCCTGTCAAATGTAATAAGTTTGTGAAAACACACATGGATTAATGGGCAAGTTATTTTGTCACAGGAATTGGAACAATCGACGTTGGAATGCTTGAGGCTTCAGAGTAGAAATATGTCATTAGCAAAAGAACTTGCAGCACCTAAACTGTGAGTTTGCTGAACAGTCAAGTTAGAAGAGTTGAATTTTTTTCTGAGTATTTCTGGATGCTTTGATTGACTTTGAGTGCTATGATGCAGTGTATCTGATTTGAACTTGCACGAGGATGAGATAGTGAAGCTTGCTTGCTTTGGTAATGAGGTGAACAGCAAAGAGACGGTGGATGTTCTCAAGAAATCATTGGTGATCCGTACCAAGTAAGTATTCGAATAAGCAAGATTTATGTAGAATAGCATTGCACTTTGTATATTATTTTATATGATTTCCTATGTGTTTTTTTTTCTGATATAGTTGTTGTCATTTGAACTTTGATCAGATGCTACAAGGAATCGATGACCAAATGCAACTTCCTTGGAAGAGGTGAGGCTTGCTCTCTCGTTGAAGTGAAGAAGGCTCAAGAGAAGATAAAGAAGCTGAAAGTAAGTTTCTTAATCCCAAGCCAGTCAAATAAAATATAATACAGTGTAAATTTTAAAACTAATATTCATAGCTTTCAGGAAAGAGCTCAACATCTGGAGTCCACTATAGAAGTAAGAGATGATGAAGCTTTAAGAACACTGAAATAATGATAACAAAATTCCGTGCAGTTCTCTAACCATACGTGCAAACTGCTCTCATTTTCACCTCCTATGTACAGTGTGAGATCATTTTTAAACATCCGGGTTAATTTATTTGTAATGAATTATGCAGTTTATCCAACTTTTAAGGGCCATGTTTTAAATGGTGACCATCTTTGGGACTTGCCAGAAGGCCTTGAAGCAAATGGGACGTGATTAACGGCATTTGGAGAATAAGATGACATGCATGATTGCATTATCTGCAGAGTAAGTCATCCCTTGACGGCATTTGGAGAATAAGATTGACATGCATGGAACTCTTTCGAACCTGCCTTAACCAATCAAATGTAAGCTGATTAACCAAACATCATCTCTTTGTCCAAAAGAATGAAGACATTGTAATAATGATCTCATCTTCTTGTGCAGGGACAAGTATGCTGCTTCACGATCTTATGCAAAAGCTCTCCGCAACCATCAATGAAAAAAATATTCTCCATCAGTTCGTAGCTACCTTTCTCTTGCACAACCCTCGGTTCTCTCTTCCATCAGTGCAACAATGCCACTATATTAGTGTTTCATCATCTTAAACAAATTCCATTTTATATAGCGTATGAACTACATTGTTTATAAGATATAATCTTGAGTTTGAAACACAAATGAAAATTTCAAGAATATTCCACTGTAATAGAGAAATGAAGATGTTAACCATCAATTTTCATGCTAATCCCATCACAATTCTACCAAATTGGAGAAACAAAAATCCATCTACTTCACATGATTTTCGGTTCACATGACTTTGTTACCTAAAATAACATTTATAAAATCAACCTATATAGTGAAAGCCCGCGCGCCGCGCGGGCTTGACACACCTAGTAAGGGTATAAATTGACAAAATTTCTCTATTTTTCTAAATTATCTATTTTACAACACTTTTGCTCTAACAAATACAAATGCAAATGTAGGTTGTCAAATTTACCTTTGATATTTACTGAACTCGTGGGCTCATCTGACCTACGGTCCCTGCTATCCTCCTCTTTCACCCGTCAGGTTGGAGGAAAGGAGCTCCAGGCCGAGAGGGAGGCCTCAGGTCTCCTGCGCGAGAAGCTAGCACTTGCCAAAGTAGAGGCGGCAGACTTTAGGCCTCGGCCGCCTCAGATCGGAAGGCCTTTGCTTGCGCCGTGGCGGACAAGATGCTAGCCAGTCAGACATTATATTTACACTAGTTCTAATGCCCGCTGTATGATGTACGGCATTATTCTAATTTAAATAGTTATTAAATTAATATTATAGTAGTAATAAAAGAATTTATTGTCTAAGACGACACAATCATACCACTCAAATTTACAAATGAAGTAACCTTCAAATACTAATTTAAATTTCAATAACTTTAAATTTACATTTTATAAGTCAATAAGTGAATAGTATACATCATATTATGAAAGTAGTATACAATTCAAAAACAAACATTCCTATTCAAATTCTTTTTCATAATTTCTATTTATAAATTACAAACAGTAAGAAGATAAGCATGACGTAGATAACTTCTGATGCTGCCTGCCTGGTTGGTCCGAGTAGTCCCCTGATTCCCGATCCGACAACCTGGCCCTGCAAGACAGAGCCCCGGGAGGTACCCGAGGGTAAACCCTCCGGTGTGATGATGAAAGATGGATCCGGGAGAGAAAAGGGGTAATCACTTGAATAATGAGAGAATACTTACTTGGAATAGTGCTGAGGGGCACTATTTATACAGTGATACATGCTCCTAACGTGGTCCATACTTTCTATGTTGTTTAGCGTATCTGTCCCTGTCCGAGTTGAGCTCTCCCGGATACTTCCATATTAGCTTACCTCATCATGGGCCGAGCTTAAACCGTCATGGGGCGATTGGGCTTGGGCCTGATATCACCACTAGCCCCCCGGAAGCCGGTCCTTTCGGCCGAGGAAGGATGTTTCGCCTGTCCGAGGGCGAGAAGGGGTGGCTTCCTAAATTCTTTCTTGCCCGACAAGAGTGGCACGTGGCCACGATTCTCGAGCGCCATTTAATAACGTCTGCGCTCCTTTCTCGTCTTTCGAAGGCATTAATCATTGCTTTCTCGTTTTCCTATTTTGCTCCTCTATAAATAGCCCCTCCGTTTTCGCATCAGTTTTACCCTCATTCTTTCGCTTTCAAATCTCAAATACTCTCTTCGCTTTCAGATCTCAACTTTTCTTCCCAAATCCTCCTTCCTCCGTCAGCTATGTCTTCAACTGCTGCGAACAACGATTCCGGCAACGATGCCCACAGTCAATCTCCGACCGCCTATACTTTGGTCAGCACCTCCCGCGAGAGCTCTCCTTCTCTCCCCGCGGGTCGGAGGCCTCCCTCTCCTCTTAAGCCGGTGTACTTGTCTCGGTCCGTGCACCCTTCCGGACCCAGGTTCAGGAGATCCAAGAACGCCGAGCAGAGGGTTCTGGACACCGCCCGGGTGCATTCCCTTTCAGCCGACGACTGGACGAAAAAGTGCCTCAGTGGCATGGGTATTCCATTACCAGTCGACGCCCAACTCGTGGCGGTCTCCTCGGACGAATCCATCAAGGATATCTTTTGCATCCCCCGGATTCATTTCATGTGGGGTCTGAGCCTACCCGTCCCCCGGCTGTACTCCAGATTTATAGAGGTGTACAAAGTGGGCCCTGCCCAAGTTCATCCCAACGTGGTGGCGGTGATGATTGGTTTCCTGGTACAATGCCAGAGGTTTGATGTGACTCCCTGCTTCAACCTCTGGAAATCTTTCTATCTCCTGATCAGGTGCCCCGGCAAAGAGGAGATATGCACTGTCCAGGCCCGGCCTGGTGTTCAGGACTTCATAGTAGGCAAGAAAGACTCCTGCAAGGGTTGGCAGCAGAAGGGGTACACCAAGGTGAATCCGATGCTATATGCCGGTCCCAAATGGAACAAGCAGATAGTCCCGGATGTCCGGGAGGCCTTCTTGCCGGACAAGCACCGGGCGAACCATACCCTTCTGTCCACAAAACCCCTGAATTTAGAGCAGTATTGGCTAGCGACCAATTCTATCTACCACTTCCCGGATAAGATATATCCGGCTGATGTCTTCCAGGTTAGCCGATGGGCTATGACCTGGCCCCTGCAAGGTTCGGATTCAGTACTTTATACCATTTTTGTTTATTTTTGCTTTTTGCGATCCTCTCTTATTCTTTGGTGTCACAGCTCCCACTGTTGCTCATGATCCTGCTGCCCCTATCCCGGAGAAGAAGAAGACCAAGAAAGCCGGGACTGAAACGGCTGAATCCGCCAGTGGCAGGCCCCACGGTCCGAAACCAAAGACTCCTGTGGTTACCACTCCTCCCAACAATACTGAAATCCCTGTCCAAACTGTCGAGCCGTCGCCATCTGTCAACAAGGAGGTCAACAGTCCGATCCCCGAAGTGGTGGAGATCGACCCTCCAGAGCACGAGGATGCCCCGGAGGTGACTCCTGCCATCATTCCCAATCCAAATCTCCATAACCTCCAACTGACCCCTGCCGGGTCTTGTCCTCTTGACCCTTCCCTGCCCCTCTCAGGAGCACAGACGGATTCTCACCGCGAGGGTGGGTCTTCCCGCCGCGGACGGTTTGTATTCCGCCCCACGACTTCGGCGGACACAAGGTCTCCTGCTGCCAAGTATACCACCCTTTCTGCCCCTGTCATTCCAATTCCTCCATCTTATCTAAACAAACGGAAGTCCGGGGAAGCCCTAAGCAAGGACGCCAAGAAGGCGCGAGATGGCAAGTCTCTGTCCCTGACCTCGGAGCCGACCGCTATCAGCAAACCCCCTGTTACCTCTTCTGATCAACAGGTAACTTTCTTTCCCGGTTTCCCCGCTCTTATCCATACTTATGCTTATATTTATATAAGAGAACTTTCTCCCTCGTAGGTCCAGCGGCTGAGCTCGGAATTTGCTAACTCTTCGGAGTTTCAAACCGTCCTGTCTTCCTTCCTCTCTCGTCAGTTGGAGAGGAAAGATGAGCAGATCCGGGCCGAGAGGGAAGAGTCGGCCAAACTTCAGGAGAAGATAAGCCAGCTGGAGGGGGAGCTGGCCGCGGCCAAGGAATCCAGCTACCAGGATCAACTGAACTTTGCCGAGGCTGTTGTGGACAAAGTTCTGGCAAGCGGGACCCTATCTCGCCGCCTGACCGAACTCAATCTAGCTGCCAGCTCCCACCAATGCCACAACACATACATGGAGATCCGAGGCTGGTTTCCTCCCCAGATCCGGGAGACCTTTAAGAAGCAGTGGTTTAATCCTAACTCCGAAGCTCAGCAGCTTTACTTGCTCACCGTGCTTCAGAAAGGAGGGGTGAGGGGCTTATCTCCAGCACTTTGGGAGGCTTTGCAGAAGAATCGCATGTCTGCCGAGGATGTCCGGAGTTGGTCCTCGGATGTTGTCCGGCTGCCCGGGACTCTGCCCCCGGCTCCTTCCTCCGGATCGGACCTTCCCGAGGACGACAACTTTACCCCATACTGCACTATGTATGATCTCTATCGGGGCCTCTTTGATCCGAAGGACATCGAGGGTGGCGATTCTCCCTCTCCTGGGCCCGGTGCTGCTGATAACAACGTTGCCAATCCGCCCCCCTCCCCCGAGCTAGTGTTTGGATCCGAGGATGAAGACAGCGACGATGATGGGGGGAAGGGCGACTCCAACAATGTTCGTTAGGCTTTTTCTCTTTTCTATTTTATTTACTTCTTGTACTCCACTGCCCGGTTCTCCGGATTATCAATGAAAAGTTCCTCTTCCTACTTACTGTTCGTCTCTTTTTAGCTGGTTCCCTGTCTTCTCTCTCTCTCTCTTTTTTACGTTTTAACTCTGGTTTCATCATGATTAGGGGCTACATCTTAAACCTCCTTCCCCGGGTCAGACTCGGACTGGCTGTCCGGGGCTAATGGATCTGTTATCCGAGGGTGGGCTCGGGTCGTTGATATCGGAGTTCCCTGATCATGATTGCTTGCTCACCTGTCTTCTTCAGATCCAGGAGGACTTCGGGTCTCTACCGAAATGCTACCGGATGGCCTTCGAGAATATCGACCGAGTTCTGGAATTCGACCAAGTTATGACGGAGCGGGAGGCCCAACACCACAATTTCCAGGTCCGGATCCAAAAAGAACTGGACGAGGTGTGGCATGACGTCATCCTGTACTACAATAAGTGCATGCGAATGCAGAGCACAACCGAGCTCCGTATGCAAGTCACCACACTGGAAACCGAGAACGAGAGACTGGCCACTAGGAATCGGACTCTGCAGCAGGAGCTGGTAATAGTTCATCTTTCTTACCACCTGCTGGGCCTCCGCCAGGGGGTGGTCGACATACCCGTACTAACTGACGTTCCTCGGGCCATCGACGATCTCATCGCCTGGATGGAAAGTTCTGATCGGACATCGGGCAGCTGGGCATCTGCTTACCAGGCAGCTAAGGATTGGAGGAAAAACATATTGAGTCGAAAAATCCTTCCTGAGTCCTTATCGCGCATTCCTCCTCCTGACGAAGTCGACCTGGCCTACGAAAGATATGAGCACGCTCCTCAACTTTTGGACTTGGAAGCTTCAGAGCGGCGCTTGGCCCGGCTCCGGACGGTCGCAGCCCGATTCCGTGCCCGATACCCTGGTCAAGGAAGGGCTTCCGATCCTGCTCAGGGGGCCGATCCTCCACCTCGCGGCGATTCGCGCCCGCCCCGGAATGACAAGAAGGGCAAAAAGAAAGTTACCGGGACCGAGGATGTATCGACCAGGCAGAGAGCTCCAAGGCAAACCCCTGTCCGAATCGGGGGTCCGGCCGCTACTAACAGGGTCCCTGCCCAAACTAGACAACGAACGCCTAACCTGGCGACAAGGACAGGTGGCGCTCCTAATGATGGTTCGGACGTTCCTCACACTTCGGACGAAGAGCAGCGAATGCTGGAGATGGCTGTCCAGAGGAGTCGTCGCGAGACCAGGAGAATTCCTCCCGGCGAGGCGTCTTCCTCCCGGGCTCCAGAATAGGATAGTTTTCTATTGTATAACTCTTCTGAGCCTGTAGCGGCCCGGACCTGTAGACAGTTGTAACCTTTCTATTTCCTTTTATTTCGGACATGTATAATAATTTTCAGTTTATGACATATCTTTCAATTTTAAAATTCTAATGCGCGCATTCATTCTTTCTTTTAAAATCGGACACAAGGGGTCAAGCCCCCCTTTTTCTTTACAAAAATCCCTGCTCCCAGGGTGTCCTCCTACCTACCCTTTGGTCATCCGACCTCTAGGTTCCTGTCCCGAGCTCCTGCCACCGGGACTCTATCCGACCTAGGCATCTAGTGCCAGAGGCTATTCTACCTAGGCATCAAGTGCCAGAGGCTATTCTATCTAGGCAACAAGTGCCAGAGACTATCCATAGAACCGCCTGAGGTTTGCTATGTTCCACCTTCGGGGGACTCCCTTCCCCGCTGAATCTTCCAGCACATAACTCCCGCCCGGGTGGGCTTCTATCACCCGGTACGGTCCTTCCCAGTTGGGTGCCAGCTTGCCCTCCGGCTCCTGGTGACTCTTGTCGTTTCTTCTCATAACTCTGTCTCCTACCTTGAACTGCTCCTTCCTTACTCTCCTGTCGTGATACTTCTTAACTTTCTCCTTCACCTTAGCCTCGTGCAAGGCCGCCCTCTCTCTTCTTTCCTCCAGCAGGTCCATATTTGTTCTGATTTCCTCTGCATTCTTTTCTTCAGGGGCCGGCTCGGCTGTCCGAAGACTGGGGATGCCAATCTCGGCCGGGATTACTGCCTCGGATCCATACGTCAGACTGTAGGGGGATTCTCCGGTTGCCGAACTTTCCGTAGTCCGATGAGCCCACAAAACACTCGGGAGCTCGTGCACCCAGTTACCCTTCGCTCCCTGTAGCCGGGCCTTAATCCCACTCACGATTGTCCGGTTCGTCACCTCCACCTGGCCGTTAGCTTGCGGATGATAAACTGACGTCAGCTTCTGACTTATCCCATATTTCACACACCAGGACTTGAAAGGATCATTTTCAAACTGCGCTCCATTGTCGGTTACTATGGCCCTCGGAACTCCGAACCTGCATACAATGTTCCTCCAACAAAACTTCACGCAGGTAGACCCCCGGATGTTAGTCAGGGGCTCGGCTTCCACCCACTTGGTGAAGTAATCGATAGCCACAATCAGGTACTTCAAGCTGCCGGGAGCAGTAGGAAAGGGTCCGACCAGATCCAGTCCCCATCTGCTGAAAGGCCAGGCACCTGTTATCCCCATCATCTCTTCCCTGGGTATGTGCACTAGCGGTGTGAACTTCTGGCACTGAAGGCATGACCGAACCCTATCCTGCGAGTCTTCAAACATGGTAGGCCAATAGTACCCCAGCCGTAAAATCTTCCGGGCCATAGTTCTGGCTCCTTGATGACTACCATTCGGGCCTTCGTGAACCTCCCGGACCAAGTACTTGCCCTCCTGCTGTTCCACACATTCCAGCAATGGCTGGAGATAGCCTCTTTTGTATAGTGCCCCTTCCTGGAGTGTATACTTCGGCGCCTTGACCCGGATTTTTCTAGCCATCACTCGGTCGGCCGGGACTGCTCCTGTCAGGAGGTACGCTCGGATCGGGGCCATCCAAGAGTCTTCTGGCACCACTTCCACTGCCAGGATCTCATCACCCTGTTCATAACTTCTCCTCTCCAGTGTCTCCCTTCTGAGAGGTGCTTTCTGCCCTGGCTTCAATTTCGAAGATGCCAACTTACTCAACGCGTCGGCCTTTTCATTCTGTTCTCTCGGCACCTGCTCCAGGCTGAAACTATCGAACTGCCGGATCATGGACCGGACCAGCTCCAAGTACCTCTGCAAACTTCTCTCCTTTGCTTCGTATTCCCCATTCACCTGCTGAACTACAATCTGAGAGTCGCTGAAGGCCCGGATCTTTCCAATCTTCAATTCCCGAGCCAGTTTGAGTCCTGCTACTAACGCCTCATATTCTGCCTCATTATTTGTGGTTTTAAAATCAAAGTGCAGCGCATAGTGGTACTCCTCTCCTTCCGGGGATGTTAACAATACCCCGGCTCCACTGCCTCCCGCATGCGCTGACCCGTCGACATGCAACGTCCATCTCGGGCTTACCTCAGGCACTTCCTCGGCGACCGTGTCTGACCCAACCATCACTGTCAGGAAATCCGCCATTGCCTGGCCCTTAATAGCTTTCCTCGGCTGATATGTTATCTCATGTTCACCCAACTCTATGGCCCACTTCATCAAACGTCCCGACGCCTCTGGCTTAAGCATCACCTGCTTCAGGGGGTGGTTGGTCAGGACCACAATCGGATGAGCCTGGAAATACGGGCGCAATCGCTTTGAGGCGTAAACCAACGCCAACACCAGCTGTTCACAACTTGTGTACCGAGTTTCCGGGCCCTGTAATGCCCGGCTGACAAAGTATACCGGACACTGCCTCCCGTCTTCTTCCCGGACCAAAACCGCACTGACAGCCGATGCGGACGCGGACAAGTATAAGAGCAGATCCTCCCCCTGCTTTGGCTTCGAGAGGGTCGGGAGCCGGCTCAAATGTTCCTTCAGATCCCCGAACGCCTTCTCACACTCCTCCGTCCACTCGAACTTCTTTGCCTTCCTTAATATGTTGAAGAAGGGAAGTTGTCTCTCAGCACCTTTCGACAGAAATCGGCTCAAGGCTGCCAGGGAACCCATCAGTTTTTGCACTTCCTTTACGTTCTTTGGCGACTGCATCCGGCTTATTGCCTCCACCTTCTCCGGATTGACATCAATCCCCCGGCTAGACACCATATATCCGAGGAACTTCCCAGCCGCTACTCCTACCACACTCTTCTCGGGGTTTAACTTCAGGTTGACCTTCCTTAGAATACCGAACATCTCTTCCAAGTCTTCTAGGAAACTTGGGTAGCTTCGGCTCTTCACCACCATGTCGTCAACGTATAGCTCCATGCTTCGGCCCAACTGATTTCGAAATATCGAGTCTGCCATCCGCTGGTACGTCGCCCCTGCATTCTTCAAGCCGAACGGCATTCGCCTGTAGCAATAGGTTCCTAAGTCTGTGATAAAAGCTGTTTTCGGCTTGTCCTCTCCCGACATTTGAATCTGGTGATAGCCCCGATATGCATCGAAGAAAGCCAGAGCCTCATACCCGGTGATGGCTTCCACCAACCGGTCGACCGGGGGCAGAGGGTAACTGTCTTTCGGGCAACACTTGTTAAGATCAGTGAAGTCGATACACATTCTCCAGGACCCATTGTGTTTTTTTACTAACACCGGGTTAGCCAACCATTCCGGGTATATAATCTCCTCTACTACCCCGGCTTCCAGCAACTTCAACACCTCCTGTCTCACCACCTCGGCCCTATCCCCCGCCAGGGCCCTTTTCTTCTGTCGTATCGGCTTTAACTCAGGGTATACATTCAGCTTGTGGAGAGCTAACTCCGGAGGTACGCCTGTGAAGTCCTTCTCTTCCCATGCAAACACATCTTCATATTTTGACAGCAAGGATCGTAACTCTTCCTTCACATCGGTCGGCATTTTTCTCCCGACCTTGATCATGCCTCGGCTCCCGACCTGCATATCTTCTACATCCCCCGGACCTACTTCTCCCTGCACTGCTCCAACCGGGGCCTTCCTAGCCTCTTGAAGGGCTGTGAGCATGCAACTTCTGGCTGTGGACTGGCTTCCTCGAACCGTCGCCACCCCCTGACTGGTTGGGAACTTCATGGTCAAATGATACGTCGAGCAAATGGCCCTGGCTTGAGCCATCCACGGCCGTCCGATGATGATGTTGTATGGAGACTGAGCGTCTATAACCGCGAAATTGCACCGGACCGATGTCCTCTTGCTCCTGTCCAGGTCATCGACCACTGTTACTGTTAAGGACACCACTCCCAAAGGATGCTCTGTGCGGCCGGTAAACCCTGACAAGGGAGAGGTGCTCGGGCGAAGGTTATGGCGGCCTATTCCCAGCTGGTCGAAGCAAGAGGCGAACATGATTTCTACACTGCTTCCGTCATCAATGAACACTCGCTTGACCGTAAACCCTTCTATCTCCGCTGTGATCACCATCGGATCCGTATGGGGTATCAGACTGGGCACCGGGTCCTCATCCGAAAAGGTGATGGCCTCGGTGGGGCGCAGTCTCTTCTCCCTGTCCTCACCAGCCGGCACATACCGGCTCCGGGCCTTAGCCGCTGCGTGAGACTGGGGCCCACCCCCTACTTCACCATGTATGACATTTATCATCCGGGGAGGGACCTGGTTGACTGGTTCCGGGGCCATGACCAGAGCCGCTGCACCCGGCTGGGCAGCCGGTGCCGGAGCTCCTCGCTGGTTATCATTCTGCGGCCTGTTCCTCCAATTCCTCTTCCTCCCCGCTCCGGCCTGCTGCCCAGCCGCCGGACGCTGGTTCTCCTGGCTCACACAGTCTCTTAACTGCCCTCTCTCGATCAACTTCTCAATCTCCACCCTTAAGCTTCGGCAACCATCTGTTGTGTGTCCGTTAGACTTGTGGAAAGCACAATATTTAGCCGCATTCACTGGAGTCGGATTTCCCGGTATGGGGGCCGGGTCTTGAAACAGGTTTCAATGAATTGTCAGGATCTCCAACCGGGTTTTCGTCAGGGGAGTAAACGTTTCAGCCCGAGGGGGGTCTACCCTCGGCCTCACCGGAGCCGGGCCCGCTTCCCTCCTGACAGGATCAGCAACCCGAGCCTTGTCACCTTTTCCCATCCCCTTGTCCTCGAAGTACCCTTCCTCCTTCCTCTTCTTGCTCCCTTCGAGAAGCGAACAATACATCTCCACCTCAAGATCCAGCTGATGAAAGGTGGTCGGGATATTCTCCATGAGCTTTGCCCATAGCACCTCATCTCTCAGCCCTGCAATGAACCCTGCTATCAGGGCCTTCACTTGAGCGTCTCTGTCGATCACCTTCATAGAATCATCCATGTACCTCCTGTGGAAACCCCGAACTTCCTCCTTTGCCGACTGCCGACTATAAGCCACCTCGGCCAAAGGGAGGTACTTCTTCCTTTTGGTCTCATATCTGTGCATCAGAGCCCTTGAAAAGTCATAGTAATTTCTAAAACTTTCCGAGGGTTGTGCCTCAAACCATGACAAACAACTTCCCCTCAAATACGAGCTCACCAGCTTGCACATCAGCTCCTCCCGAATGTCACGTGTTCCCATGACGTTATGATACGTCCTGACAAATTCCTCTGGATCAGTCTCCCCACTGTAGGTCGGCACCCCCTCCGGGACTCTCATTCCCATCGGCCAAGGGAAAGTGCTGATGTAACCTATCCAGGGGGAGGTAGGCCTTCCTCCATTCCTTCCTATCAACCGATCCAACCTCTCCTCTACCGAGTTTAGAGCCGCCGGGGCCCGATCTACAACCACCGGGTATGTGCCATAGGTTCCTGCGACTAGGGCCGGCTGAGCCATGGCGTATCCGGCCATCGGTGCTTGGCTCTGCATCCACACCGGTCCTTGTATCCCGGGGGCCCAGCCCCCCGAGGCTCCAGGGGGTTGGGCGTAATACCCTCCTGGTGCCGGGGGGTACCCCTGATATCCGTGTTGAATCATCCCGTGTCCTGGAGCTCCATAACCGGGATAGCCCCCACCTTGGCCATATCCTGGCACCATTCCGGCCGGTTGCCCTACACTCCCAGCCTGCCTTTCCAAGTCTATCACTACCGGAGGCCGAAGACTCTCCTGCCCGTGAACGGCAGGGGGTCCTCGGCTGACCACCTCCGCAGCCAATGGAGGTAAACCTGCAGGAGGTCCCATTGGGGTCGGGTTAGATCCTGAACCGGGCTGAACCGGGGGTACCCGGACCTCAGACACCGGAGGATTCGACTGTTCTTCAGTCGGTTTCGTTCCCGATCCTGATCCTTGCTTCGCCGCCAGCCAACGACGGTACTCCTCCTCCTGGGTGGTAGCAAACTCCCTTCTGTCGCGATCGTCCTGCGTCATTTCCGGTTCCCTTTCTCCTTCCGGCTCTGACTCTCCTTCAGAGACGTCTGGATCCGAATGCACCGGAGCCTTCCCCTTGCGCGCTCGATCCCTCATTTGACGCAAAGTAAGGTCCTCCTCTACTGCTTCCGGTCTTCTTCCTCCTCTACCTCTTCGCGGTGGCCGACCTCGAGGCGGCATCTTAATGCTTTTGTGAACACAGAATCGTATCCCATCGGGCGTGCCAACTTGATGCTGCCTGCCTGGTTGGTCCGAGTAGTCCCCTGATTCCCGATCCGACAACCTGGCCCTGCAAGACAGAGCCCCGGGAGGTACCCGAGGGTAAACCCTCCGGTGTGATGATGAAAGATGGATCCGGGAGAGAAAAGGGGTAATCACTTGAATAATGAGAGAATACTTACTTGGAATAGTGCTGAGGGGCACTATTTATACAGTGATACATGCTCCTAACGTGGTCCATACTTTCTATGTTGTTTAGCGTATCTGTCCCTGTCCGAGTTGAGCTGTCCCGGATACTTCCATATTAGCTTACCTCATCATGGGCCGAGCTTAAACCGTCATGGGGTGATTGGGCCTGGGCCTGATATCACCAACTTCATAGCTTAAAAATCCTCAAACTAATCCAAAAGAAGAAAGATGTCTTCCCACTTACGTCATTAAAATTACCCACAAATCTTCCAAACCTCCAAGAAAACAGAGGAAGTTCATTTAGATAAACATACCGACTACTAATATACATTCAAAAATTCAGCAACCACAAATTCTTTAATATTCTCTAATGTTTAAATTAAAATATGTATACATCAAAGATGATTATCACTCAAAAATCAATTACAAATCAAGAAAATATCAAGCCAATCAAATGAAAATATAAATAATGATAACAATGCAGAAAAGGTTAGACGACCTTAAAACTATTATATTGAAGCAAGGCATAAAGTTAGTTAGCCTATATAATGATCTTTATTATATATGGCAGCTTCGTTTACTTGCATTATAACACTAGTGGAAACCAGTCGGAACACGGCGCCGTTAGACCGCGTGAATTTAAGGGAACCGCCGTTTATTGCATCCGGCTAAGTTTCCGAACTTGGAAACTTAGCCGGAACTCAATAAACAGCAGTTCCGCGTGAGTTTCTAAGAAACCGCCGTTTATTGAAATTCCGCGGCTAAGTTTCCGAGATGCTTGTTATCAAACACAAGTATCCTTATCTACCCTTCATTATCCTTATCTCCATTCATTCTTCCTATCCCTTCACTCATCTCTCATTCTCTCTCTTGTTGCTCTTCTTCTCCCTTCTTCTTCTTCTTCTCCTTCATTCCTTCAATGTGTATTTGGTTTTATGAACTTTCTAGATCCAAAAGTTCCACACCTCGCTCCACAACACCGACTTTGATCTCACCCATGAGTT
Organism: Sherardia arvensis; assembly: GCA_948330725.1. Taxonomy (NCBI): domain Eukaryota; kingdom Viridiplantae; phylum Streptophyta; class Magnoliopsida; order Gentianales; family Rubiaceae; genus Sherardia; species Sherardia arvensis. The sequence continues at coordinate 11,862,960 of OX415237.1, forward strand.
CTTCCAGATCTGCAACAAGTTCCCCTCCTCAAGGAAGCCCATCTACAAGCTCCACCAATACGCGGTCGTGAAGCAGCCCCACTTCCGCCACTCTTTCGCCACCTTCAACAAGATCCTCGACGTCGTAGGAAAGGTCAGAAACCTCGACCTATTCTGGGAGCTTTTCCGGGAAATTGGGAACCTCGGATTAGCATACGTGGTTTTGATTTCGCCGGCCAATTTGGCCGGCGTTTTTTTTTGTTCTATCCGGGTAACGTACTTTCCGAACTCGGAAACAATAAAAATCCAGCTAACTTTCCGAACTCGGAAATAATACACGGCGGTTTCAACCGCCGTGCAACGGTGGCGCCAATTAGACGGCGCCACCATGGACAGCGGTCGAAACCGCCGTCCAACCTCCGGCCAACCGCCGTGTTCAGCTGTGTATTCCACTAGTGTAAGAAGCATAAGCACCATACCAATATTCTAAAATTTCCTAATGTTGCGAAGTACTCATAATGGAAAAGAGTCATCACCCTTACTTTAAACTTTTACCCAAGCAAACATAAAAAAGAAAACCAAAAACAAAAAACCAAAACTAAATTTGAAAGTAGTTGCATACTACTTAAATAATGTCATGTATCTTGAACAATTGATCTTAATTTCCTGAAGGACTTATGCACCGGTATAATCTTTTTGTGTTAAAATTTTGTAGACAATCAACTATAATCTGAAGCAAAAATAGTTAGAGACTATTATAATGATCCCCGTCGCTTTGAATCCCAACCAAAACAAAAGACATACGTTGATTATTAACCTCAAGATGTGGAAATACATCAAGAAAAGAAGACATGATCATTCAAATATACACAATGTTTAGTTCAAAGTATTTACTTTGATCATTTGAACTAGTACAAATAGAGCAATTGAATGAATGAAACTCATATACTTCGAATTGGATCCGTTGATGGGTATACTCCCCCATAAATTACAACTTGTTGTACATTGAAACAACCTACGACGAGCATTTAAATAAAGATAGTTCTCATACCTTCCAAAGTTTAGAAAATTTCATCTGCATTAGTGCAAAACATAAATCAAAAAATTTGAAATCAATTAACACGGATACCTAAGAATTTCACGCATTGAAAAAAGATGAAATTAAAATCAAAAGAGTCAACCGGGAGAGAAATTTGGTGGGAGTGAAAGCGAAAAAATTGATGGTCGAATGAACATGGAACGTGAGATGTTGAAGTTAAACGGAAGAAGAAGATGGTGGTTGAGCAGTTGTCGAAAATCGTGTGATATTGTGTAGTTACGGATGTAAAAAAAAAACGATCGTTTATGGTTGTGTAAACAGTTTTTTATAAACTCAATAAACTAAATTTAAAAGGTAAAATAAAAGAATAAATTATTACTGATGAGAAACTCAAAGATAAGTAAAACAAAAAGGATAGTTACTGTACTATAATTTAGGAGTTATATAGACATCACTTTGATTGCGGTGAGATTTAAAATGAGATGTTTTTTTAAGACAGGATTAAAATTAAAATGGAAAAACTAAAAGAAAATTACTATATTAAAGGAAGGTTACTACGGCGACAAAACTAAACGATAGGGATAATAAAAAAGATAATCACTATATTTTAGGGGTTAAATAGATGTGAGAAGTTTGACCCTTTTTAGAGAAAGTATTGGTGTTAGATAAAGAGTTTTTTGCCAAGAGTAACATTATTTTTGAAACTATAATTTCAAAATAACATTCTTTTAAAAATAATTTCAAAGTAATACTCTTATTTATATGTTGGGATAATATTATAAATTATAAAAAATTTTGGGGTAATTTAAATAGTATTATGCCCATAAAATAGTTGTATATTTAAATTACACCCCAAATGCTTTATGCACTTGAATATACAAAATAATCAGCAAATTACATAGAAGATGAATAACGGGTAAACATGATTATCTCACTTGTTTTGTTTCCACGCCATTGTAACATGCAAAATTGATCATAGAGCAATATTGGAGATTTCCACAGGTTCCTTACCTTTCTCGACAACAATGGTCCTCTGCTTCCCAACGCGCATTTCCAAATCATACGATCCTGGAATCCCCGGAAACAAAACTGTCCATTTGCATCGGCATGGCCATGAGCATGAGTAAGGCCTGTTTGGCAGAGTTTTTATGTAAATCAGTTCAGTTCAGTTCAGTATGTTTTTATTTTTTTAATTCAGTTCAGTATTTTCAAATATTTTTCAGTTCAGTTTGATATTAAATATTTTTCAGTCCATTTCAGTATTTTTTTATTTTTTCAGTTCAATTTTCAATTTTTAAATATTTTTCAGTTCAATTCAGTATTTTTAAATATTTTTCAGTTAAATTCAGTATTTTTAAATATTTTTCAGTTCAGTTCAGTAATTTTTTATTTTTTTTCAGTTTAGTTCAGTATTTTTAAATGTTTTTCAGTTCAGTTCAATATTTTTTTTTATTTTTTCAGTTCATTTCAGTATATTTATATTTTTTCAGTTCAGTTCAATGTTCTTTTATTTTTTCAGTTTAGTTCGGTTCGAAAAAATATTTTTTAATTTTTCAGTTCAGTTATATTCAGATATATATTATATATTTTTTTAGTTCAATAAATTTCTTCTATACGTTTATTATAGATCTCTACAGTTTTTTAAGTTTAGTTCAATTTTTATTCAGTTTTATTTGATCCAGTTCAATTCAGTTCATTTAATTTGGTTATGAAGAAATGTGATTTGATGAATTTCACTTTCATTCAGTCGTATAATTACTATGTTCAATACCTTCAATTATAATATGGTTCAATTAGTGTTTACTAGATGAATACAAGTTCATTGTTCGTGAATACGACAAAATGGAGTAATCTTTGTATGCTAGTGGTTCTATCATATTTTGAATATTTTTTGAACCAGTTCAGTTCAATTTAAATAAAATCAAAATAAAGTCTATTTCAATCATGTACAAGTGTATGTTGATCAATTTCAGTATAATTTAGTCATACTGTTATTGTCTTGAATACATTAAACTTTATTTTAGTTCAATTCAATTTAATTATAAGTAAATGTGATTTGATAAAATTAGTTGCATTAAGTCATTATTTCAATACATTACACTTTATTCTATTCCATTTCTATTCAATTATGTATTGTGTACAATTCAGCTCATTTTATTTATTAATAATGAATTCTTTTAGTATATTTAATTTTTTTTTCAATTCAGTTCAAATAAATATATAATTTTTTTTCCAGTTCAATTCAGTTCAGTATATTTATATTTTTTCTGTTCAATTCAATATATTTTAGTTCAGTTCTGTATATTTATATTTTTCAGTTCAGTTCAGTTCAGTTCAGCAAGAAATAAGCTCTAGCAAACAGGGCATAAGCCAGTCATCCTAAGTGCGAGGTAGCTCCTTCCCGCCTCATTCAGATCACCCTCTGCATGCATTCACAGATGAATCCCCACAGCATCACCCCCTCAATAGCAGGTTGAGCATACGTTCCCGGAGCATAACCTCCAGATCAGGGGCGGATTTGTGGGGGCAGAAGGGGCCTGGCCACCCCCAATAAATTCCGGCGAGGTATTTATTATGCTGAATTCTGTTGATGTATTTTTCCGCGTTTTTCAGTAGCTTGTCTGCAATTTACAAAATACAGAGAAACGGAGAATGGGACGATAGGGATGTGCTAAATTGTGGACCTATTTCAGCCAATATTTCTTTGATTCATTCACATTAATTGGGCCGTCAGTATGTTAATTAGTTACCATTTAAAAGAAATTTTCTATTTTTAACACCAAACTATTAATGAATAATTTGTAAATCATCACTTTATTTTGTTTGAAATTAATCATCACTTCATATTTGATTACGTTATAATAATATTGAAAAATTATTTTTGATAATCTTTATTTTTACTATTTTTTTAATGTTTATGGTTCAATTAAAATCATAACCATTTTTAACAATACTTAAATAAATAAGCATATCAAACACTCATGGATAATCAATTTTTTGAAAAAAAAAATAGAACTTTAACATAATTTGTAAAAATATCTTGTGAACCTTTTCTTATGTGAAAATCTATATTTTATAATTTGTACATATATTAAATTTTCATTATTCTATTTGTACAAAAACTATATTTTCAATATACTTTATATCATAATTTAAGTTTACTAATGCGTCTTTCAAAACTTTTTAAATATAAAGTTCAGCCCCTCTCAATTATAAATTCTGGATCCGCCCCTACTCTAGATCATCAGCTCTTACATACTCGTTAACAGATGAAAAATCAAGCTCAGTAAACCACAACGGCAGGCACGGAACTAATTCCAAGCTTGTTCGGTGCATTGCGCACAATAGATTCCACAAAAATAGTAGCAGTTGGATCGAGCTGGTTCGCTGTCTTGAACATGTTGACCGGATTTTCTTTCCCAGACGGTCTATGAAGAACTAGCCATGTAGCATCTCGTTGTTGACATCATAGTGTGGGAATTTCCCTTTGTATCGGTTCTGGAGACCGGTTAATTGGTTCTGGACAGCAGCTGCCAAGTAAGTCTAGTTGAGGTTCTTGATCCACTGCTGCACAGTCTTATTGGCTTTCCAGAAGTGCAATGCCAGAGACATACTTCAGCGAGCTGGGATGTTGGATGCTACACCTGTTTCTACCCCGTTTTTACCTTTGTCTCAGTTTCATAGCAGCACGAGTGGTCCTTTTCATAATCCCAAGTTGTATCGTTCACTTGTTGGAGCTCTTCAGTATCTGACTATCACTCGTCCGGATTTGTCGTTTGCGGTTAACTCAGTGAGTCAGTTTCTTCAGGATCCTCGTGATGATCACTTCTCGGCAGTGATTCGAATACTTCGGTATGTTCTTGGTACGTAGCATTGTGGTTTGACCTTTTCTGCTGGTGGTGTTTCGGAGGTACTTGCTTACTCGGATGCGGACTAGGCTCGGTATTTAGAGACTCGGCGTTCTACATATGGATATGCTGTTTTTCTGGGTGGAAATCTAGTTACTTGGAGTGCTAAGAAGCAACCTACTGTCTCTAGATCAAGTTCGGAGTCGGAGTATCGTGTTCTGGCCAATACAGTTTCGGAAGTTGTCTGTCTTATGCATCTTGTTCGTGATCTGCGTTTTCCTCTATAGGGTTCTCCCTTACTTCTCTGTGACAATAACAGTGCTATCTTTTTGGCGGAGAATCCTGTTGCACATAAGAGAGCTAAGCATATTGATATTGATTATCATTTTGTGTGGGAGCTGGTTGCTGGAGGCAAGTTTCGTGTTGGTCATGTTTCTACATCTCTACAGGTGGCAGATATTTTTACCAAGGGTCTCAATCGTGGCTTGTTTGATTTTTTCCGGTCCAAGCTTTGCGCCTCCATCAATCTGACGCTTCACTTGAGGTGGGGGGGGGGGGGGGGTGTGACAATAGAAGAAGAATCCGATTAGGGTTTTGTTTGTGTTTATTGTATTTATTGTACATTGCAGTTATGTCCTTAGTGTTTAGATAGTTTTGGTAATTATTATTACACCCATGTACGTAGTATAAATATTTATGTAAATCTTTATAAAAATCAGTTTGGAAATTAGTTTTTACAGACTGGAATGTTATGGCTTGTCCAGAAGTCGAGAAGCTCATCTGTGTCTTTGTAGTTGTAGTTTCCTCGCTGTGCATCAGTCCAGTACCATTTCAGCTCATTTCCAAAGACTACCAGGTTGAAGTTCTTGACCAAAAAAAAAAGTGAAGTCCTCCAGAAGTTCCTCACTGGGGCGTTGGCAAACGACTGCGAATTTTCTCCGATGATATGTAAATGTATATGTGCCACACCTGCAAACAAACACAGTCGTGTATTTTCATATGATTAGACTTTTTTTTCTTCTCTCTCCTCGTGTATACATGGGTGCCTTTGAAATTCATAATACAGTATGTTGAAAATTATAAATTAGCGGGTGCAATTTAAATATACAAGTATTTATGCGTATAATACTATATAAGTTTAGTTCAAGAGTTCTTATAATTTATAATATGACCGCAGCATATAAATAGGAGTATTACTTTTTAAATTAGTTTTGAAAGAGTGTTTTTTGAGATTTACTTTCAAAAATAAGGTAATTCTGGCAAAATAACTCGTTAAATAAACGTTGAACTTTGATCTTTTAAGAGAAATATTTATTAATTTAAGAAGATAAGATAAAAAGGACTACAATAAATTATAATTTACATGGTAAGATAAAGTAAAGTATGATAAAATAAAAAGGAATATAAAGTAATAAAGATTACTGCAAGTAACTGTTTTGGAGGAATTTATGGGAGGTGGGACGGTAAAATAAAAAGAGGAAGTATATGAATACAAAGGTAAATGGCAGTTCTACCGTAAAATAAGTTAAATGGTGATAAAATAAAAATAAAAAGGGTGGAAATTACTATTAATAGGGTTTATTTACCGGCGTAGGATATATTTAACGGTGGAGATAGAAAATTTGGTTGTCTGTCTTAATAGAAATAATATATATATATATATATATATATATATATATATATATATATATATATATAGTAATTTAGATGATATAAGATTTGTATCTTAATTACAAATCTTACTTGATCATGATTACGAGCCTGGGAATATTTTTGTCGTTAAAATTTCCGAATCAAATTTTAAATTGATAAAATAAATCGTATTCGATCTATGGATTGGATAATATATACTTCTTCCAAATAATATCGAAAAAAATATTTAAAGATATTTTCTTCTTTTATTTCGTGTGAAGAATCTTAAGGTTTTACAAGATTACTCCTACCTTTAATTTTACAATATTACTCCTACCTTCTTCAAGTATATATATTTTCAACCTTTTTATTAATGTTTTTTTCTATTTTTCTTAGTATAGAGTCCACGTCTCTCAAGGATTATATGGGTACAAGACTTGATAATAACAGAGAAACATTTCATCAGATGCAAGTTTTTTTAATTTTAGTTTCCTATATATTTATTGCTTAAATTTTTGAGTCTTTCGAATGTTTTCGGGTGGAGGATCTAAAATCACTCATAGAAGATGAGGATCTAAAATCACTCATAAAATCACTAATCTTGGAGGTTTTTCAGTGCCGTTTAGCTAGTGCAATTGTAGACTAGTTGATATTTTAAACCACCTAGTGTGGAAAAGACTAGTCGGGAAAACAGAACTTCTGTATAATGATGGTGTAAACTCTATAAAATCAGAACACAAACTACACATTTATAAACTTGTATTGGTGATACACATTTCTTTATTGGACGGTGTAGAACATTTATCTAAACTTGTATTGCTGGTACACTTTTCTCTACTGGACAGTGTGTAAAATATTAATTTAATTTTAAATATAGAATAGAAACCTGTAAATAGGGCTTCCCATAATGTATATAGAGGGCTGAAATCTTGACAAAACAATCTCCTACATATATAGCATCAAATAATCATCATAAATCTTATGTTAAATTATTATATATGTGTAACATGTATTAAAAGCGCACACAGTATAAATATGAACACAATGCACGAAATACACACAAAAATTTCAAATTGCGAATCAAACAGTCAACACCATAATGTACTTGGTGAGCACAACATCTAAATCAGCAACAAAAAAAGTACAGGATACTCTATAAAAGCGATTTACACACATTATCAAATATTCCCCATCCTTGAACATCTTTGCTCGGATCAACCAAAGATGTGTTAAGATCAGGTGACAAGCCACCATGCATGCAGAGAGTGCAGGCGACAGGAAGACAGTTGAAACCTGAAAAAGTCTTCCAAATCTTCTCTTGCATTCATCATAGAACCATAAATATATATGACAAGAAAAGGTTTTCATAATATTTGATCTTGTATCCAATCAAAAGTCACATTGGTCTCCACATTCTTCTTCCATGATGAACATAATCGCCCAAGAATAAGTAATTTTCTTTAGGAAAGAGTTTAGAGTACTGACCGTGAATGTCACCTGTATATAACTGTATATAAGTGTGAGAATATTATACTTTTGAGTTCGAGTTCTAACATGTCAGAACAGATAGAGTTCTTAAAGATCACGGGAAAAATTGAAGTACAAGATAAAAATTTTGAATGTGCATGAAGCGTGCAGATATTGTGCTTATAGAAAAATAAGAATTAAATGGCACGTGGTTGTTGTATATCTCATAACTTTTTAATCATCATAAATTTGTAATGTCTTTTTTACCCGCGTGCGTTGTTTTGATTTTCATATATATTAAATGACTTTTACATAAAGGGAGTGAGCTAGTTAAATACATGTAGGATATAGAAATTTACTATGTAATAGTCAAATATTTCACGTAGTTATTAAGAAGATGTTCATTTCAAAAGGTAAATAAATTAATCAAAGAAACAAAAAATCATAATATTTAGAAATGAATATAAAAGATATATTAAATATTCAATTTAGTCTATAAAACATCGATATAAATCATCATATTTTTACGTGCTCATGTTTATGAATCATCAACCTTTAAATCATTAAATCATTACTTATGTTATTAAACCTTTGAACAATTTTGCACGCAATTAAGATATAATCATGAAGAGAATATTAAGTTCTTTCCTATTTAGTGCCTCTCAGTGCAACCATATATTAACTAATGCAATATATATCACGGCGCTCGTACACGGCGATTTCCAAAAACCGCCATTGTTTGAAAGGTTCCGATATCAGAACATGTATTAAGTGGGTGGGATGAAAAATAAAAACGGCGGTTCAGGCAAAAACGGCAGAAGTTTTACGGCGGTAAATATACGGCGCTTCGTTAAAACACCGTGAAATATACATGTTCTGATATCGGAATGGAGTCGATGGTGTTATTCAAGCCTGCGTTCCAATTGAGGAATATACTGTGTTTTTGGTTATATATCAATCTCAAATTCTTATCTCTTCACATTCTCCTCATCCGAGAACTCCAACTTTTCTCCCAATTTTTTCTCATCTTTCCTTCTCAAACCAAATCTCAAACCCAATCATTCTCATTCTAAATTTGAACTATATCACAAATCCTTTACGATCTCATAATCTCTCTCCCATGGAGATTCAATCATCAAGAGGTAATTTTTATTTTCAGTGATTCATCCCCATTCTTGATTTTGATTGCATAGGAGCCCATTTCAAATGTATGTATGTAAAAGATGAATTTTTGTTATTGTAGGTGTTAGAATATAGTCTTGGTGATGAATATCTATAGATTTGTTGTTGAGGAATTTACATAAAGATTGGATTTTTGTGATGGATTTGAGGATGAATTGTTTTTTGTTGATGAATTTTTGATTGATATTTTTGTGTTATTATTAAGTTTTTAGTGTTGATTTGTAGGTGAATTTCTTGTCTTTGTTGAAAATTTCTTGGTGTTCTTCATGATCTTGATGGAAAATATTGATGCTCATGTTAATGTTGCTGGAAAATTTATGGTGTTCTTCGTGTTTTTCGTGTTCATCTGGGTTTTCCGATTTAAATCGGAAAACCTAGATTTTCTTTATTGAATTCTTAACTAGGTTCTGATATCAGAATCTAGATCGGAACTAACTAATCTATCTAGGTTCCAATATCGGAACCTATTAACGGCGGTTTCGACAAACGCCGTGGATTCAAATCACCTACCACTACGTAACCCTGAACGGAGGCTGGAAACACCTTTGTTGGGGGTAGACCGCCTCTGTTTGTGATTGAGTCCACTAGTGACTATATTACCAAATCTTAATTGTTCGAGTTATTTCTTAACAAACAAATCCTCCCGCAGAATAACATAAATACACCTGAAGAGTTTAAAAGAAAAATTAGCTAGCCTTTGCTAATTTTGGATCCCAACTAACACTATGCAATAAATATCTACACATTGAGCTGGATATATCAGGGGAAAATGGTTTGTTTTCTTGAGGATTTATTTCTAAGATAGAAGATTAAAACTTCGTGTATACGGTTATTTCTAAGATAAATTTCCCTCAGAGACTTTTTCGTGTATCTGTTTCTATGATAAATTAAAACTATTTCTATGATAGAAGATTAAATTTTAATATCATATAGTTTAGCATACAATTTGCAAGTCTAGGTCATTGTTATACCTCATATCTTGCAATTTCATTGTTATACCTCAAAGTCTTAGGAGCTTTTCACGCCTGCAATTTCAGACTCTTGCAATGGAGCATTGAAACACAAGATCTAAAAATCAGTAAGCTCTAGCTGAGGGAACCATCTTTGTCGTGATCACGGAGGTTGAAGATCATCTTCAGATCCCTCAAGTAGCGAGGTTTCATAGTCATCTCTTCACATGATCATCTAATGGAGCGATTGGGTATGACCTTTAAAGTATAAAAGAAAACCTCATCTACCTGGATGATTTTGGCTGAGCCAAAGGTGATGTTTTTAATTTCGCAAGATTGTTTCATCATCAAGTTTACCCACTGCTCTAGATCGATATGAAATTCTTCATCGAGCTTATCGTAATGATATCCAACGACGACGATGGGGGACCTTGAGCTCCGGAAGCACGAACGACCTCAATCTATCAAGGGTTTGATTCGCCATAGGCAAAACAATCTTGATCAATCCGCCTATCAGAACACTGGAAAGAGTACCTTTGAGGATTCCTTTACAGCGTCCTCCCCTTACTGAATACTCAGATCGAGGGATTTGGTCATTGTCTTTACGTTTAGGGTTGGAAAGCTGTAGTTGAAAATTGAAGAGCAGGGTTTAGGGATGGACGTTTAAAGCGCAGAAAATTGAATACTTGCAAACTATCACTACATTCATCTAAACAATACTCAGGAGAATCTACCTTATCACAAAATATGCATTTAGATGCCAGACAGATTCCCATACCAGCTAAAATGTCATCGATAAACAATAGTAATTTGTATAATCGCCAGATAAATACACAAGTTTGTAGAGGGATATTCTGAGCCCATACCTACTACATAGATGACTGAATATTTTGCCTGGTTCTCAATTCTTGATGTCATTTTGATAGAAAATTGTCCAGTGATGGATGGCTTCCAGACAAGAGTGTCCACGTGAATGTGCTGGATGGTGAACCCCTGCAAGAACGTCAGAGAACTTGTAGCCAAAAGGGGCTTCACGATGGTTAAACATACATGTTTATTTGTGCAAAAATCTGCCACGGAAAGTTTTGGAAATGGAATATCAACATCATCATTTAATTCGTAACACAGTGCTCCAGTACCAATCCAATTGGTAAACTAGAACGGAGAATTTCCTAATCTAATTATGACCCTGGATTGAATATTAGCAAATGTCGTAATCTTTTCAGATTCTTTTCCATATGTTAGATGACTTGTATGACTTTGGCAAAGACCATAGGAAAGATGTCCATGTAGTGTTATTTTGTTGTAACTTCCATCATAATTTGCATAAGAAAGTCTTGACTGCGGCCCGTATATCTCAGAATCCTAGCTCATTCTTATTATGTGGTAAAGTCATCCTTGTCCATTTTTTTTTCTAAATTTTTCGCTGCCCATGCATTGATTCACCCCAAGAAGAACCTTGCAGCCATAACCTTCCATTCTCTTAAAGACAGTGATTGGTGGCTCAAAGACTGTATAAATGTGTGTTGGAATGGATAAGAAAACATGATTTAGGAGGATGATTTTACCAGTGATGAATCCTAAATATACTCTTGTTTTATGACATTTGAGGTCTAATTTGGGTAGCATTTGGTGCAAAGTAAGGAGGTTTAAAGCTAAACTTGTCAAAGTTACATTTTGAAGAACAAGTGATGCACTAATGTTTTGAAACTTGATTTTGGACATGTTCGCAAAGGAATTAGAGCACATGGATCATACCATTGGATTCTTATCGTCAATAGTTTCGAAATGGACTACTAGAAGATGCAAACCGGATCAACGGTTAAAGTGCATGACCCTTCACAAAGTGTGCCAAGTGATGCATGACCCGTGCACTACATTCTATAAATACCCCCTTATCTCCTCCAAGAGCAAAAACGGCCAAGACCATGTAGATCTCCATTTTTCTTCATTTTTCTTTCCCTTTTCTTCCATTCCTTTTCATTAGATTAGTAGTTTGATTCCATGCATTGTAGTATAGCTTAGTTTGATCCTTGGGAGCATTTGAATTCATTTCCCTTGAAACTTTGAGGGTCTTGTATGCTTAAACTTGGGATTTTGATTATCATTTGATGAAGTTGAATTTCTATGCATGAATGTTGTTCAATCTTGCTTAATTTGTTATGGGCTTAGTGTTTTATATCAATTGCATGCTCCATAGTCATTAATTAGGGTAGTTTAGTTAGAGTAATCTAGTATGGTGATGGTACTTAGCATAATGGTAGTGTAATCTCTAGTTCTTAGATTAATGACTATGGAAGGGTTAGAGTGATGACAAATTCTTCCCTTGTTGTGTGATTGTGGATAAAGAATGCCATGATAAATAAAAGTTGTTAGAATTGGAAATCTCATGAACTTGCATGATTAATCAATTATGTGTTTAGGTAAGAATTTAATGTGATCATTGGTCCCCCTAATATGTGGTTGTATACTTGAGTTGAAAATTCCTTTTTAACGTATGATTGTTATCAATAAATAGCTAGATTGTGGGTAGAACGTGATCGTTTACTCCAATATCATAAAGTAGCAAGTATGAATTGAGATTTGTATGTGATCATCGTCTTAGTTCATCCTAGTTATCAAATGTCTTATTTGTATGCTCTCGCTATCGCGGACGTGTGAGTAAGTTTGTCTCTCTCTAATCTTAATACCGTTGTTGAGTTATCTATGATGTGATCATCTAGGTGAATCAACAATGAGAGCTTTTGAGTGGTGTGATCATCTTCTTTAGCTACACTCGAGAGAATAGGATGCTTTCGTCCTTGACAAATGGTCTAAACTTCCTTGTAATTGCATTTGCTTGGGGATAAGTCGATAGTTAGAAATTGAAGTCATTTGCCTCCCAAGTCCTCATAATCTTAGAATCTTCCCCATAACTTAGCTAATGATAGTTTAGTTTCCGTTCGTAGTGTAATAAAAACCAATCTCAAAACCCCCCCATATTTACATTGCTTTATATATAATATATAAGTATGCTTATTTTCTACTTTAAAACACTCTTACAAGTCCCTTCTCCTTGTGGTTCGACCCCTACTTCCCACTATCTACACTCTAGTAGTTAGAAGTTGTAGGTGATTTATAAATAGTATTTTGATCTCGCGGAGTCCCATTTAACGACGTGGGAAATTACTGAAAATGAGGGCCCATTTTTTGGCCCAATTTGGGGCCATAAGTAAGGAAGTAACATGCTTCCGTACTGGCCGGGCCTGACTCTCTGTATATATACTTGCTTCATCAACAGTTGTCTTCTCAGAATGTGTTGTTCCCATAATGCTTAAGTGCCTTGCTATTCTTTTGCTTCTTTGACTGGCCTTGCGGCTGGTAAACAAAATAGGATCAGCAGAAAACTGTAACCATGTCAGAATTTTAGATAAGGAATTTGTCTACTGTCCAATATAAACATTTCTTTGATATCTCTAGGAATGCTCAGATGATTAAACACAAAATTCTGTTTTTCTTTACTAGCAAGTCTTGTCAATGAATCTGCTACTGAATTTACCTCCCTATAATCATGAGAGAAAGACAGGGATATAAGAAACTCACTTTGTAAATACCAAACAGATCCGATGATTGACTTTAGCCTCCATGGCACTTTGTATTCCCTTCTGACCAATTTGAGCCGAATTAATGAGTCCACCTCCACTTCAAACTCCTCAATCCCTTTAGAAAAAAACTAAGCTAAGTCCTTCTGCAAGTGCAAGTGCTTCTACTTCAAGGCTAGTTCTTCTTTGTATAAAAGTTGTTTTTGCTGCCACCTCCTGGCTTAATCCATTTCTGATTACGATTCCTGCACCAGCATACCCTGGATTGCCAGAGGATGAGCCATCAGTATTTAGCTTGTGCTACTTATGGGGTGCTTTTCAGCTCACACGTTGAATTGATGGCTTCTGAATAAGAGAATAAACTAGGTCTAATTGCAACAACTCGGGATTCAAAGAGGCTATTTCACATTGCTTCCGATGCATTCTGTGAACTTTCAAAAAAGTCTGTAAAGCATTAAGCATCTATTTTTTTTTATTATTTAGTAACCTTGGTTTTACACTTTCATGAATGTATAAATTTCTAGAACACCATATTGTCCAGTTAACAAAAACTGGCAATATTCTTACTAGTGTTATTTGCAATTTATTCCTAACACTATAGTTCCAGTATTAATACATCTTCTCTCATAAGTTTGTAAAGTGCTCTGGTGTCAAATCCAGCAAAACATGCAGACATGACCACAAATTACTTATAAATGGACAATTATGAAAAAGATGAGATTTCCTTAGCACCCCGCCCACAAAAGTTGCATACAAACAATATGTATGATGTATATTCCTGTAATATATTCCGTAATGGCAATAATCTGTTCAATAATCTCCAATTGAAGACATATAATTTTTTGGTACAATTTTCATCCATATAGCAAGTATAAGAATTAACTAGAGTTTCTTCTTTCTTCATATGCATGCATATGAGATTGTAAAATTACCACGAGTCTCCAACTTCCATATCAAAACATCCTCATAATTCTCAAATATTGAAAAATCCTTTACCAATAATTAGCAAATATGTTAAGAAGTCCATACTTATTTCAGTGGTCAAAGCATATTGATTATAAAAATAATTCATTAACTGTTAGGTCTGAATATAAAATATCATGTTCAGTTCCAGAACTAAGTTGAAAAATCAATATCGAATCAGTTGATGTTAAAAAATCAAAAAATTTAAACGTGCATGAAGCGTGCATATATTGTGCTTATAGGAAAAAATGAATTAAATGGCACGCTCTTTTAGTTTACAAGTTTATTCTTTAATAGTTCGATAGTTTTTAGTACCTTTAATATAGATCAGGGAAAAATGGATAATTAATGCCTGTTCTTTTCGAGCTGATTCATTTACTTCCGGTAAAAATCCGGAAAGAACAAATTAAGGTTTTTACGTTTTCATTGTTACGGCATGGTCTAGGTCCCATAACCGATAGAATTTTCATGAAGTTTCAAAGATGCTGTACAGGCCATTGACCTAGTCGATCGGTTACCGGTAAACCTACTCATCTCTATCTTCTGGGACAGGTGTCGAACAATTACAGACACGTGTCATTCTGCATGCATGCATGCAAAGACCAAAAGGTTTCGCTATCAATGCACTTGCAATACACCGCAATACAAACACCACCAGTGTAAAGAAAAATACCCATAAAATATGATACTCTTCTTCAAAATCCAGCTTCAGAGAGATATGGATAAAGAGAAATGGAATTCCAACAGATGTACTGGAAAATCCTCTTCTTTAAGATCTTGATATTAATTACTGGTGTTTGAGTTTCAATATCTAAGGATTAATTAAGGATATTTATGTTGCACAGTGTATCTCATAATTTTTTAATCATCATAAATTTGTAATATTTTTTTTATCCACGTGCACTGTTTTGATTTTCCTATAATTTAATGACTTTTATTTTTAAATATAAATAAAGGGAGTGAGCTAGTTAAATACATGTAGAATATATACTATAGAAATTTACTATATACAATAGTCAAATATTTCACGTACGTAGTTGTTTCATTTCAAGGAAACAGAAATATTAATAATGTTTAGAAATAAATTAAAGATTCAATTTAATCTATAAAAAATCCATACACATCATCATATTTTTACGTACACTCATGTTTATGAATCATCAACCTTTGAATCATTATGTTACTAACCTAATAACCTTTGAAACGATAACGTAATAATTAATCTTTGAACAATATCTAGAAAATGTTAAGTTCTTTCTAGTTTAATATCCCCCAGAGCAACCATATATTATAAGCAATGCAATGAAAAAAACTATATTACCAAATCTTGTTTCTCTGAGTAATTTCTTAACTAAAATCTCTACCGCAAAATAAGATAAATGCACCTGAGGAGTTTCAAAGAAAAAGTAGTTAGCTAGCTAGAAAAAGTAGTTAGCTAATTTCTTTTTTATTATTATTTTTTTGAGAAACGATTTTCATATTAAAACAATCAAAACAATAGTTTTACACTTTTAGCAGCTTTCTCTCCAGCTACTGTACTTGCAAAATAAAACTATGCAACATCACTCTCAATTAGCAAACTATGAAACTGCATGCTTTTTCCTGCCTTGGCACTCCTCTTCAATTCATTTCTTCAAATGTAGTATCCCTTTGTTTCTGCCTTGAAATAGCCTTTGATTTCTCTCCAACCAGATTACGTAGACAGCAGCCACCATCTTCATCCTTATGCTCCCATACCTCCTGGCCCTCCATTTTTGTAATCTTCTTCTCAATTCCCTTATAAAAGTGATCCCCCTTAACTGCAACAATTCATAGAGTTCCTTAGTGTAAGCACATGTAGTAAACAAATGTGCTATAGTCTCCCCTTGCTCTCCACACAAGCTACATAGCAGAATTGGATTACTTAGAACCCCTAGCTCTTGCAATCTGGCAGCAACAGGAAGTTTTCATTTCAACAACATCCATATGAAAATGCAATGCTTTGGTTGCACAGTTGAATCCCATATTAATGGTGCCCAACTATCTACAGAGGTCCCTTTCAGCAATGTTTAGGCCAGTTTGGCTTTAAACCTACCAGCCTTATCCAAGCACTGAGGCAACAGCTTCCATACTCTCTCCTTTACCTTCTGAATCCTCCTCCAACACCAGCTCTGACCCACTACAGCAGGAGTGGTGTAGAAAACCTTTCCCTTGAGATAATATTCATGCACCCACCTTATCCAAAGTACATCTTTTTTGCATTTTATATCCCATATATGCTTACATAATAATGCAACATTCCAGACAGAAGTATCTCTTAATCCCCAACCTCCTTGATCTTTGTCTCTAGTCATTGTTGACCATGAAACTGGATAAAAGCCCTTCTTCCCCTCAGCTTTTTTTCCCCAGATATAGTTCCTGCACAATCTCTTGATGTCTTCATGAATGCCTAGAGGGAGCTGGAAAACAGATCCCCAGTAACTTGTGATACTTAAAAGCACTGTATTCACAAGCTGCACTCTTCCAGCATTGGACAGATTCCTAGAGCTCCATGTCCTAAGCCTGGCTGTTAATTTCTCAAGCAAAGCATTGCATACTGCTCTATTCCATCTAACCCCTGTAATTGGCAGCCCCAAGTACTTCAAAGGGAGAGATCCCACTGTAACCTGAAGTATATCAGCAAGCATTACCTTAGTGGCCATATCCACGTTAGAAAACACTACCTTGGATTTTTTTGCATTGATCCCCAATCCTGTTGTTTGCTGGAACTTGTGCAGTACTTCCTTTACTCCCCTCATAGAATGCTCATCTGCTTTACAAAATACCAGTAAGTCATCTGCAAATAACAAGCAGTGTATACCAGCCCTCATACACCTCTGATGATAACCTATCCTTTTTTCTGCAAATTCAAGCTTCATCTGCCTAGTAAAGTACTCCATACATATTACAAAGAGTGAAGGGGAAAGTGGATCCACCTGTTTAACCCCTCTCTGTCCAGAGAAACTCTGAGTATGGCTACCATTAAGTGCAAGACAGAATGTAGAATTTGTTAGACATCTTTTAATCCACCAAATAAATGTACTTAGGAAATGTAAAGCTTCCAACCAGCCCAACAGAAACTCCCAATTCACTATGTCAAATGCTTTCTGAACATCAACCTGAAGAACACAAATAGGAGTCATCTGCTTCTGATTATATTTGTGAAGTAGCTCCTGAGCCAGTAATATATTGTGTGTCAGTCTCCCCTTAATGAAAGCACTCTGATTATTTTGCACCAATTCTGGCAAGACTCCACTCAATCTAGCACACATCACTTTAGTAACCACTTTATACAGCATAGAACAACATGAAATTGGTCTGTAATCAGATGCAGTTTGAGGGTGACTGACCTTTGGTATTAGAGTTATAACAGCTCTATTGAAATCATCTGGTAGCTCTCCTCCTTCAAAGAAATTGTTGATTGCTCTTAAAAAGTCAGCCCCAACTATCTCCCAACTCTTCTTAAAGAACTTTCTTGAGAAGCCATCTGCCCCTGGACTCTTATCATTATGGATCCCATTCAGTGCATTCTTGATTTCCTCCTCTGTAATTGACTTCAAAAGCCTCAGTTGTTGCTCTATGGTGAGCACAGTTCCTTGCTTTGAAACCTCAGGATTAATTGGGAGCTCAGTTTGCAAACTAACTCTAAATTGACCTTGGAAGTGCTCCACCAAGTGTTGTTCTAGTTCCTCCCTGCCAAAGATGAATTTTGAATAAGAGATGAGGCTAACTATATGAGTGTGGTACTGACTGCTCTTCATGACAACATAGAATAACTTAGTGGGCTTCTCTCCCTCATTCAGCCATGTCAATTTAGTCTTTTGCTGTAAAAATAACATTTCTGCATCCTCCAGTTCCACTAGCCTTCTTCTGTGTTGTCCCTCCAACTCCTGCAGACTAATATTCAATGGATCCCCAAACCTTGCAGTTTGTGTAACCTCCCATTCCTCCCTGGCTTTTATCACTGATTCCTGAATATGATCAAACTCACGTTTGTTGAGATCTTTGAGGGGGCTGTGCAGCCTCTGAAGATCCTCGTAAAAGTCTTTCAAAGTAAGGATTTGACCCTGTCTCCAACTTTGCTGAATTACAGTATTGAACTGTGGGGAAGTGCACCACATGTTATAGAATTTGAAAGGCCTCTATCCAGCAACTTTACTCTTTTCCAACAACAACAACAATGGCAAGTGATCAGATGCTGCATGCACCTTTACTAAGCACTTAGAACTAACCAGCTAGGATATCCATTTTCCATTAACTAGAGCCCTGTCAATTCTGCTACTCACTCTATCACCTCCAACCCTTCTATTACTCCATGTGTAGGTAGGACCATAAGTTCTCATCTCCTGTAGCTCTAAAAAATCTACAGCATCCCCAAAATCCTCTATTTCATCAAGTGAGACTGGGTTCCCACCTTCTCTGTCATGTAACTGTAAAGGAGAGTTAAAATCCCCAATAATTAGCCATGGCAGATTTTGATGATTAGCCCTTCTCAAGCTTTTCCATAGTGACTATCTCTGCTCCCTTTGGTTGAAACCATACACCACTGTGACAAAACACCTTATGTTAAGTTCTTTGATCACACACTCAACATCCACCCACTGATCTCCCATGCTTACCAATTTAACATCAAAATAGTCAGGCCTCCAACCAATTCAGACCCTTGCTTTGTCTGCTGTAAAGCTGTTGGTAATAAGTTCCCACTTCAATCCAATTTTCTTCCACACTTCCTCTATTTTTTGGTTTTTGATTTTTGTTTCAACCAAACCAAGAAAACCCACCTATATACATTACAGAAGTCCCTGATCTGCTTCTGCCTCCCCTCTCTATTTACACCTCTCACATTCCAGACTGCCATCTTACTCCCCATCAGGTGGTTCTAAAAGTACTGAGTAGTAACTGGTACTACCTACAACCCTCTCTCCTGAAGCATTCTTTCCAATATTAGTGCCACCACTGCTTTTACTTCCTCTCTTCACCTCTGTAAAATCTTTCTCAGTTTCTCCTCCATCTGTGGTCTGCCTCTTATCTCTATCAACTGTCCCCTCTTCAACCATCACCTCTTTTTGTTTAGAGAGCTTCAGTGTCTTACTTGCTACAGCTTGCTGAATGTTCCCTGGATCCACAACAGTCTGCTTCTCCACTGGTTTCACCCCAACTGCAGGCTTAGGTAAGTAAACCTTCTTTAATGGCTGAGCTTTTCTCACCCTTGCTCTCTTCCTACAATTCTCCACCTTATGCCCATACATCTTACACTCATCACATTGCACTGGGAGCCATTCATAGAACACTTCTTGATGAGTAAGAACATCTTCCTCATTCAAGAATGTCACCCTTTCTGGTAAATCTCCACTTATCTTCACATCCACCAATACCCTAGCATATCCCACTCTCTCTAGGTGTTTAGTCTTCTTATCCATTTTGATAGGTTTACCAATAGCACTTGTAATCCTACTTAGCAAACTGCTGGACCAGTATAGCACATTTAGACCATATAATCTAATCCACACCGGAACTGAAGTGGGAACAGTTAAATCAAGGTTCTTGGACCATCTATGCACTTTCACTGGTTTATTGTCAAACAGCATCACCACCGAATTTCTATCAGCAATACATCCAAACTTAGCAAGAAAAATACCTGGATTGAGCAACCAGATTTTCCTGAGAGAGTATTGTTGCCACGTTCGTTTAAGGAATGCCTCCATCATCATTGGAAATGGGGTTTTCCACCCAGAACTTTGCAAACAGCTACCATCTCCCATTCCTTCATATTCAAATCAATCTCCTCCTTGGGAAACATAGCAACCTTTACCCTATCCATCTCCTCTGGTGGATAGAATTGCCTCCTCCTCGTCATCGACCAGTTTCTTCCACCCTTGCGGTTTCGCCTCCTCACTCCCTTCAGACTCCTCTCCCCAGCTCAAACCCCTGGTAGAGGTAAGCCCTATCCCCTTTCGCCCAATTCGACTGGTTTTAGCTGCAAAGTGGCTCCTAATTGTGTTGCTCCCCATTCTACCCACAATCTGCTCACTTCGCGTGATTGGTGCCGAATCGAGGTTCTCATCAGTGAAAACTCCACTTGCAGCAACCTTCGATTTGTCGTACTCGTCTTGCTCCTCTTGAATCGCCCTCAACAGATGTTGTTTGCTCTTTGCACTCTCCGTCTCAAGACCACTCTTCCCTGACCTCATGAATTCCCGACCACCCTTCTTCGACATCGCGCCGGGCAGATCTGCTCACTTAGCCAAATTACCGGAAGGAATTTCAAGGGGACACATAGTGTTAGGTGAAATCGCACGCAGAGGCCGAAACTGGAGAATTTTTAAATTGGCAGCCTATAGTTAGCTAATTTCGGATCCCAATTAACATTATTGCCTTATAGATATCGTACTTGAGGAGATTTATTTATAGGAGAAAGTCATTTATCAAATTATTTCTAAACTAGAGGATCAAATTTCAAAATCTTCTAGTTTGGTTAGTGAAGGAAACATTAGCATTAGAAATTAAGGTTTTAGATGTCATTTGCCAAATAAATAATCATTTAAACAATCAGAATGTCATTCATAATAAATATTAAATAGTTTCGCCCTTTCTGATAATTTTGAATGTTCTCACGTGCTTAACAGAAATTTTTCTTTTTTTAAAGAGTTGTTCAATGTTTTATTATTTGAGTATTTTGGATCCTGACTAACACCAAACAAATAAATATAATGCCATTAGCCCTAGATTCAGCTATATATTTATTGAGTATCATCGGGAAAAAATGGTTTTAAACAACAAACATCTAAGTTGAACTTTTTCATCATGCATGCAACACCAGATTAGCAATCTGAAAAACGCCTTAATTAGTGTCTGGCAGGTAAGATCTCGAGTTCCGCCGGTGCCAGCCTTAGTCAATTTTTAAAAATAAAATTTTCAATTTCACTAGTTGCTATAAATTATATCCCGTCTATCAAAATCTTATTTAAATAGACATGGGTCCTTTTACTATATATTCTTGGCTAACTTTTTTTTTTTTTTTGAAAAGCAGTGGGACTCATCTCATTAATAAATTTCGGGCAGTCCATCAATATTTTAGGATCTAACCGCATAACGGGTAGTCTCGATGGACTATTAAGAAGAAATCTAGCTAATATATATACTCCCTAATCAATAAGACTCGCTACTAGTCTCACACAAGGGGGTGAGCCTCCCACAGTTCAAGTAGACTCATACACAACAATTAAGCCTATTCATGATTCTATCAATCCAGCTTCTGAATTAACGGTCAAATGTCGTACGGCACCCTGCTACTCGACCCATCTTGGAACAAAATGGTGTTGTGTCGCCTCCGGATGACTACACCCGCTGTACGTCTCGTTGTTGTGAGTCAGCTGGTGGATGTCGTGTGTCGATGGAGAAGTGTCAAGTGCAAGCCTTTCCGTTTTGTTTTAAAGCAACCCGGTACTGCGTCTCCGTTATGTTTTGTAACAGCACCGGTACTGTGTCGCTGTTTTGTTGAAACAGCACGAAACTGCACCGCCGTTTTGTTTGTGCAGCACGATACTGCATCGCCTCCATCTTTACTCAGCCCGCCTTTATTCAATAAACCATTTCCACCGGATTGCAACAACTCCATTGTTCTCCTTGAGAACGCATCTGGAGGTTGTAGCCGGATTTCCAAACATCGTTGGAACATGGCCTATATCCCGTTGGAGATACGGGTTCGGACCCTACAGTGGTCTGATTCTATGTAAGGGTTATCAGCCTTGGGGTGCCACAACTCCACAGTTCCATTGGAACCTTTAGGAGGTTGTAGCCGGATTTCTCCATTTCATCAAAGTGATAACCCATAATAGAAAAAACCACACCTACCCCTAACTAGCTAATAACTATAAAACAATCCGGCAAGAAACCCATCACTCTTCGGATTTATTGAGCCTAAAACAATAAAAGCCAGAAAAGAAATTAACAAAAATAAAAACACCAGTAATAAACCGTGTCAGACGTGGCCCAGCTGCTAGGTCAACTCCACTAGCCGGAAAACCGTCGGCCGCCGGTAATTCGTTGAGTGTCGGAGACAACTGCTAGAATCTATCATAACGCCAAAGCACCACAAGTTGAATCTTCTAGGGAACCGCTCCGCTTAGATCTGAATTGGCCGCCGGGTATATGGCCGCTAAGATTTAGATATCGGAGCCGGGGGAGGCTATGGGGCAGCGGTAAAGCGGCGACAAGATTTCCGATCACCGCGGCCTTGCGGCGGAGAATCCTACTCACTGATCTCCGGCGAGGTGTAAAGGTAGATGTCTGACAGGCCTTGGACCTGGTAAAAGGCGGAGAGGCGGTGATGGGGGTGGGGAGGCCGCCGGAGTTGAAAACTACTACTTCGAGAGTTCCAGGTATTGAATACCTTTTGGAGTTTCTGTATAATTTTGTTCATCTTTTCATTTTATCTTTCTGCCTTCATTATAAATGTTTAATTTAATATTATTCTTGAAAAGCGTTTTATGCTTTTAAACTGCAGTTGCTTCATTAATCATGCATAGTGAGTTTGTGATGTTTAAATGCATAATTGGTTACCCAATTCAAAGATCTAGATCTAGGGCTATATTGTGTGCTGCATGTTTTTTGAAAAGGATTTTATATGCTTTTAAAATGCAGTTGCTTCATTAATCATGAATGCAACGCCCTGCAGTCGTCACTGCTTTGTACACTTAATGAATGTCTCCTTTTGTTGTTGTTGTCTCTCATATATTAATTATTATTTTTGCATAATTTGATCCAGCGACAATTTAATTTATGGTTAGGATTTATGCTGGAATTGGTTCCGCTATTCTTAGTTGGATGCTATTTTTTGTTTTTTAAGTTAAAACCATCCAAGTGTACGCGAGTATTATTCACGGTTGATCAACCCTACATAAAAGCAATAAGATTAAATGATTGGGTTTGAGTAAATTTAATGATATACTTGAAACTTTATTGGGATTTCTTTGGCAATGTGCAATCCGGAAACTATATTCCGATCTAATATCGGAATCAAAGTGAGATATCAGAAAAATGTCTGAAAATATTAGAATATATCTATGTATTGATGTCGGTAACAACATAGCTAAAAACAGACTTCCCTCATTCTCTTGCGTATAGACATCACCAAGTATAATATTTTAGAACTCGTAAGAATTCACCATCTCAATTTCTCAAAACCTAAACAGAAAACCCGGTTCTATATTATAGAGAAAATCCAATCAAACATAATATAAGTTTAAAGTCTAACCGGTATATAAATTTAGTACCAGTATCGCCAACAATAGTATTATAATTTAGGTGTAGGGGTGGGAGGGCTGGACTGCTCGGCGGAGGCCACCCGGCTAAAGTAAATCCGGGGTAGAAAGAGGTAACTATTTGAGCGAGAGAAAAAGAGAAGAACGTCGAGAGTGACCTTCACGCCCAAGCTTAATGTTTGTTTCGGATGCTATTTGTTGGAATCCGTGCACTAGTCATATTATATATTTATCACTAAAAGCTTATACTATTTACATTTCTAAATCATCCATTAGTTTTAAACAAATTTTATTATTGTTTGACAATAGTTTTATAATTCTTTTGGAAAGTTGCTTATTTTCAAAATGTCACAGTTGCATGTAAATAATATGGATAATTTATAATAAAGTGTAAAGACTTTAATTAATTTTCAAGTCCTATATAAAATTCACATGCAAATATTATATTGATGGGTAAAATATATTTTTTTACTTAATATATATGATAAAAAATTAAATTGACAGTCCGTGCCGATGCAAGGGAATTATATTAGTAATTTTTACAAGACAGTGCATATATGGTAAGGAAAATGAAAAATTGGGTGCACGTAATTCTATTAAATTGTGCATTGATTGTTAAACATATTCAGATATCAAGTAATATTTTCTCCATTAGACGAAAAAGAAATACTATTAAAATATTATGTTTAATTAGCATGTAAGTGTGCAAGATAAAAAATGCACTTAGTATGCATACTTATAAGATTTAAAGCGCACGAAACATGAACAGGATCGAAAATCAGTATTGAATAAAAATATAATTGAGACAAATTATCTATTAACCTATTAGAAAAATAGAACTAATAATCACGCTACGTGCACAATATGCGCACGAATATAAATAAGAATCAGTATATTTCACAGTAGAAAATATATATTGTATATATTTCAAGATACTCACATTTTTGTTTCTTCCCGAAGATAAAAATCTCACTTTCATGCATGTGTTTTAAAAACGTGATCCTATTGTTTCTTATTTACATTCAAGGGTTGATGTTTTCCTTGAATTATCAACAACGTACAACACCAATTTCAACACCTTCGTGTTCCCCATGGGCGGCGCCTCATGAACTTCCTGCATGGTTTTTGCGTTAATTATCTCGTGGCCGTGAAATGATGCACTCTGTATATGACAATGAACTCAGAGATGTGTCTGTAATAGTGTTTATTTGGTCTGGTTTAATTAGTAACTACAAAATGATTCAAATAAGGGACGTGTGTTAATATTTGTTGTTGTTAATGGTACTTGTAGTTATATTATATAACACTAAATTAATAGTTATATTTATTTATCACGTACGTGTGTAATATAAAAACGCTCTGAATATGAATATATTTTAAAATTAAATGTGTACAAAATATAAAAACGTGCATGTTGCGTGCATTGTGGCACGTGATTATTACATCTCAAATTTTTGTCATAATAAATTTATAATGTTTTACTTTTCAGTTGTGACCGTTACATTGTTTTTATTTCCAAAATTCAAATGACATTTAAAACTCTAAAATTCTGAAGTTCGTAATTTTGAAAATGTAGGAAAAACTATCTTTGATTTATCAATATTGGTTTTTTATGATAAAATTTAGCCGCGCGTGTAAATTCATATTGTGCAATTATATGTTGATGATTTAATAATAGAAGTTGATGATTAAAATTTGTATTTTATAAATACAAGTTGATGATTTGCACGTATGAGGGTATATTTTGATGCTAGATTTTATGGAAGTTTGACCGTAGCCGGAGTGGTGATCATGAACGAGAGAAATTCTATTATTCGTGATTTCTCAAGGAGGTGTTTGAAGGTGTGACTGACCCATCATTTGCAAAGATCTTTGCGCTGGATCATGCTATATAACTATGTCGGCCAACAGTCGGAGCTGGATGTGGTGATAATTGGTGACTCGATGGGATTCATTAGAAAGGTTAGAGACATGAAAGTTAGCAAATGTTTGAATCATCAAGTGCCCCTATTTCAAGACAGACTAACTGGATATTGTGTTTTGCAACCAAACGTGCCTAGACATGAGAATGTTGCAGCTCACTAGCTTGCTATTCGTGTGAAAAACTGTCTGCAATTCTCCGATGCCGTTTGTCTTGTCAAACAATATTACAACATATATACTATGTGAAGTTTTGTATAAAACATTCCTTAAAAAATGTTGGTGATTTAGAAACACGATAAAATTTACTATCGATCAGTTTCACAACGTTCTTACTTGATAGTTCTATTCTAGCACGTATGTTTAAACATGCAGTTAAGTTTAACAACTTAAAAGTAAAAACACAAGAATTGTTTACGCAGTTTGGTGATAAACACCTACGTCTGTGGGGTCTTGCCCAGTCTGAAAATCATCCACTAAAATAACCAAGATCAATTACAATGTTCCTCAAACAATTAACTATCTTAGACTTATCTTTTATTTGTGGATTTGTGAGTTCCACTCACTGCCGGTCAACAACTCCTCGTTGTTGTCTTGACCACTTCTCCCGAAGTATTATGCCTTGCTGATTTCAGACTCCTGGCGATGGCAAAGGCCTATTGGACTCCTTCCAATATGCTGCTCCAACTATAAAACTATTCTGATCTACAGAATACTTTCTTGTAAGATGGATGCTTGTTGTCGCAGCTTCTCTGTATATTTATAGTCCAATGTTGTGATGCCGTCTTGATCTTCTCGATCCTTCCATTACGGCAATGCTGATCCGCTCGTCCAGTTATTCACAGCTACACTTAGTCTTCTAGCTATATTCTACTTCTATAGCTATAGGATAAGAAATATATTCTTTCCTTATTTAAGACTAAACCTGACTAAGATACAACTCTATCATATATTCTCTAGCTAATCAAATCAGCATAAAATCAATCTTCACATATCATCTTGATTTGCTTCGAATATCTTCTTTGATTGTATATGAGTTGTACTTCATCTCCAACACTCTTGCTCGGTTTCTGATTCGGTTGGAGTCAGTGTTTAAACATCAGTATGTTTAAACATAATGACTTCTACAAAATAGCCAACGTTATTATGCTGAGTCTTCTGGACTCTTCAATCTCCCCCTCTGGCATTTTGTGGAACCATAACTTGTATTTTGATGCAGAGATAATACATAGCTCCCCCTTGCATGTAGAACTCTAGACTTCATTTATACTTGCATCAAATAAATCAGAATCATCATGCATAGTTACTAACCTCCCCCTACTCACCTGTCATAAACAAAGACAATCATACATGCTTCATGGCCATAGTAATGGTCCAAAATAAATGGACACATTATTATAAAAAAATCCAAAATAAATAACCATCCATAACCATCAAATTATTCTCCCCCTTGGGAACAGAAAATGTGCCAAAGTTGCACCAAAAGTAATCCCAAGAAACAACACAAATATCCAGAATTCAAGATAAGAGGAAAGTGCAGGAGAGAAGAAAAAAATAAGAAGATCATCAAACTATCTCAGAAAGCTTCAGATCCACTGGTCTCATCATCTGTTTCTTCAATAGCTTCCAGTTCCTCCTGAAAATCCAGCATCTTCTGTCTGTGGTACCTGATTAGTCCTCGAAACTCCCTTTTTCTGACAGTGGCAAGGTTCTCCTGTACTGGTTCCACTTCTGAATCATGCTCCTCCGCATCAGCTGCTGCATGTAGATCATTCCTCTTCTGAAGAATAGTTATGTTGACTTGCACATCATCACAGAATATGAATAGATCATCAAGTCCATTTGTTAAACCAACATGATACAGCAGACCAGTAATGAGGGCAGGATAGGTGATGTACTCATCTGATTTCTGATGCTGAGCCACTAGTAAAATCCTATCATAGATGAACCATCCCAGATTGTAGGGTCTGCCTGTACCAATGCAGTACATCAGATAAGCCATCTCTTCAGTCACAAGAGACACATTCTTGGACATTTCCCATAAATTTTCAACCACCCTATACAAGCAGATATACTTCTGAGTCAGATATGCTGCCTTGATGGTCTTTGCTGCACCCCATTCTCCAAGTGTGCCTCCTGATAATTCCAGAGCTATCAAATCATAATCCAGAATAAAATCTTCTGGATAGGCACCATTTGGACAAGTAATGTCATGTCCTGCAGTCCCCCCAGCACCAGATTGATTAAAGAGGCATCAACTCTGTAGAGCCTGCCTCTGATATAGACCTTCATGTACCAAGCAGAATCTGGAGCACTATTTGTCCCTCTCAGATTGGCTTACAACTCCAGCACTAGTGATTTATTGACTTTCACACATAAATTGGCTGGACCAAACATGAGGATCCTCTTCATGTAGGTCACAAAAGCAGGATGTTTAAATTTCTCAGTTAGTCTCTTCTCCACATGTATTTTCTTGTTGATTAGTCCCTCATACACAGTCATTACCCTCCTGGAGTAAAAAATCTCATCCCAAGCCTTTTCCAGCAGAGGATTATCATCTGGAAACACCAATGGCACCTCATCATTATCATCACCATTTTCCTCAGACTCAGACTCTGAGCTACTCTCTTGTACTTCTGCAACTGTTTCTACAGGTGGCACCTCTGGGAGTGATACTTCCTCAAATTCCAGATTGAGCTCTGGAGCCTCATCCCTCTTCCTCTTGCCTAAGATTGAATGGAAGACTTGAATAACTGGAGGCAGTGGCTTCTTCCTCAACTTCTCCCTCTTCAGCTCCTGTAATTTCTCAAATATTGAGCTCAATGGCTCATTATCATCACTATCTGGTGCTGTCTCAACCAGTGGCTCCATCATGATTCTGACATTCTCTAAGATTTTATCCATATCTACTGGCTGCTCAACATCCATAGACTTCTCCTGCTCAACAGGCACAGAACTGAATATACCTTGGCCAATCTTCACTTCTCCAACTGTTTGTCCTCTCTTCCTCTTCCTCTGATATACCTTTTTACCCACTGGACCTAATTCTGCCTTCTCTGACCCCTTGGTCTGCTCAGATTCTTCACCAACCTCTGAACTCTCATAAAATAACTCCAACTCTGGCCCTCCTTCAAACTTAACATCTACCCTAACAGTAGGGTGACTATCATGCGCCACAGATTCTGGTGTGGCTCTAAGAGGGTTGGGATTATTGATAACCCCCAGATTCAGATCCTCCCTAATCATGTCAGTGGGGTTTGAGGTAGCTGGGTTCTTAGATTGCAGGCTTCCCATGATAGTTTAAACACAGCACTAGGTTCAAACACACACACCGAACTTCACAGATAATACTTCACAGTCTACTAACAGCAGACCCTTAGGCTCAACACTCCCTCTAATTTACTAGAATAGCAGGAAACACACAATCGTGATTCAAGAACTAGCAAATTACCTCTTACATGCGCAGATTGACTCGAAGCTCCGACAACGCAAAGCTTTGAGATTTTCTTGCTTTTTGGATGCTGATCCACAATATGCAGTGCAGAATGGTTGACTGGAGTGTCGGAAATTGATCTGAGAGCCTCTTGTCGGAGAAGATTGATGATTTGACAGAGAGGGTTTGTTGGAATTGGGAACGTCGAGGGTTGGGTGGTTGCAGAAAAGAAATTATTCCCTCTTATATTTTTGGAATTTCTGAAATTCAAATCCAGAACAAAAATGGAAAATATATCCAAAATTGCACATCATTCCATAATTTCCAGAAGTTCCTCCATTTTCCCTCATAAAATAAATATGAGTCCAATATACTATTATTAAGCCCAGATGGAATTTTTCAGCCCAATAATATTGACTCATTAAGCTCATTCTTCACTTATCTTCATTTTTATTTCTAACTCTCATGTGTTTAAACACACTCATTCACAGTGTTTAAACATCCTCTATCACACAACTATCTTATTTTTGTATTTTTCATTTATAAAACTAAAAGACATAAAGCATGAAACTAATTTACAACAATGAGAGGTAAGCAGAAATACCTCAAATCCGACAAACACTTAGGTGTTGTCTCAGGGTCTCAAAGATTGCAGAGTCCAATGGCTTAGTGAAGATATCTGCAAACTGTTCAGCACTAGGAACAAATTCAACGGTAAGCTCATTCTTTTCTAATAAGTCTCTGATGAAGTGGTGCTTGATGTCTATATGTTTTGTCTTCTTATGATCAACAGGATCATGTGAGAGATCAATGGCTCCCTTATTATCAAATTTGATGATGAGAACATCCTGCTTGAAACCATAATCTTTCAACATCTACTTCATCCATAGTAGTTGCTGGCAACAACTTCCAGCTGCTAAGTACTCAGATTCAGTAGTAGACAGTGATATAGAATTCTGCTTCTTACTGTACCATGACACCAGATTTCCTCCTACATAAAAACATCCTCCAGTGGTACTCTTCCTGTTTTCAGAATTCCCAGCCCAATCAGAATCACTATAACCAATTATCTCAGCTTGACTTCCTCTAGAATACCAGAGACCATAATCAACAGTTCCATGCACATATCTGATGATCCTCTTGACTGCAGAAAGATTACACTCCTTAGGATCAGATTGGAATCTTGCACACAGGCCAACACTCAGACAGACGTCTTGTCTGCTTGCAGTCAGATACAGTAAGCTCCCAATTATACTTCTATAGAGCTTAATGTCTACCTTCACACCATACTTGTCATAAGTTAATTTCTCTGTTGAGGCCATTGGAGTTCGCATACTCTTAGAATCATCCATCCCAAATCTCTTAACCAAATTTAAAGTATACTTGGTTTGATTGATGAAGATACCTTCCTTGTGTTGTTTGACTTGGAGCCCCAGAAAATAAGATATTTCACCAACCATGCTCATTTCAAATTCACTCTTCCTCATTTCTATAAAGTTATCAACCAATTTCTGAGATGTTGATCCAAAGATAATATCATCTACATAAATCTGGGCAAGCAGAATATTTTTATCATGTTTAAACACAAAGAGCGTTAGGTCTACTCCCCCTCGTCGATAGCCTTTCTTCAGAAGAAATTGAGGGAGACGCTCATACCAAGCCCTGGGAGCTTGCTTGAGACCATATAACGCCTTTTTTAGTCTGTAAACGTGATCAGGGAGATAAGGATCTTCAAAACCCTTGGGTTGTTCAACATACACCTCTTCATTGACTATGCCATTCAAGAATGCACTCTTAACGTCCATCTGAAACAACTTAAACTTCATAATACACGACATAGCAAGCAAGAAACAGACAGATTCTAACCTTGCAACTGGAGCAAAGGTTGCATCAAAGTCGACTCCTTCAACTTTAGTATACCCTTGAGCTACAAGTCTGGCCTTGTTTCTAGTAATATTGCCATCTCCATCAGACTTGTTATTGAAAATCCACTTTGTACCAATGACATTGACTCCTAGAGGTCGTGGAACAAGATACCATACGTCGCTCCTAGTGAACTGCTCCAGTTCCTCTTGCATGGCTGAAATCCAGTACTCATCATTCAATGCTTCTTTGTGATTCTTAGGCTCAATGGAGGAGAGAAAGCATTGTAATACATGCATTCCAGCATTCATTTTGGCGTAGTCCTTCCGTTTTTTTTGCCTCAGATTGTATGTGTTAGGTGGTGCAGGAGGATCAGTTGATACAGTTGTAATCTCAGGAGCTGTGGTAACTTCAGATGATGTTGTAACATCAGACGATGTTGTAACATCTGACAGTGTTGTAACATCAAACAGAGATGAATCAACCTCCAAGCTGATTGACAGATCAGGTTCATCTTCAAGTAGAATTCCACTGCTGATGTCCTTCAGACCTTTAACAACCACATTGTTGGACTCCATCATGACATTTGTACGGTTATTGAAAACCCTGTATGCTCTGTTATTTGGAGAATAACCAAAAAAAATACCAACATCAGCTCTTTTATCTAACTTATCGAGAGGCTCACGATCTCTGAGAATGTAGCATGCACTTCCGAACACATGAAAATAGGACACATTTGGTTTCCTTCCTTTCCATAGTTCATAGGCAGTTTTCTGAGTGAATGGTCGTAGATAGACTCGGTTTATGGTATAACAAGCAGTGTGAACTGTTTCAGCCCACCATTTCTTAGGAGTATCATTCTCTGCCATCATCGCTCTTGACATGTTGATGAGGGTCCTGTTCTTTCATTCAACAATACCATTTTGCTGTGGTGTGATTGGGGCAGAAAACTCATGCTTGATTCCAAGTTTTGTACAGAAGTCCATCATAGTAGAGTTAGCAAATTCCCTACCATGGTCACTTCGTAATCGAACCACTTTAAGACCATCATGTGATCTTTCTGTGTTGACTTGTGCTCACTGCATCTGATTTTTCCTTCAAAAATTCCACCCAAGTATACCTGGAAAAATCATCTACACACAAAGATATATTTCTTTCCCGAAACATTAGTTGGACTTATTGGTCCCATTAAGTCCATGTGAAGCAGTTCAAGACCATAAGAAGTGGTAATCTCATGGAGTTTAGAATGTGGTGACCTGACCTGTTTACCTTCGTGATATGGTGGACAAGTTAACTCATTTGTATAGGACAGTAGTGGCACTCCTCTTATTGCTTCAAGTCTTGTCACCTTAGACAGTGTTTTCAGATTCGCATGACTCAGCTTCTTGTGCCATAAAATATTGTCGTCCACACTCACTTTGAGACAGCTTACAGAGTCATCAAGAATGTAGCAGTTGTCTAATGACCTAGTGCCAAAAAGGACACCCCTTTCATCTTTTCTGACTGTACATACTTTATCATCAAACAACACCGTTAGTTTGTTATCACATAGATGGCTAATACTTGCAAATTTGCCTTTAGTCCATCCACAAGAAGTACGTCTTGGAATACTGGAAAGTTCTTGACTTGTAACTCCCCCTTTCCAGTTATCCTACATTTCTTCCCATCTCCAAACCTCACTGTTCCGGTCCAGGGAACAACATTTCTCAACAACTCAGGAGTACCTGTCATATGTCTAGAACAACCACTATCGAAGTACCAAGCATCTCTGACATATGAGCTATAACAGGTATGGACAGCATAGCAGTTGATTTTAGGAACCCATACTTTTTTTAAATGCTGAGCCCTTTCTGATTGCACCATATTGTGACTTGCTCCAGTGTTGTAACATGCACCATTTGTTGGTGCTTGCATCAAATCTCTTAAAAGAAGAAAACAACGCCTCTTGTAATGACCTGGTAGTCGGTAATAATTGCACGTTGCCTCCCTCCATGGTTGAAACATATTTCGCTGCTGATGATAGGTAGGTTTATAACCTAGTCCAAACTTTGGAGCTTTGGTGAGATTGTTTGGAGCTCTAACAAGTTGTTTTTTCCTGACTTGGCCTGGATTAGGTTGAATCACCTTCTTGTTCAATTTCCTTTTTGTCCGATCATTTTGGTTGGTCACTTCCATTTCATCGTATCCTAACCCATGTCGGTCTCCAGCAATTTTTCCTATGCCAAGAATGTCATCCAAGGCTGCTGTTCCTTTGTTCACTTTGGTGATGGTTCATTCAGCGACTTCTGCTCGTACTAGGGCTATCTTTAGCTCTTCCCTCATTGCATCAATAGTGATCCGTTGTTGCTCAACTTCTTCATTCAAGCTGTGGTTGTCTTTCTGTAGAGCTTTATTCTGTTCAGTCACACTGATCCAGAGTTTGTGAAGTTTGTCGTATGATTCATGAACATACTCAGAGTCCATGGTTAAACTCTCACTATCAGAAACAACAGTAGCACCAAAAGCAACATAGATTTCTTCTTCAACTTCTTCGTCGCTTTAAAAAGTAATTGCACCGAAAGCTACATGGTTGGTAACATGCTCTTCATCAGACTCTTCTCCATCACTCCAGGTGGCATTGTATGCTTTCCCTTTCTTGCTAGATGATCCACTTGGACACTGTGATTGAATATGCCCGTAACCTTCGCATTCTCGACATTGGATTTTACCAGCATGTTTAAACACAGACTTGGGTTCTGTTTGATCATTGTTGATTTTTCTACTCATACCTGAACTTTGCTCTCTTCCTTCACTTCTTCGATTTTGAGATTTTCTCAGAACTTTTGCAAAGCTTCTTGATATATGAGCAAGCTCATCCTCATCCATATCTTCATTGCTGTTTCTGGTAGAGTGTTTAGACACAGAATTGTGTTTAGACACAGAGTTTTGTTCAGCTGCTTTTCGTGCAGTTGTAGTGAATGCCAGATCATTCTGCCTTACTATAGCTAACTCCTTCATTTCAAAGGCTGCTAGTGCTCCCATGACCTCATCAATGGTCATTTCAGATGTATCGTGTAGCTCCTCCATTGCAATAGTCTTTCCTTTGAACCTTGGTGGTAGAGACCTCAATATCTTCTGCACAACATCATCTTCAACGAACGGTTTTCCCAACTGATGAGCTGTGTTGATCAGATCTCTGATCTTTGAATTATAGTCAGCAATGGTCTCATTATCATGCATAACCACATTATCAAATGTTGTCTTTACCGTATGCATTTTTTGTCATTTCATTTTTGCATCCCCTTCATAGCTGACTTTCAGTTTCTCCCATGCATCCTTAGCAGTACAACACGTTGAATTTAAGTGAAAAGTTTCTTGATCAACACAAGAGTTGATGCAGTTGAGTGTTTTGCTGTTAAGTCGCTTGTCCTTCCTCTCTTGATTGGTCAGATCCTCTTTGTTTTTCAAAACACCTCCGGTTGCACCTGCTACAGGTGGTTGTCTGGCTGGTTGCCACTCGTTCTAAACCTAGTACCATGCTTCTTCATCTAGAGTATCAATGTAATGCCTCATCCTTGCCTTCCAGTAACCGTAGTTGTTTTTATCCAGCATGGGTGCGCGTGTATACAACGAACCATCATTCTCCTGGTTCGACATGATCGATAGGGATCTCCACTGACCTTGTTAAAGGTATGTTACGATACCTATTCCTACTCGAGATAGGCATTGGATAACCTACGTTAGATATAATACCCAATCTTATTATAATAGGAAGTTATTTACTTTTCCTTTTCTTGTTTAGAAAGTTATTAGTTTTCCCTTTTCTTATTTAGAAAATTATTCATAGAGAATTCTATATAAACTGATGTTTAGACTCCTATTTTACTATTCAATCAATCAATTCATTCAATAACATTGTTTCTTCCGATTCAATAAAGGTTGTTTAGATCACAAAAGTCAAAAGATCTTATCTCTATTAGCCTTGAAGAATCAAGTCTCATCATTTGGTATTCAGAGCACGGTTATTTTTTATATATAAAAAATCAGGAATGTTTTTTTCTTCTGTTCACGATGACGGTCAAGAGTATGGAAGAAACTGTCAAGCAGCAACAAGAACAACTTGAATTACTCATCGCGGAAGTTGCAGCAACCAAAAATAGAGTTGACTTCCAATTGGACGAGTTCAAGCAGCACTTGGATGCAAAATCCGATGCCCAATTCGCGAAGCTTGTTTTTCTTCTCGAGCAACATAAGGGTAAACACCCAGAATCGTCCAAGTCTGACGATTCGGAGAATTCACGTCCATCTTTCCAACGTTATGGGCGTCTCACTTTTCCCAAATTTGAAGGGATTGGACCTGTAAATTGGATCTTTCATGCTGAACAGTACTTTCGTTTAAATGACTTTCCCGACGACAAGCGTGTTGGTCTTGCTTCTCTTCATCTTTGTGAAGATTCTGTATCTTGGTATCGCCACTTTGAACAAACATTGGGTGGCTTAACCTGGAACCAATTCTCGACATCTCTTTGCCAGCGATTTGGTTCTCTTGAGTATAGGGATCCCATGACTTCTCTGTCTAAGCTTACTCAGGATGGTTCAGTCAAGTCTTATATAAATAAATTTGAGACTTTGTTGAACTTAACCCACAGGTTGGTTGATGATTAGTTTCGCGTGAGCATGTTTTTGTCTGGACTACGACCTGATATTCAGGCAGGAGTTCGACTTTTGCATCCACACAGTCTCACTCAAGCTTTCAGTATGGGAATGGATCAGGAAGACGTGATTATTGCCACAAGACAATACATTTCTTTAATCGGAAATTTTCGTTATTCTTCGGGAAATACTGAACCTACTTTGGCTAATATTAGTCCTCAACCTGTTCCAGCTAATCCACCGATTCCTGCTGGTGTCAAACGTCTCTCTTTATCCGACCAACAGATTCGCAAGGATAGAGGTCTTTTTTTTAACTGTGATGAACTTTATAAACCCGGCCATAAATGTGACGCGCGATTACTTTTGTTGGATGGTGAGGATATGCATAATCCCTCTACGGAGCCTATGCAGTCAGACTCGGGCTCGCATGTATTCTGCGTTAACCGGTTCTACAGGGTCTCAACAATTACGTGCTGCAGCTCAGTGCGAGAATTCCACCCTTTCTGTTTTGGTTCCACCCATAATTTTATTACTCCAGCAGCTGTTCGCAAGTGTGGCTTGCCTGTTCATTGTCAATCACGAACGCGTGTGATGGTTGGTGATGGGGGTTTTCTTTCCACATTAGGTGTTTGTTCTAATGTGCCTCTCAAAATTCAAGACTATCCTTTTACTGCGGATTTATATATATTGGATGTCAAGGATTGTGATTTGGTGTTGGGGACTCAATGGCTGCGTTCTTTAGGTCCTTTCTGGTCAGATTATGAGAAACTTGTAATTCGTTTTGAACGCCTGGGTACTACTTACACCATTTATGGGAATGATTCCATGTTGGCTCAGATTCCCGCAACTACTAAGAATAGTGTCGTTAGTTCTGGGCCTATTCCCACGACTATTAAGGCATCACGAGAATTTTTTGGCCTTTCTGGATGTTCTCAAAAGCTTGTGAAGGATTATGGTTTGATCACAACATCACTGCCTAAATTCAGTGGGAAGGTTCCTCTCAGGATGAGACTACTTGGAAGGATATTACGAAGTTACTGGGGCGTTTTCTTTTCTTCAAAGCTTGTGGACAAGCCTTCATTCAAGGGCGCGGGGATGTTACGATACCTATTCCTACTCGAGATAGGCATTGGATAACCTACGTTAGATATAATACCCAATCTTATTATAATAGGAAGTTATTTACTTTTCCTTTTCTTGTTTAGAAATTATTAGTTTTCCCTTTTCTTATTTAGAAAGTTATTCATAGAGAAGTCTATATAAACTGATGTTTAGACTCCTATTTTATTATTCAATCAATCAATTCATTCAATAACATTGTTTCTTCCGATTCAATAAAGGTTGTATAGATCACAAAAGTCAAAAGATCTTATCTCTATTGAGCCTTGAAGAATCAAGTCTCATCAAGGTACAACTCAGTGGACTAGTTAGGATACCAAATGAAATTTACTATCGATCAGTTTCACAACGTTCTTACTTGATAGTTCTATTCTAGCACGTATGTTTAAACATGCAGTTCAGTTTAACAACTTAAAAGTAAAAACACAAGAATTGTTTACACCGTTCGGTGATAAACACCTACGTCTGCGGGGCCTTGCCCAGTCTGAAAATCATCCACTAAAATAACCAAGATCAGTTACAATGTTCCTCAAACAATTAACTATCTTAGACTTATCTTTTCTTTGTGGATTTGTGAGTTCCACTCACTGCCGGTCAACAACTCCTCGTTGCTGTCTTGACCACTTTTCCCGAAGTATTTTGGCTTGCTGATTTCAGACTCCTGGCGATGGCAAAGGCCTATTGGACTCCTTCCAATATGCTGCTCCAACTATAAAGCTATTCTGATATGCAGAATACTTTCTTGTAAGATGGATGCTTGTTGTCGCAGCTTCTCTGTATATTTATAGTCCAATGTTGTGATGCCGTCTTGATCTTCTCGATCCTTCCATTACGGCAATGCTGATCCGCTCGTCCAGCTATTCACAGCTACACTTAGTCTTCTAGCTATATTCTACTTCTATAGCTATAGGATAAGAAATATATTCTTTACTTATTTAAGACTAAACCTGACAAAGATACAACTCTATCATATATTCTCTAGCTAATCAAATCAGCATAAAATCAATCTTCACATATCATCTTGATTTTCTTCGAATATCTTCTTTGATTGTATATGAGTTGTACTTCATCTCCAACACTCTTGATCGGTTTCTGATTCGGTTGGAGCTAGTGTTTAAATATCTGTATGTTTAAACATAATGACTTCTACAAAATAGCCAACGTTATTATGCTGAGTCTTCTGGACTCTTCCCACGAGAACAAAAAATATGATGTTTTATAGTTTTAGTTGAATCATTTATACGTTGTGATATAATTTCTTTTGTTTTATTACATTAACCTAGACTTGGTCTCTTGAGTGACGGTCACTATATAGTGACGAAGGACTATATTGGAATATGGAAGGAAGGAGATACTTATTTGCAATTCTGACAAAAATACACTATTCACTCATGCACACTGTTCACTTAGTCTATAAAACCAGCATTTTAGTCTAAAAATAGACGTTAGCAAGCATATCCACACAATCTAAAATACAAGCATTTTATTCTAAAAAATAACACGTTAAGCGTGAAATACAAGCATGTTCTAAAAAACTACCCGTTTGGTCTAAAAAACAAGCATTCAAGGGTGAAATTCAAGCATGCTCTATAAAACCATCTTTTTTTGCTTCAAAATACATGAACTCTAAAAAGAAATATGTTAACTGTGAAATGCAAGCATTCTCTAAAAAACAACCTGTTAAGTATGAAATGCAAGAAAGTTCTAAAAAACAACCTGTTTGGTCTAAAAAACAAGCATTCAAGTGTGAAATTCAAGCATGCTGAATGCAATTTGCATAACTTGCAGAAAAAATCCCCGCGCGTGATTGCAATTCGCATAAATTGCAGAAAAACCCCTGTCCCAAACTTCTTTGCATACAAACCCCGACACTACATTGTGACCGTCACTTCCAAGACTAATTATTAACCTTTTAGCCGAATTTCTCTTTTAAGAACTATGAATTTTTAACGGGTTATTGTTGGTATTAAGCTCTACTTCGGTGCATTTTGTTATTTACAATTTTAGCATTTTGATAGTTTTAGAATCGGCCAAATGATGACCATTTCATTAAGGAAATTAGTTAGCCTAGTTGTGAAAGTTGTACGTATTTAGGCAGCACCTTGCATGATTGCTGGATAGGCGCTTTTCTGTTTGCTTTGAATTTTTATAAATAATAACAAAACCTTAGCAGTAAGGCATCACCTTCACTGCACCAACACTAGTGGAGTCCCTTCCATCTACGTCATATATTTTACGGCATTTTGCTCAGAATCTCATTCAACCGCCATTAAGAGATGTTACGAACTCGTAACCTTGATCAGTTAACTATTTAAAAGAATCATGGCGAATTGTAGTTAAATTACGTCAATTTCATCAAACTGCTAACTTTTACAGGCACGACGGTTCCGGACGAACCGTCGTAAACAATCTATGATTGTGAATTCGCAGTGGGCATCGTTGATAGAATGTGATGGACGAAACACTTGGACGATATCGGATGTTTTTGAAGACGTGTCAGACCTATATACATAAAAGCATATCTATCTGGCAATATTCTTAGGGAAAACGTTGTAGATCAGAATAATTTTGGGGGTGAAGTTTTGCAAATAATCGGCTCACCCAAAGCCTCACCGGAATCCACGGTGCTTGATCTCCTAGTGGCAGCGGTTAGGAGTTTGATGAAAGGAAAAGTGGTGGAATTTGGTAAAGGGATGAGTTTGATGGTTCCCACAAAGCTATTTTCGGAGCTTTTGTTTCGGGTGGCTGGATTATGCTTGTGGCTAAGAACACACTGCTGCAGCAATTGATGGGTCACTCGTCAATTCTTCCTATAATTTATATTGTTAATGTGATGTAGGACGAATTCATGATCATTGTTATTGTTCGTCTAATACCAAATCCCTTTCCTCGAAAGAATTGATTATCAAGACTTTCAGAATTAGTTTATTATTTTCCCTTTCAGTTTTAGAAATAAGTTTATAATATTCCATTCTAGATTTAGGTTAGGATTTCTTTGAATTTTCTTCTTAGTATTTATAGGGATTTTGTATTCATTAATTAATAACTTTCAATTATCTATAATATATTCTTTCAAAAGTGTTATCTCTTATTTGGTGGATTCCAATAACAACTGGACAAGAAGGAGCGTCGGCGACTTCTTACTAATTCAGATTCGTGCTGGCGGATCTTTACTGATATCTCAGCTGCGTCAGGTGGTATCAAAGCGTGGTT
This sequence comes from Sherardia arvensis, assembly GCA_948330725.1. Classification (NCBI taxonomy): domain Eukaryota; kingdom Viridiplantae; phylum Streptophyta; class Magnoliopsida; order Gentianales; family Rubiaceae; genus Sherardia; species Sherardia arvensis. The sequence goes on from OX415237.1 coordinate 11,903,062, forward strand.
TTCTCCCGTTCTTATTATTTGACTCACGATGGGAGATCGTGTGACTAAGGTGGACTTTAACAAGCGGGGTGTGGAGTTAGTCTCAACCCTTGGAAAAGTCAATTCGAACGTTAAAGTTTTATATAATGAGGAGAATAGGAGAATTTCTCGGGACAAAACAGGATTGAACCAAGCACAAGTCCGAAATTCATTTAATCTATATGGCGAATTATCTAATCAGAAGTGTTATCGTTGTGGAGGAAAGGGTCACACATCGAATGTATGTCCAACGAGCACAATTGACTTTCTGAAATATAAAGGCAATTATGAAGTGTATGACAAGATCAAGAGAGTAGATAGCGAGTTAAAATATATTTTACTGTCACCCAAGGAAGAAGCGAAATATGTGAATCTTTTTAGAAGTTACTGTACAATCAACAAGAAAGTTTTCAACTTGATTGTGGATAACGGTAGCTCCGAAAATCTCATATATCGGAAAGTGATTGATTATCTGAATTTGATAACCGAACCGCATGCAAACCCCTACACTCTAGGTTGGGATAATAAGGGTAATAAGGTGAAGGTTTCATGGACATGCAATAACACCATCTCAACGAATTCCATCTTACCAAATCTTTACTAATTCTTACAATGTCAACGAATTCCATCTTACCAAATCTTCCACAATATTATATGAGCATGATGGAGAATAAGTTTATTGAAAATCAAGTAATTCATAATTCTTCAGAGGTTGACATTGCATCCTTACAGAGTTGTGAAAGTTTAGTCGAGAAATCTCAAGGTTATTCAGAAGAAGATTTACTTGTTGCTCCTGATGATAAAAATGATTCAAACTCTTCTTGTGGATGTGAAGTTTTGTTTGAAGGGAGTGACGATGAAGTCAATTATATGGAGCATGATAAGGTCATTGAAGAAATTAAATCTTTGGACAAACAATCCGAAGATATGAAAACCAAAATTTATACTTATGAAACCTCCATAGAAGTCAATGTTCCTTTGGAAGACCCGTCAGAAATGTTTGAATATGTTAAGATCGAATTTCAGACCGGTGTGGGTCCTATTAATGAGATTATTCCTCTAAGGGACAAGGATGACAAAGAGACGATTAAATCCAATTTTGTGGATATTTTCCAAAAGAAAGACAGTTCTGGATTTGATAGTATTCCAAAGAAGTATTCTTCGGATGAAACATGGGAAAATATGGATAAAGGTTTTGGGAAAATTCTAGAAATGATTTTGTCAAAACATTATGTAGATATGAATGTAGAAATTTATATCCACGCAGGTTCCAATAAAGACATTGTTCCTTTGAGAGATAAGGACGAAAATATGAAGATGAAGTATGGAGTTGGATTTGGAGATGGTGTTATTGATGTTCCCATATTTAATAAACTTGCAGTCAAAATTCTGGATGGTGAAGCGGGGAACTCGGGTCGAGTTCTTTTTAAAGTGGAGGAGAATGATGAAGGAATATATAATATACGAATTAAAGTTGATTCCTTTGTCATAAATATTCCACGCTCTACCAAACCACCAAAACAAGTACTTGTTCACAAATATAATATGCGTTGGAAGTATCTTGTTCATTGGAAAGGACATTCTCGTGCAACATGTATCCATTTAGCTGATTCTAGATTTGAGTCAATGAGTTTTAACATGATAAATGTTATTGAGGAGAGACTCCCAGCTATTGCGTTTCTTTATCCAGAGGATAACTCGAGAGCGAGTTCTTTTAAAGTAGAGGAGAATGATGCAGGAGAATTTTATACAATAAATGGAGCGATAACAATCGACATAAAGGTTCAGCTGTTACATGTCGCTTTTACATCAACTGAATTCTCAATGCAGGTTGAGCCTCTTGATGGTGGAGGGATTAAACTCGGGACGAGTTCTTTTGAAGTGGAAGTGACTGATGTAGGACGAATTCACGATCATTGTCATTGTTCGTTTAACACCAAATCCCTTTCCTCGAAAGAATCGATTATCAAGGCTTTCAGAATTAATTTATTATTTTCCCTTTCAGTTTTAGAAAATAGTTTATAATATTCCATTCTAGATTTAGGTTAGGATTTCTTTGAGAATTCTTCTTAGTATTTATAGGGATTTTGTATTCATTAATTAATAACTTTCAATTATCAATAATATATTTTTTCAAGAGTGTTATCTCTTATTTGGTGGATTCCAATAACAACTGGACAAGAAGGAGCGTCGGCTACTTCTTACTAATTCAGATTCGTGCTGGCGGATCTTTACTGATATCTCAGCTTCGTCATAATGTTATATAATTGGTATACACTGTTCTTGTTGATTTTTGTATGTAGTGTTAATAATTTTTATTCCTCCGTGTTCTGGTACATTTTATTCATTTCATCTTATATTTTGCTTTAATTTGATTAGATAAATTGTATTTATTCTTTCTCGTAGCTTGTTTGTATACTGCTGAGGTTATATTTATAGTATAATTCTGTATACCCTCGTTTTGTATACTGCTGAGGTTATATATATACAACACTAGCTGTATGAATATCTTTCTCCTAGCTTGGTTTTCTTCGTTTTGTATACCGTCGTGCATCGGCGTTCCAGTTTTACACAGCGGCAGTAACCGCCGTGCAAAGTTTCGAGCTGGATACATGCTAGAGCAATGGTTACAAGTTCGAATTTGTATTCCGTATGTAAGAGTGAGGAAAGTGTTCCGACGTCGAAACCAGTAGCTGATGGAAATGGAAACAAACGCACCCGATATTGGCTTACGATATTGCAAAAATAATCATGCGAAATCGAAAATATTTGGTAATAAAAGTTTTTGGCTTCGAAACGTTTTCCGAGGGTACCAAGAAAATAACCGGCTAATTTTGGCCGGTAAAATGAGCACACCAAATTCTTTCGATCTACTTCTGATGATCGAAAATCTTGTTGTTTTCCTTCTCAATCCATTTTGAAAGGGTAGTAAACAGATATGTTTCCGATAATCTATTTCCGATTACTGCTCTTTTTTTCTCCTTTAGTTCTATCTTTTGTGAAACCCAGCAATGTAACACTTCACAACATCAAAACAAAAAGATAATTCAGCACAAAAAATAAACAAAAACATCAAGGATCAAGAAAAATGCTTACTTGAATTGAGGACTTCGTTTCTTAAAGTTCTCTTCTCACGTGTACAGTTTGATGAGGTTGAGGCAGTGAAATTAGCTGTTGAATTTCACAAAAACATTTCAGTCATTAGTGTACTTTCGGATCAAGATCTTAAATTATTAAAATAGGAAGTGGTGAACAAAATACCAGTAGTTTGAGCGCCGCATTTCCGCCTCGATGCCATTGCCCATTTCTCTCCACCACGATATTGGCGTCGCCACTCAGACTTTTAAGCTGAGAACCATTGCCCAGATGTCTGCCACGATGATGTCGGCTTGTTACCTGTCGCTCAGATCTCTACGGTACCATCGACCAGCTGAACACCATGGATCATCGAGCTCAGCACCAAATACATCTTGTTACTGGTGCTGATCCGTGGAGAGAAGATTTCTCAAAGAAGAGCTTGTTGCCAAAAACACATAAAGAAGGGAAAGATGGAGAATGATAGATAGACTTTAGATTGTGAGTATATAGGCACATTAGTTAGTGGTTGAGATTTATATGGTAGCTAAAATAAACGGTTCAGATTGAAACACCTAGATACACCTAGATACCTTGTATATGACTTTTTTGATATGGAATTTTAATGTTTCCGGCTTCTGAGTAACCTTTTTAATTACAAATGGTATTATTATTCACTAATTACTAGCTAAACTTTATCGCGCGTTACGCAATATTTTTGAAGCAATTTTGAAATTTGAAATTTGATATAATTTTTATACATTTTATATTTAAATAGTGAAAGTATAAGTGTAAATGTAAAAAAAACATAATATGTCAAAATTATCTTCCCCATCCTTACTTCATATATGAAAGCAAATACAATGAAAAATATAAGTTTAACAAACTAATTAAAATTTTATAATATCATAAAAAGGAACTAATTTAATAAGTAGGCCGACTATAGAATTTGTGTTCGAAACATATACAGGACCAACATCCTATATTGTAGTTGGAGTATCCTATCAGAATATCAAAAATTCCGATTTCGAAACTCAAATATTAATGATTGTTCGAATTCGTAACTTTCTAAGCGTTGCGTTCGAATTCGAAATCCGCACACACTTTTTTCTACCATATTTCGAGGTTGAAAACATTCATGTGCCGTGTTTAAAAAGTACGAGATTTTCCGCGTGTATTACCGCCGTTTTGGAGAAGGTTTGCAGTAGTGTGGTGCGGAAGCAATACGGCTTCCCCTCTCAGACCTGCTATTTTCAGCGAATTTAAGACTTCCTTGGTGCATTCCCTTTCATTTCTCTTCCTCGGTGTACTCAGCTGTGTAGTAGTGCTCTCCAGTTCCCTTTACAACATCTTTTGATGCAGGCAAACACATGCTTCCCCATTCTGGGAAGTGGACTAGTGCCACAAGAAGTGTTCAGCAAATAATCATTATCCCCATGTAAGAGAGGCCCTCGAAAAATATAACATTTTTATTTCAATAAAAAACTTCCGTATTATAATTTACTACATATTCAAAATCACACATTATACTTTTAATTAACAACTTTCATGTTTTAATCTACAATCTATTAAAATCATACATTATACTTTTAATTAACAATCTCTGTATTTTAATGTACATCATTTTAAAAATTCAAAACATCATAGTTTTAATAAAAAAACCTCAGTGTTTTAGTGTATAACGTATTAAAATATGATTGTGGAATGAACAGTACTGAGACATGAACAGTATTGGTAGTGAACAGTGCGCGTGTGAATAGTACCGGGCCATTAATAGTAATTTCTAAATTGCAATTAAATACCGCCTAGTTTTCGTTCAACCATGGTTTTTCTACTTAGTCCCCGGTCAATAATATAACTGGTCTCTCACAAGAGTATCTCATATAAAATTCACATGCAAATATTATATTTGTAAATAAAATATGTTTTTTACTTAACTAATATATAATACATAATGTTTAAATTGACTCTCCGTGCGTCGATGCACAGGAATTATATTAGTAATTTTTAAAAGACGGTACATATATATGGTTAGGAAAATGAAAAATTGGGTGCACGTAATTCTATTACATTGTGCATTGATTGTTAAACATATTTAAATATCAAGTATTGAATATTTTCTCCATCATACCTAAGAAATACTATTATAATATTAGATTTAATTAACATGTAAGTTTGCGAGATCAAAAGTGCACGTAATATGCATATGTATAAGATTAAAAGCGCAAGTCTTCTTTGTTCAGCCTTAAAATTAAATGGGTCCAAAACACAAGTCTTCTTTTTTTAGAATGAAAATTATGAAAATCAAAAATTCATAGATCAAAAATCGATCATCGCTAAATGCCATTCCGATCACCCTCATGACTAAACCAAAATCCGCCGGTTCTCCGGCGGAGATCAAATCAGATCATGACGGTGGCGATGGGGTTTTGGATCATAGATTGTGCGGTTATCTCAGCGCAGTCCTCCAGGTTTCTCCGTTGCTAGTCTAAGATGTGTCTGTAATAGTGGTTGTTTGGTCTGGTTTAAAACGTAGCTACAGAATGATCCCTAATAAGGGATATGTGTTATTTGTTATTGTTAGTCCTTGTAATTTGTATTATATAACACTAAATAAATAGTTATATTTATTTAGCACGTACATGTGTAAGATATAAATACACTGAATAGGAATACATTATAAAATCAAATGTGCACAAAATATAAAAACGTGCATGTTGGGTGCATTATGGCACGTGATTGTTACATGTATATCTCAAACTTTTTTCATAATAAATTTATGATGTATTACTTTTCACTTGTGACTGTTATATTGTTTTTATTTCCAAAATTCAAATGACCTTTAAAACTCTAAAATTCTGAAGTCGGTAATTTTTGAACTGTGTGAAAAACTATCTTTGATTTTTCAATATTGGTTTTTTTATGATAAAATTTAACCGCACGTGTAATAATATAAGTTGACGATTAAAGTTTTTGTGATTTATAAATATAAATTGACGATTTGCACGTTCGAGGGTCAAAAGTGCACGAGATCATTGGATTGGGCATTTTTAAAGCAATGGGGAGTTTAGCACGAGATTGGCATACCATGTACTTGTTGATTCTGAAACTACCAACGAAACAATACGAAATTCTGTATGAGATTCGGATAATGCTTATTACGCTTTCTAGAAAAACAGTGTGGAAGTTTCGCATCATCAATGGGTGAAGTATTGTTTATTAAGGCTATTGAAAGATACTTTAAACTTCACCGAATACTTGTTTGTTCCGTTACGAAGAAGAAGATGGTTCAATGTAGCAATTACTATTTGGCTTCAAATGCAAATAGCATAAAAAATATACATGTTTCAAGTGTTTATCATGACTGATGTGAGCAAAGTAACTTCTATTTGTGGTTTAGGCGTAGTATAAAACTGTTTCAAGACAAGAAAATGGATTAAGTGATGTTGGAGACAACAGCGTAAAAAAAACTGCAATATTTCCATTGCTGCTAATTTCTGGCAAGACATTTAGAAAGAGGGTCGTCCGGCTAGAATATTTCATACAATACTATACATATTGTAAATGAAGTTCAGTACGATTTGTGATGTAGTGCCTAGTGCATCCATGAATATTTTTTAATGAAAAATGTTTATAACATTCAAAAAATGTTAGTTCTTTTCTTGTTTGATGCCTCCAACGATTTTTATCAAAAATTACATTCAATTCTTATATCATTATGTTATTAATATAAAATTCAACAAGCTAGATTAAAATAAACTTTCTTCACATTCACGATTGATATAATGAAAATTAAAGCAAATGCCAGGGTATTTAAAGTATATAAAAAAGATGATATTGCCTTTAAAAATCAAGTTATAAAAACATTTTCCCGTGCATCCGGGAAAGAGATGGGTTTTGAGGAATAATGACACTTGCCTTACAAAGATAGCCTACTATAATGTTTTATCTTAGGGCTAGAAGTTGCCTACCCTGAGAAACTAAACATTCAAATATAGGAGAATATGGCTGAGTACGTGATGAATCTGGCAAAATCATAAGCGAGTGTAGCTCAAGATAGCCTTGAACCTGAATCTACTATAATGTTTTATCTTAGGGCTAGAAGTTGTTGGCTTCAATGAGTTACAGATAGTTTATGTGGAAATAGATTCCAAAGGGTTGCTGAAATTGGTGAAAAGTGAATCTACCGTTCAGAAATATTTGATCTCTACAAGGTGAAATTCTAACCTCTTTATCTCATATTTAAAGAGAATCAAATTTCGTTGTAATAGAAAATACTGATATCTATTCATTTATGTGAGTCTTTCGAAAAACAATAATAATGAGTGAAGCGCAAAGTTGGACCAATGTTGTTTCATTTTTATAAGCATTCATTTTTGTAAATTTGACAAGCGATTTCCCACGTCGTTAAATGGGACTCCGCGAGATCAAAATACTATTCATAAATCACCTACAACTTTTAACTACTAGAGAGTAGATGGTGGAAAGTAGGGTCGAACCACAAGGATAAGGGACTTATAAGAGTGTTTGAAAGTAGAAAATAAACATACTTATATATTATATAGAGAGCAATGTAAATATGGGGGTGTTTGAGATTGGTTTTTTATTACACTACGAAAGGAAACTAATCTATCATTAGCTAAGCTAAGGGGAAGATTATAAGATTATGAGGCCTTGGGAGGCAAATGACTTGAATTTCTAGCTATCGACTTATCACCGAGCAAATGCAATTACAAGACTATTGATAAGTGCGGCTTTGGTTCGAGGGTCCGGAAGAGCGCAGAGCCCGGTGTATTTTGTAAGTAGGGCTCTCCAAGGACCGGAGACGCGTTATTCTTCACTAGAACGTTTGCTGCTGGCACTAGTGCATGTGTCCCGGAGACTTCGCCCATACTTTCAAGGTCACCCTATCACAGTTCTCACAAATCACCCACTTCGGCAAGTCATGATGAAACCAAAAGCATCTGGCCGGATGATGAAGTGGGCGATCGAGTTGGGAGAGCACGAGATCACTTATCAGGCGAGGAAGTCTATCAAAGGGCAGGCTTTGGCTGATTTCCTAGTTGAGATGGCTGACAATGCCGTTGAAGACCCGGGGGAAGGTGAACCGGAGTGGAAGTTGCACGTGGATGGCTCCTCCCATGCCGGGGGAAGCGGGGCCGGGGTCGTGTTAGTCAGTCCCGGTGGCAAGGAGTATCGGTATGCGCTGCAGTTTGAGTTTAAAACCACCAACAATGAAGCCGAGTATGAGGCCCTCCTTGCCGGGTTACGCTTGGCCCGGGAGACGGGTGCCAAAGTTGTACAAGCTTATAGTGACTCGGCTATCGTGGTCCAACAAGTTAATGGGGCGTATGAGGCCAAAGAATGGAGTTTGCAGAAATATTTGGAGGCAGTAAAACTAATGGTGCAAGGTTTCCTCCTGGTAACGTTGACGCAGATACCTCGGGAGGAAAATTTCAAGGCGGACGCGCTGAGTAAGTTGGCTTCGTCAGAACTCAAGCCGGATGAAGACCGGAATCTGTACATGGAGATGATAACCACCCGGGGATACAAGCAGCCAAGCCAAGTTGCAGCAGTGCGAGAAGCCGAATCCTGGATCACACCCCTTCTGGAGTACTTGGAAAATGGAACGCTGCCGGATGACAAGGTAAAAGCCCGGAAAATCTGGGTCAAAGCACCCCGGTATGCCGTCTTGGACGGGGAGTTAATCCGGAGGGGATATCTTCAACCTTGGCTAAAGTGTGTGGATGGAGAGGAAGCACGCCACCTTTTGAAAGAGGTGCACGAGGGTCCCAACGGAAGTCATCAAGGGGCCCGGACTGTGGCTCGGAAGATCAGGTGCACAAGGTACTACTGGCCAACGCTGTTTGAGGATGCCCAAAAAGCAGTCCGCTCCTGTGAGCAGTGCCAGAAATTCGCACCCCTGATCCATGTGCCGCAGGGGGAGATGATCGGGATATCTGGAACTTGTCCTTTCATCCGTTGGGGTTTGGACTTGGTAGGCCCCTTTCCGACCGCTCCCGGAGGCTTCAAGTATTTGATTATGGCAGTTGACTATTTCAGCAAATGGGTAGAAGCTGCTCCCCTGACAAACATTAGGGGAAGTACTTGTGTAAAATTCTGCTGGAAGAACATAATTTGTCGCTACGGAATCCCCCGGTTCATAGTGACAGATAACGGGGCACAGTTCGAGAATGATTCTTTCAAATCCTGGTGCTAGGAGTACGGGATTGAACAGAAGTTGACCTCGGTCTACCACCCACAGGCTAACGGGCAAGTTGAAGTGACCAACAGGAGCCTCGTCAACGGGATCAAGACACGGCTCCAAGGGGCAAGAGGAAACTGGGTTGATGAACTCCCAAGTGTCTTATGGGCAAGCAGAACGACGGAGAGCTCTGCCACGGGCGAGTCCCCCTATAGCTTGGTTTATGGGGCGGAGGCGGTCATCCCGGCTGAAGTTGGAGTTCCCAGTCTCCGATCGAAGTTCCCGGACGAGCAGGCAAACCAGAACGACCGGCTCTTGGATTTAGACTTACTGGAGGAGAAGCGAGAAAAAACCGCCCTGCATGAGGCCCGGGTGAAGGAACGGGTCAAGAAATACCACGACAGAAGGGTGCGTAAGGAACAGTTCATCCCCGGGGAGTGGGTGATGCGCCGGAACGATAAAAGCCAGTAGGTTGCAAGCGGGAAGTTAGCTCCCAACGGGGAGGGGCCTTACAAGGTGATAGCAGCTCACCCCGGTGGAAGCTATGAATTGCAAGACAAGGCCGGGAAGAAGGTCCCGAGGCACTGGAACATTGCAAACTTACGTAGGTACTATGCCTAGATTATTTTATGTATTTACCCCTCTGGCAAGGATTATGCCTAGGATGGTAGCATGAGAGCGGCACGGGAATCTCTGGCCAGGATTGAGCTTAGGTTGTCCCGTGGCCCGCAGTTGCATTTTCTTATTTTGCTTATGAAGATTATCTTGCGAGTTAACATTTTTCATAAGTATAGTCGATCCGGGGCCGCTTGAACAAGCTCCCGGGGGGCTAGGGGAAGTCGATCCGAGGCCGCTTGAACAAGCGCCCGGGGGGCTATGGTGAGAGTATCCGGAACGCTTGAACAAGCACCCGGAAGACAAACTGGGCACGCTTGAATAAGCGACCCGGGAAAACGGTTGGAATAAATATTTGAACAAGTATCAAGGAACAATATAACACACATATCATTAACTTATGATTGATGATTACAAAATTTACAATTTTAAAACTTGCATAACCTAAACTAAACTAACAAAGGGAAAGAGGACCATCCCAGCTGATAGGGGATTCCGGGTCATCTTGAGTGCCACGGTGACTTGGTTGATTGTTAGCAACAGGAGGGTTTGGTTGGTTGGCAGTAACAGTATCCCCCGGGACATTGGGCTCTGCATCCGGACGGGAACCGGACGGACCAGCCCCCGAGGGACCAGCCCCCGAAGGACCAGCTTCGGCATATGGATCGAAATCGTCGTCTGAGGATGAAATCTCAGGGGATGGTGTCCTACGGGGAGCTCCGATAATAACGGGTCCTTGAACACGGGGAGATTTCTTCCTCTTCATGGCAACGACTTTACTTTTCCCTTTGCCTCTTTCCCGGGCCAAACGCCTTTCTTCTTTAGCGGCGTCTTCGGCAGCAATAAAAGCCCGGATTCTGGCAGCATCTTCGCGGAGTCTAGACACTCTCCGGGCAGATTCCTCCGGATCAACCGAAACACGGAATCCGAGATACCTTTCAACAGTGAAATCAAGGGAAATCCGACTTGGAAGGAGTACCAAGGACGGGGGGAGGTATTGCCCCTCTCTTTGACGCTGCCACCAAGCGGCGGTTTCCTCGAAAGCGGGCCGATATCGAGACGTGGGGTCATTCCAGCCCATGCGAAACATACGTACTAACAATACCCCAACCTCACGAGGAAAGTCAGTATAAAGGGGGGGGAGAAACCCGACCCAGGCGCAACCCGGTCAAGTGATAAGTGAGTTGTAGGGTGACCAAGTTCTCCCGGAGCCGCTAGCTCCCGGTTCTCCCTTTCTAGCATTAAATTCCTCCTGAGGGGATCGCCCCTTCTTTCCAAACATTTAAGCTTGTCGCAATAGAACAGAAGTTCGGACCACACCAAGTCAAATTCCTCCTTGAGACGGGACTTAAAGGCGTCGTGTTCGGCTTGCAGCATGGAAATGGTCTGGTCTGCATCCAAGACGGCGTTCACCCAGTCTCGAGCTAGGGATTGACACCGGGAAAGGGATCCAAATTGATTTGATATTTCCCTAAGTTTTGTTACTAACGAAGTGACGTCCGGGAACTCATCAATCACTGATCCTATCCCGGATTGAACAAGAAGATAGCGGGTCTGAATGCCGTCTAATTGCCAGCGACTCAATTGTTCTTCTAACTCCTCACACCGGGGACACGACTTTTCGTTATCCGAGGCCGCCCCGGAGGGAACAGTACCCGGAGGATCATCCCGGGGCTACATGAGTAAAGCAAAAAACAAAAATTTTAGACTTAAAATTAAAACAAGGCACAAAATTGAACAAGTCATGACAAAGTGATAAACCCAGAACAAATGTTGTCATTATAAAAGAAAAGAAAATAGAGAGACTCTTACATCGTTGGAGTAATCGCTCTCATCCCCGGAGCTATTTTCTCCTCCCTGAATTACAGAAGGGAACGGTTCAGGGAAGGAGCCCGGGGGAGATTAAAATTCAAAACATAATTAAGAGGTAAAAATAAAATGAGAGGACTAAGTATCTATGTTTACTTCATGATCAGTGTCCTCATCATCTTCATTCCGGGGAGATTGCTCTTCCTCATGAGCCTTGCCTTTCCCCGGGGACAGCTCCTCATCCTCCTCGTTCGCCTGCACTAGCTTGAACTCTTGCTCCTGGATGGGGGACTTAACATTTTCCTCATCAGAGTTCCCATCCTCTTCTTCCGAGGTCACCGGGGTCTCGATGGCAGCAAGATTGGCCAAGTCGTCTGGCCCAGGATCCGCCCTATCCTCAGCGAGTTTGGCGGCATCGCCGGCATAAGCGACGATATCCTGGGGATCGACACTTCGGGCCCCCTCAAAGACTTCGAGTACCTCGGGAACTATCCCATCGATGCCTTCCTTCATCAGCCGGTCCGCCGCGTAGTTGAAACGGTCGTTCGCTTTCGGGCGATACCAGGCTTCTCTGAATGCCGCCCGGTTCTCCCGGGGGATGTACTCCCGGATGGCTGAATACCCGGCATGCAGGGCAGCTTCATTGGAGACGTCGCAAAGGGACATCATCTTCGCCTCGAAGGAACGGCTCTTGAAAACCCGGTTAGTGAAAGCCCGGCAAAGAGCTTCTTGCGCCGGGGCCATGCCGCGTTTGCTGTCTTACTTCACCCGGGACAACTCCTTATGAGCTTCGGATAGCTCCTTAAAAAGAGAGGCATTCTGTGACCTTAACTGGTCGACTTCCTGGGACAGCTCTTCAGACAGGGAGTCGCAAGCCTGGTTGACCAGTTCTCGCAATCCGGGGAACTCTAGTAGTTTGGAGGCATGGTCCTACACAAGAATAAGCACTTAGAATAAAAATACCATACGAAGAATTAAAATGTTAAGGATGGGAGACACATACTTGTGAGCCATCCAGCAAAATGCGCTGGGAAGAGAAGTCGCCCTGGATTTCTTTGATAGGGTGAAGGCTGCTATCAGCCGTAGACTCCTTATCCTTCCGGGGAATACGGGATGAACCCTCAAAGTGAGGCTCAGTTTTCTTCTTATTATGGGGAAGGCCCCCGGGATGAGGAATAGCAAACGCCAGTCGTCGATTCTCTACCGGAGGGACCCCCGTTGACCCAATGGAATCCCCGGCGCCTTTCTCCCCGGATCTCCCCTCCCCGGATTTCCTTTTCTTTGTTTCTTTGACCGTTCTCTTGGTCTCAGATCTGCTTTTCTTGGACTTCCCGGCAGCGTCATTGCCCTCTCCCTCGCCGGACTTCGACCCTACTGGGGCTATCGCTGGCCGGGGAGATATGGCTAATACAGGAAAACAAACAAAATTAGCTAAAAACAGGCAGAAGAAACAATACAATTAATAAAATTAACCAAGATTACCAAGGCTCCGTTTGGCATACAGGCGCCAGCAGGTGAACACCTCTGCAGGATACGCCTCCTGGGGGAATTCGTAACCCCCCGGCCTCTGGTAATCCTTCAACTTAACGAAGAATTTGGCAATCTTATCATGATCCTCGGATACCTGCCAAAACTGGGCCGGGGGTAGAGCCGCCTTTGTTTCAGCAATCCTCTGCTGATTCCATGCCGGGACTGAGTACTTCTCCTCATTGAAGGTGAAGTAGCTGTTCATCCAGTCGCTGGTCTTCACGGATTCCAGCCTCCCGGAGCAGATGACCGGGGTCTTGTTCTGGCGCAGAGCATTAAAGACTCCCGGGACAGAGGTCGCGGCCAGGTAATAGAAACTGCGGAATATCTCCACAGTCCCGGTAATCCCCGCCCGTTTGCAAGACAGGAGGAAGGCAATCATCACACTTACGGCGTTCGGATGTACCTGGGCCGGGGAGATGTTGTAGTACTTCAGAAAGGCGGTATACAGCGGAGGGAGGGGAAAGGTGAGCCCGTGCAGAAAATGGTACCGGGGGATGCACACCCGGGTTTGCATGTCGCCGGAGTAATATGATAGTGGCACATACATTTTCTTCACTAACTCCTCCACCGCTTCGTTTACCGGGGTCATCCCGAGATCTTTCGGGTCGACGGGCTCCGGGGCGCCATAGGCCACTTTTGCTTTGGTCGTCATTAGTCCTTTGCCGCCTGACGGAGTAGGGAGAGGAAGGTCGTCAATATCCAAAGTATGATCGTCTACCGGGGTAGGAATCTTGCTACTCATATCAGAAAGGTAGAGGTGAAGGGAGAGTGGTAAACGAGAGAAGAAAAGGACGAAAAGGGGGAAAATGACAGCGCTCAGTTGATGAAAATGAAAGTGAAATTTTTGATGAGGTATTTATAGGGAAGGATACAAGGAATTTCTCGAAGTTGGGAAAAGTAAACTCAACATTCGAGAAAAAGCAATAATGAGCATTGATTAGCGCGCGGACAACAAGGAGGCGCGCATGGTGAAAAGACACGTTTGGCGCGTTGTGATACGGCCCTATACAAGTTACGACCCACTGGGTTCCCTTTAGAGACCCAGCCTACCGGGCCAAACCCCGGAAGCCAGGGTCTCGGGGGGCTAGTGGTGATATGGGCCTCGGCCCATATCCTGGCCCAGCGGATATATTGGTAAAAGAGAAGAGAGGGTCAAGCCCACCAGTGGTCCTCCCATGACATCAGCTATCTAGGACGCACCCGGGGTTGCGGCAAGGGGAGGACCACTTAGCCTAAGCCCTCTCTGATCCTGACCATTATAAATAGAGGAGTGACCAACAGTAATAGGTATGTTTTATCAGACTTAAATATTCTCTGTATTTCTTCATATTCTCTCTCCTCTGCAAAAAGCCTTATCTTCATCATCACGCCGGAGCGTCTACCATCGGGTGACCCCGGGGGCTTTGTTTTGCAGGATCTAGGTGAGAGATTGGCCGCGGGCTAGGATTCCAGCTCTCCCCGGATTACCCTGTACCGGAGCTGGTATCCCGGATCTTACTGGTAGCATCACCATTCTTTTTTTTTCTTACTCTCCTTTTGCCTAGGATGTAACCTAGCCACTCATAATTCGCACACTCTCCTTTTTGCCTAGGTTATACCTAGCCTCTCATATTTCGCACACTCACCTTTTTGCCTAGGTTATACCTAGCCTCTCTTTGCGCACACTCTCCTTTTGCCTGGGTTATACCTAGCCTCTCATTTTTCCACACAAGCCTCTCACTTTTGCCTAGGCCTTTTTAATGTTTTGACCTATCCGGGATTTTCAATCATTTTTCTTTTAAAAGAAGTGCACTTTTACAATAAGAAGCTAAGCAAAATATAAATACTAAATCCTCCCCCACACTTAAACTAAACATTGTCCTCAATGTTTTAGAGCAATGTAATACCAGAGAGATGGAGTATTCACGGGTAGCACACACTAAGCCACCACTAAAAGCACAAGATACCTACTACTTAAACCACGAGAGCATCAAATATTTCAGCACAACAACTATAACTAGTGGCGGCAAGCTGATGCAGAGCATATTCAAAAACATCACTGAAATCACAAATCCTCACACAATATAAAGTTGGGAGAAAAGAAAATACCCAAAACTGTGACATGCAAAGATAGCAGGTGTGGGATATGCCAGATCAGTGCTCAAGAAGATGGCGGCGTACGGTGGAGATTGCTGATGCGCCTGTGGCGACTGGATGCTGGCGGAGCCATGGCAGTGGTTGTGAGGACTGGTGACAATTGGCGAAGATGCAGATGGGCCTCGGTCGGCAGTGGTGGTGAGGACTGGTGGCACTACTAGAATATCAAGCCATCTAAGGCAGTTCATCCTTCATGTGTTAAGGCAGAAAACAAATGCCTTCCCTGGTAGTGACTTGAATGAGAAAAATCATCTAAGGCGGTTCCTCTTCCGCCTTAGATGTTTTTGGGTTTAAGGCGTTTGTTTCCGCCTTGGATAAAGGCTTATACGCATTGCTAAAAGCTTACGAACTCGCTAGCGTGAAAGTCTGTATGATATGAATTGGCTCGTTGCGATACCGTAACTAGCAAATGCTAGTCCCAAACAAATGGTTGATTGTTATGTTACGACAGAAACTTACGGATCGCCAGATGAAATACTAACGAGTTCGCTACATTGAAAAGCCTAGACTGTTATGAATGTGTACGTTTGGTTTCATGATGTAGTGCCATGTCAGGATATGAATTTCCCATTGCAACGCGGCGGGGTTGAGAATTCATCCCACATTCAGCGTACAACTTGCAAGAAGGGGAGTTCTAATGTACAAATATGGCATGTTTAATTAGGTCGAATTAGACATATGTAGGAAGAGTATATTTAAAAAATATCAATAATCATGAGTTGTATAGAATTATTCATTTGATTGAGGTGCAAGTAATTAAACGTACCTTTGGTTTGGGATTGGATGGTTGTATGTGAACTTGCTCTTTGATAGGGGCCGAAGGTGTGCATATTTCCTTGTTGGGTTCAAAAATAGGTTGGTCAAAAATAGGTTGGTCAACCTCATGTTGTGGTGGGGAAGGATGTGAACCTCTAGACGATGGTCCATTGATTGGATCGGTGTCACAAAAATCGGATGGAAGAAGATACTTTATAAAAGAACATATATTAGACAACATTGTTTTCAATTTCTTGACCTCTTGGTCGGATTTTTTGGCTTGGTTCAATGCTATTTGGAGTTTGGATGGTTTAGGGTCTTCCCTACTACGTTTGATACCAAACGCCTCTATTTGAGTAACATAACCACCAATTCCCTTAGCTCTTCCCAGATGCTCGGCCTTCCCAAGTGCCCTACGTAGCACATCGTGTTTACCGACAGGGATGAACAAGCCTTCTTCAACTTCACGCTCGACCTCGTCCTAAAAAGGTAGTATAGTAAATGAAAAGTTATTATCGTCATCAATTGTTGTGTTTGATGGTGTGATTGTAGATACTAAAATGGAACATGGTATGGCGTAGTAGGTAAAGCGTACCACTTGATTAGCCACCCTTTTTGCCTCATCACTTGAGAAAGTCCCGTCTTTTTTAATTCTACCCAAGACGCATAATTGTTGTTTACTATATGTTGTAGGGTCTTCGGCAATGACTAGCTTGTTCGCCTATTCCGCGTCCATGCCCCCATCCACAAGCTCTTTCACCTCGGTTTCATGTTTATTTTTTGAGGTCTTCTTCCCCACACCCAAGTACCCCGCCCTACCCCCGGTGTAAGGCATAACATTATCAGCAGTGGCTTTGTGCTTTCTATCCCCCAAACCCTTTTAAAAATTCTATGTTATTTTAGGAATAAAACACTAACCAATAAAAAATATTTGGCTAATTCGCATGACACTATTATTGCAAGATGTAGTAAGTAAACTAACCTTTGCGTCATTTTCTAACCATCGTTTCTTGAATGCCTTCCTAGTAAGGGTTACAATGTGATTGTAACGCGTACTTGGATCTTGCCCAAACCTCGTGCCCTTCGGTTTGATATAATCCTTGGCAAGGGTATATTTGTGTTCTCGATGAGCTTTTGATGCGATTTGAAGAGCCTTCTTCTTCACTTGATCATAGGATGTTGCCTCGATAATAAAGGGGCGCTACAAATGTGATCATAAAAATAGTCACACTCACAATTTTCAATTGAAATTAAAAATAACAAGTACCACACTAACCTTGCATTCCTTCCATATATCCGTTTTGATGTCGATGCTTAGTAGCCTCCAATCCGTTGTGTATAATGGTGTGTGTATCCTACCCGTCTTAGCACACCAACTCGACCATCGCGCGGCATCATCGTCGGGTGAAATAGCAACACCAATGTCATTAAACTTGACATGTGTTAGTATTTTGTTATCGATCCTAATCTCTAATTCGCGACAATGTGTGAGGAGTTGAGTTTCTTTCGATGCGCGAGTCACTTCTCGTTGTCTTCTAACCTCACTTGAACCGCCAACAACATTCCCCCCCCCCCCCCACATGAGTCGGAGTTAACGGAACTTGAAGGGCTCTCCATTAAGCTTTCCTTTGTATATTGAAATTAGTAAATGACTAACACAATACTAATAAATCAAAGTTGTACTTTGTAGTAAAAACATTATATTTCATAATCCTAAAATTTAGGGCTAAGCAAACTATGGAGAATTTTAAATGAAACACTTGATTTTCGTTCAGGACATGCTTCTGACATGATATTTAGTAATAACATGATAAATGGAGGCACTATGTACAAGAAAATCAAATTTTTAGCAAATAAGAATGAAAAAAATCGTACCTTTGGTATATGACAAAGTTGTGTCGGTAGAATTGATTATTTTGGTTGGGGATGGTCTACCTTGTTTGTCCCTCTCCTACCCATAAAAAAGGATGTTACCTAATTGAACAAGAACAAATAAATATTGACATTAATTTCAAAAACTATAGGCAAAAATGTGGTTGAGAATTTATTGCAAAACTTACCAATGTTTTGCATGCAATTAGTGGCTAGTTCAACTTTGTTTTGACACAATTGATGTGTCCAACATGTATGGGATGGGTAATGGAGATTTGAGGTGAACAAAGTTGAGGAGATTTGAGAAGATGTACAAAAGTTTGAACTTTTGGAGATGAAACCCGTAAGAAGTGATGGATAAGATGCTAAAAGTGTAGTGTTTTTCTGTTCTATAACGTTTTTACTTTATTCAAGCTTTCCTTGTTGCGATATCGGAAATCTCTCGTTACACCTGACGTGGCTATTTACGAAGTCGTTACGTGCTCATGTGATTGCCTTTTATGCTCTACTTTATCCTTCTAGCGACATCGTAACTGAAAAGTTGACATAAAGTATGTTACTAGGATGTTGCGATTTCGCTACGGATGCTCGCTAGAACCCTACTTAAGATATTTTTTTTAGAACGCACTCATACATTTTTAAATCACGATTTAAACGATTTAAACGAAATGATGGTATAAGACACTAATCATTCTATTAAGAATAATTTTCATTTGTTCCGTCGTATGCTCATGTAGAACGGGATAGGGATTTGGTCACTTAATCTGCAATTACATAATTTGAAAGAGTTTTAAGAAACTTAGTCTTTAATTGTAAGACAATAAGAAACTCTACACATCATGTGTACGCTTGAAAACGCTATCCATCGCTTACCTTTAGAGACAACAACATAGTAGAGCTTCACACATGAACTACATATATATATATATATATATATATATATATATATATATATATATATGCGCAGTTCACGTGCATTTCATTAGAGATACTTAGTTTATTACAACTCATTTATGTGATTACAAGCACGATTCTTGAATTAAACAAAGTATCACGCACACGTTCACTCACCAACTGTCATCACTCATCATACTACCGAGTATCGCTTAATAACATTGCATGCTGATGTACTAAGATGTACTCAGCTTGACATAATGTGATGTTCGATATATTCCAAATTGAGTATTATACTGTTTAGACATAAAATGTACATATTTAAGAATACGATAGTGCGTTTAAAAATTTAAACCGAATTATTGATGTTTTACATAGAGTTATGTCATACTGCTTATGTACAAAGATGTACTCTACCTGAGTTAATATCATGATGGATATTTAACAAATAGAGTATTATACTGCATCTATATAAAATATATATATGTTAGAATGTGAAAATTGCTAATAAAAAATTTAAAAGTTTTATTTTTTAGTTACAATCTGATTAGCTTGTGTAGTAGTGAAATCGCTAGTATACACGTTACCACAGTTAAACCCTAAACCCTAAACCCACAAACCCGCAAACCCACAAACCCACATAACCCAGAAAACCAGTATGAAGGAGTTGTGATAGCGCTAGTTAGTAGTTCAAATAAAAAAAGGCTTTTTGGGTTACGACCTCGCTACTAATTAGAATGATTCTTCTTTAGCGAGTTCGCTACTCGAACGCTTGCCTGGCGAGGCTTTTTAAGACTCGCTACTAGAAACTCAGGCTTGAGCGAGATATTAACGACTTCGCAACATACATATACTTATCCGATAGCGAGATCGCAACATGTAGAAGCGTATCCATTAGCGATATCGTAAGTAACAGTACTATAAATAAAAAAAAGGGATCGGGCTAAAATTAATTAGCCCCAAATTGAAAACACTACTGAAATTAAAAACCGGCGACGACGCTGTAACTTCTCCGACAAAATGCGGCCAAAGACCAGAGGAACGGTGCGGGGACGCGGTGGTAGAGGCTCAGACAGTGGAGGGGGACGTGGTCCGGCGGTGGGAAAGAAACGAACTCGGACTGAGGAGCCTGCGATTCAGGCAGAGGTTCCAGTCGCCGGGCAAGTTCCAGAGGTGCGGGGACGCGGTGGTAGAGGCTCAGACAGTGGAGGGGACGTGGTCCAGCGGTGGGAAATAAATGGCCTCGGACTGAGGAGCCTGCGGTTCAGGCAGAGGTTCCAGTGGCCCCGCACGTTCCAGTCGTCCCTGCCGCCGCCGCTGCTGCCGGAAATGATGGTTGGGAAGGGCCCAGCAGTTCCAGTGAGGAGGAGGACACTCCTGAGTTCTTCAACGACGCCGCCATAGCTAGGTATGAGCGTTGTTCCTCTCGGAAACTTGTAAATAATAATGTGTTTGATAGTAGTGTGGTGCCTTCGCTGCAACTAGATTACGTGCTAGACCATTTTAGGGCACAACATCTAGATAAATTGCTTATGTTGCCTGAGCCTGTTTACCATGAAGAGGTTCTCCAATTTTATGCGAACCTAGGTTTAGAGGAATGGTTGGAGGAAATAACTACAATGGTGCGGGGTGTTAAGTTTACGGTCGATAAGTTTACCATCAATGAAGTTCTGAAATGTCCTTATCTGTCTCGTAACGAGCTGAGGCCTACCAAAAAGGATGGTCCGTACGAGGTACATTACGAGCAGAGGTTTCCTTCTGTTAGCCTCAAGCAACCGTTGAAGGTCAGTGAGATGGGTCATAAGTGGTTTAAAAGGACCTCTGCTAGGCCGGGTACAGCTAGGAATTACCCGATCCACAGGCTTACCGAGGAGCAGAGGTTAGTTTTTGAGCAAATTTGTGGTAATGTGGTCCCGTCCCTAGGGCATGCATGTGAGCCCACAGTTTGAAGTCTCATGGTGTTCTACTATATCATGGAGAAGCTTCCAATCAACCCCGGCTTCACAATTCTGACTCAAATGTTGAAGATGGCCAGACACAAGAACGCCGCGCTTCCGTATGGCAATTTGATTGTAGCTCTGATCAGGAAAGCGGGTATTTTTCCAAGAGGTCGTCCCATGCCGCTCGGCAAATACGACAAGGAGTGGCTCAAGCATAAGAAGTTAGAGTTGAAGGCCGATGGGAAGTACGCGAGAAAGAAAGAAGCTGAAGAGGCAGCCAGAAGGGCAAGGGGTAGGCTGGGAGTATCATGTATGATTCTAGCTTGTTATTAACTGTAGCTGGTTCAAGTTGTTTCATTTGTCATGTTTTTGTTCTTATCAACCTTGATGTGTTTGTGTAGATGCTGTTTTTGATGCCCGTGGTAGGCTTGTGGTGTCTATGGGCCAGTTATTGAATGAGATTGAAATGGCCGAGAAAAGGGCATGTGCTAACAACGAACGGCTCTGCGAATTGATATCCAGCGGGGTAGTGGAGTGCGATATGAGCGATGAGGAGGAGATACCTGATTTCCCCACCACATTTCCCAAGCAAAAAGACACCGCGGGTCCTAGCCAAGATTTGCCTACAGCCAGCGAGAAGGAGCCATCTGATGAGAAGCTTGTTGCTAATCATGTAAGGAATGCAGATGTGGAAATTGATGATGGTGATGATGGTGATCATCATGACAGCGACTCTGATGTAGAAGATGAGCCGGCGAGGTATGAGATGATTAGGAAAGAGAGGCTGATCGGAGAACCCGACGAGGATGTTGAACCGGGACAAGGAAAAGAAGAGAACACCTGCATCGAGACTGAAGCTCAACCAGCAGGCCAGAACGAGCAAGACAAGCAAAACAATGAAGGCAGTTCGGGGGAGAAGGCCGAAGGCAGCGACAAGATGTGTGTTGATGACTTGCATGATATTTTAGTCTCCGGACTGTGATTTCGTAGTTTAGTTTAGTTTAAACATTTAATTTTTTGAATATTAACTAGTTTTTGGATTATGATCACTTGTGTACGCGTCACCAAAGATGCCGTTTTGGTTACAAGAATGTGGTCAATAAATTTTACAATTTTTAGATGTAGACTGTTAATTTTTTTATAGAGTTGTTGTTACTTCAGTTCAGCTAAATCAAGTACTTTTGATATAGTGCGTGCTCCTAGCGATGTCGCTTGGTCCTCGCGAGATCGCTACGTGTCGTGCTCAGTCAGCAGAGCCAAGTTGGCGCCTCACTAGCGAACTCGCTACCTGTGTAACTGATAGTAACGACCTCGCAACAAGTCGTATTCAGTCAACAGAGCCAAGTTGGCGCCTCACTAGCGAACTCGCTACCTGTGTAACTTATGGTAGCGACCTCGCAACAAGTCGTATTCAGTCAACAGAGCCTAGCTTGAGATTCTCTAGCGAGTTCGTAACAACAAAGCTTAACACACCTGACAAACAATTGTAAGGCTTAGAGAGGAGCGATATCGCTACAGTCTAGGAACCCATCAGTAAAAACCTTTGAAAATTCAGTACTTTCAATAGTTTAGTTTGATTTGATGAAATAACATTCAAAAAAATTCAGTAAAACCTTTCAAATTCCAGAAGGATTTGTCTATATTCAACGCCCTCCCAAATGACATGATAGATCTAATCATGATTTGTGTTTACTTCGACTCGGTTCTTCGTCGGTACGCGACCGGAACAGCGACAGAATGGCATCGACAGTGGCTCACCGACGCTTCTGCACTAGGTCACACAGACTCGACCTATGTCTTGGCCATATTTGGAATATGCTGCGAGGGTGATATTCAGAGAGGCATGAATGTGATCACCACCCTGAAGAGAACCGATAAGAAAGGCCTCCGGGAAGCTCGAGTACGCGTCAGAGCCGGTTTGGGTAATGCTTGGGGTTGGGCGCACTACTACAGGTTCCTCGGAGATGGAGTAGTCACGCCCAGGCCGATCTGCTGCGTGGAACATGCTGCCTTTAATCGCAGAGTGAGGTACGATCGCTGGGAGAGGCTTGATCCAGCGGACATCTCATGTGATGCATGCACCTGTGATCAGGAATTGCTTCACGTCATCGGTCCTCGTTGAGGCTAAATGTTTTAGTTTTTTTGTTGTTTGATTATGTTCTTTCTTTTTTTGCCCAAATTTGTTACGAGTGTAATAACCTTTTGTTTGCCATTTTGGCACATTTCATTATTTAATAGCTTTTTTTTTATACCTTGTCCTTTACATTTTATATAAGTTTATTAATTGTTATTAATTAGCTTTTATAAACATCGCAAACTTGTAACATAAGTTGGCGCCTCACTAGCGAACTCGCTACCTGTGTAACTTATGGTAGCGACCTCGCAACAAGTCGTATTCAGTCAACAGAGCCTAGCTTGAGATTCTCTAGCGAGTTCGTAACAACAAAGCTTGACACACCTGACAAACAATTGTTAGGCTTGGAGACTAGCGATATCGCTACAGTCTAGGAACCCATCAGTAAAAACCTTTGAAATTCCATCAGTAATTAATTTGTTTGGGGGTGTGAATGTGGTCAATGAAAAGGTGTGAATGCCTTTACATTTTTCTTCTTTTAATACAGCAATTAATAATTTTAGTCTCGGAACTCTCACATTTTTTTGACAAATGTAGAACCTCACCCCTATAAATATCAGCCCCTTCTCCCTTTAGAGCCCCATCAGAGCCTTCATTCCCATATTCCCTTCTCCCTTCTCCTATTCTTTGCCTTCTTCTTCCCATGGATTTGACATTTTTCAGCGCCCTCCCAGATGACATGATTCATCTCATAATGATTCGTGTTATGTTCAAACACGTTCTTCGTCGCTACGTGAGCGAAAGAGCGACCGATTGGGCTCGACAGTGGCTCACCGAGGCTTCTACAATAGGTCATAGAGAGTCGGCCTATGCCTTGGCTATATTTGCGATCTGCGAAGGTGATGCTCAGAGAGGCATGGATGTCATCACCACCATGAAGAGAACCGACAAGAAAGGCCTCAAGGAAGTTCGGGTACGCGTCATAGCCGAATTGGCTTACGCCTGGGGCAATGCACACTACTTCGGGTACCTCGATGTAGTAGTGCCTAGGCCTAGATGCTGCCAGGAACATGCTGACCTCAATCGCGGCTTGAGGTACCGTCGCTACACGAGGGTTGATCCAGCGGACATCGAATGTGATGCATGCACTTGCGAGAAGGAAGTGCTTCACGTCCTCCTCGGATCTCCTTGTGTTGAAATGTTGTAGTTTCTTTCTTATTTTATTCTGTTGTTTTTTATGTAAAATTTGTTAGGATTGTAATAAGTTTTTGTCTGCAATTTTGGCACATTTAATTATTGAATAGTTTTTCTTGTTTTGATACCTTGTCCCTTACATTTTACTTTTTCATCGTAACAGTTATTTTTTCAGCAAAATCGCTAGCTAAATCACTAGCTTCATCGTAAGAGTTACTTTTTATGCAAAATCATTTACTGTTGGTATAATGCGTGTTCCTAGCAATATCGTCAGTGTCACGTTTATTAGTAGCATCAGCACAAGCGAACTCGTCACATACTCGCTTATATGTTACGTGGTCCTAACGATATCGCAACATGTCGTATTCATTTAACAGAGCCTAGTTGGCGATTCTCTAGCGATATCGCAACGAGATAAGGGCTTTTGGTAGTATATTGGGCTGTAGTAGTAATGATAGTATAAGTATTGGGCTTTGTCTGACCTGTGACATCATTAAAAACCTTTGAAATTCCATCAGTAATTAATTTATTTTGGGGGTTTGCATGGGGTGTCCATGGAAAGGTGAAAATGCCTTTACATATTCCTTTCATTAATACCATAATGACTGATTTTTGTCTAGGAACTCTGACATATTTTTGAATAATGGAGCACCTCAGCCCTTTAAATATCAACCCCTTCTCCATTTAGAACCTCATTAGAGCCTTCATTCCCACATTCCCTTCTGTCTTCTCATATTCTTTGCCTTCTACTTAACATGGATGTGTCTCTATTCAACGCCCTCCCAGATGACATGATAAATCTGGTAATGATTCGTGTTATGTTTGACTAGGTTCTTCGTCGCTACGTGAGCGGAAGAGCGACCGAGTGGGCTCGACAGTGGCTCACCGAAGCTTCTGCAATAGGTCACACACCGTCGACATATGTGTTGGCTGTTTTTGCAATCTGTGAAGGTGACATTCAAAGAGGCATGAATGTGATCACAACCATGAAGATAACTGACAAGCAGGGCCTCCGTCTAGCTCGGGAACGCGTCAAAAGAGGTCTGAGATACGCTTGGGGTTGGAGACACTACCTCAGGTACTTCTCAGAAGCAGCAGTTAGGCCTAGGCCGATCTGCTGCAATCCGCATGCTGGCCTCAATAAATGGGTGAGGTACGATCCCTGGGCACCCCTTGATCCGGCGGACATCACCTGTGATGCATGCACTTGCGATCAGGAACTGCTTCATGTCCTCGGTGAACGAACGATCTACTAGTATTAGTTGTTTGTTCTTCACTATGTATTTTTGTATCACCAGTTTGTTTCGATTCTAATGTACTTGTGTTTTCCATTTTGGCACATTTAATTACTGAATAGCTTTTCTTGTTTTGATACCTTGTCCCTTACATTTTATTTTTTCATCCTAAGAGCCCATATCGTATCAGTAAAATCATTTACTTTTTGTATAGTGCGTGGTCATACCGATCTCGTCACTGTCACGTTTTATGATGATTTATTAGTAACAGAACACCAAGCGAACTTGCAACTAACTAGCGCTTGTTTACGAGGTCCTCACGATATCGCAACATGCCGTATTCAGTCAACAGAGCCTAGCTAGAGAATCTGTAGCGATGTCGCAGCGTACTTTGTCTACCCTTGCGAATTCGTAACAACAAAGATTGACACATAGAACAACAAAACTTATGACTGGCATAGTTACGATATCGCTAGTATTACTGCTGAGAATTAAACCCTAGCAGCATGTTACACGGCGTCGTTTACTTTTGTGCATGGAAACTTACGATATCGCAACCAACTTGAATATAAGCTGTCTTGGTAGTTACGATATCGCAAGATGCTAACCTATAAATATTAAATTTGGGGATCTTCTGATTTCTAACACCGATCATACGTCTCAGAGCTTAGAAAAAATAAACCAACCAAAATCTCACATACCCATCCGACAAGAGCAATGGCAAGGACAAAGAATTTGGCACCTAATCCGTTTCTGCAGGGTGCCCGACGTGATGAAGGTCGGGCTTCGGGATCGGGATCTCGGCCACGGGCGACGGCGGGAACAAGTTCAACCAAATATGATAAGTAAAGATTTGTAAGTTTGGATGCATCCCAGGCCTATTCTAATTACATGGAGCATAGTCAATTGCTACATTGTTATGTTGTTGATTTTAATCAGATAGAAGAACTAGGTTTGGGGAATGTGTTAAAGCTATTTCAATTTCATGAGTCGGGTGACTTGTTAGGTTTGAATTATCCGGCACACAAGGATGAGACGTGCCAATTCTATGCTAATTTTCACCAGTTGATTGAGGAACAAAAGGAGACGGGTAGGTGGTTCACCAGGGTTAATAAGAAGGACTACGAGATTGGGGAGGAGTTTTTTAACAAAGCATTGAACGTGTCCTATGCTGTTAACGAGGACTATAGCAACCAACCCACTCCGGGGTTTTACATTAGAGAACAATGGCCTGAGTGTGGGGTTTTGGATCGAGCCCAAGTTGTAGAGTATGCTAAGAAGTACTTTGATAGAGATGCTGACGATTTAGGGGTGCCTAGATCTTATAAGTTGGATAAACTTAGTGGTGAGGAGAGGAATGTTTATGAGATGGTCGCTAGGAGTGTCGTGCCTAAGGGTGGTTGGATCACCGAGATGAACTATACTACTGTGAGCATATTTTACTGCGTCATGGAGGAGATAGAGTTGAACCCGGGCCATGTCATTTTCGAGCACATGAGACAAAGTGTAGTCGAAAATAATAGGACAGTCAAGAAGCTCCCTTACGATAATTTCATAACCATGTTTCTTACCTCACAAAATCCCAAGATAAAATTATCTCCAATAGCCCAGGAGTGTTGCTTCTATACGATGTCATATTTTGAGAGGAAAGGTAAGTTTGAGTTGGTTGATGGTGTGTGGCAGAAAGTAGCGGATGGACCCAAGAAACCGCTACAGTTTAATCCTGAAGAAGTCAGAGAGAACGTCGAAGGTTAGCCACACTAAACCCCTAGAGTTTAATTTCTGTTTTATACAATTTATTTGCTATACTCACCCTTTTTTTGTTTCACTTACATGAACAGGTGTACCCTCAGAGGCATACTACAAGGGTGTAGAAGAAACGGTCGACCTTTTCAGAGATAAGATGGCCAAAATCAATCACGCAAACTGGTTAACGGAGAAGGTGATACGTGGCATTGAAAGGGCTAGTGCGAGGAAAAAATCGAAGGGGGGTCCACCAGCACAATCACAGACACCACCTCCTAGCAATGATGATTAGATTTGTATTCGTTCATGTTGGCTAGTAGTTGTACTCAAATCCAAACAATTTCATTTTCAATTTATTTTTGTCAGTTTCTCAAACAACATTGCAAAGAATATTTGAATTTGAATGTCATCTATTTTATTATGTATATTTGATTATTTAAACTTCCATTATTTATTTAGTGTGGCTAAATTTTCAAAATATAACACCACTTTACTAAGGAGTTAAAATTAAATTTTTGGTATGTGGCTTTATACTAGCGAGCTCGCCAGTATCAAGTTACTCACCTGGCGAGCTACTACCGAGTTCGCTAATATCAAGTTAATCAAATTTATACAAATTTATACACATCAAGCAAGATCGTAACCTGTCAGATTCAAGAGACAGAAGCTCATCAGCGAATTTCAGCCTTTTGTTGCGAAATCGTAACCGATTCGCCAATGTTACGAACTCGCTACGTAACAAGTTTATATGCATTGGTTTCTAGCGTGTTTAGTTACGGTATCGCCACGTCTACAGCAGTGTTCAAATTATTTAGAATTAGAAGATTTAGTGTACTAAAATTAATTAAATCAAAATTTAACAACATGAACCATGAAATACAGCATAATATTCAAAAACAATGGTTATCAAATAGCTACTTTTGTTTTTTACTCTTTTTAGTCTTCTTTTTCTTTGGTTGCCTCCCCTTCCTCTTTGTAGTTTCAAGAATCCTAGGTTCCAACCAGCTCGGGTGTGTTGACCTAAGCTCAATAAGGTGAACATCAACATAAGGACTCACTTCATGATGGTTGCGCAGAATGTAGAGATGGGCTATAGAGATATCATTGGAAGAAGGGCTAAATTTAGACTTATGGCGTAGTCCGACACCATCCACTCTACCATCGTGTCTAGAGACCGGCAATCCTATAGTAGGTACATCCTGTAAATAGTTGGTACAAAATTCTATTACCTCTTCCGCGACATATCGCTGCACTATACTGGCATCTGGTCGGTAACGATTCTTAACAAAATGCTTGAAAATTCTCATGTACCGCTCGAATGGATACATCCATCTCAAGTATACTGGTCCGCACAACTTCACCTCCCGCACCAAATGAACTATCAAATGAATTATTATGTCAAAAAAGGAAGGGGGAAAATACATCTCTAGTCTGCACAATACTTCAATTACCATATCCTGCAATTCATCCAACTTACGCCAACTCACTTTCTTGCGACATATCTGTTTAAAAAAATAACAGAGCCTTGCAACCGCGTCTCCAACGTGAGAAGGCAAGCAACCTCTCAGAGCAATTACGTTCAAATCCTGCATCAGATTGTGGCAATCGTGCGACTTCATTCCCACCAATTTCAGCTCAGCAGTAGATACACAACTACTAATATTAGAACCATATTTAGAAGGCACCTTCACTGATTTCAAAGTCTTACAAAAATTCTCCTTCTCCTCAGATGACAAGGAATAACAAGCAGGTGGTAAGTATGTCGTGCCTACTTCTTCTTGCACGGGAGCAAGTGACGTCCTTATGCCAAGATTAACTAGATCCTTTCTAGTTTTCAATCCATCCTTACTCTTTCCCGGTGTATTCAAGAGCGTCCCAACCAAAGCTTCACATACATTCTTTTCTATATGCATGACATCTAGACAGTGGCGCACATCCAAGTGCTCCCAATAACCGAGTTTGAAAAATATCGAACATTTCTTCCAAATCGTAGTTTGAGTGCTTTTCTTTTTTCCCTTTCCCAGCACGTTCTCCATACCCGATACTTTTGCAAATATTTCAGAACTTGATAATGGGACAGGGGCAACACCATGCTCTTCCTGACCGTTAAACCACTTCTTAGCACTCCTCCACGGATGACTTTTAGGCAGGAATCGTCTATGACCTAGATACACAGGCTTACCATCGTGCTTTAATTGACAATGGCTGGTATTGCTCTCACATACTGGACATGCAAAATGACCTTTCACAGAACACCCTCCAAGGTTACCCAGCGCAGGGAAATCATTGATGCTCCACATCAGCATGGCTTTAAGTTTGAATTTCGCGTCCCCTCGACTTCCGTCGGGAATATGAATCCCATGCTTAAATAAGGATTCCAACTCCTCAACAAGAGGTGCTAGATATACATCAATGTCATTATCAGGCTGCTTAGGCCCCGAGATCATAGTGTTCAAAAGCACATACTTTCGTTTCATCATCAACCATGAAGGTAGATTATAAATAACAAGCATCACTGACCATGAACTGTGGGTGCTGGACATGTTCCCGAAAGGGTTCATTCCGTCAGTAGATAGTCCTAAGCGCACATGTCTAGGTTCGTCAGCAAATTCTGGGTACATAGCATCCATCTTCTTCCACTGATCACCAGCAGAAGCGTGAGATATAATATCATCATCTTCCTTTCGAACCCTATCGGCATGCCATGTTAACAATTTTGGATCAACTGGATTGGCATACAAACGCGTCAATCTCGGTTTCAAGGGCATGTACCACATCACCTTAGCAGGACCTTGCTTTGTCGATGTTGTCACAGTTTCTCCACATACCTCGACCTTTCCCTCCTTCTTTTTCCATCTAGACTCACCACATACCTTGCAACCATCCCACAAAGAATCAACAATCCCCCTATACAACATACAATCATTCGGGCATGCGTGAATCTTAGTAAACTCCATGCCCATAGGACACAATATCTTCCGCGCAACATAAACCCTGTCAGGACATAAGTTGTCCTGAGGAAGTAACTCTTTAACCAAATCTAGCAATTCTGTCATTCCTGTATCAGAAATACCATGCCTTGCCTTTAGGTTCATTAACAACAATGTTGCTCCCAGTCTAGAATGCCTAGCCCCAACATATAAGCTTGTCTTTTTATCATCATACATTGCCTCCAGCATACTTTTCTTCCCAACAAACTCCATAACAACATCGTCACACATATCTGAAAGCTGTTCATTATACTGCAGGATTTCCTCAGCGCTTCCCTCCTCCATCTCCACCTGGTCACTTCCATAATGGCCTACCCCATGCCAAACCCATTCTGTGTAGGATTTGTCAAAACCTCTAAAAATTAAATGTTCACGCACTACAACAATATCTTCAAATATGGCGTTGTTTCTACACTTGTTGCATGGACATCTAACCCCTCATATGCTGTTCTCTCTACAATGTCGCTACCCAACATCTAAGAAATGTTCAACCAAATCTAAGTACTCCTTCGATAATCGAGCATTCTCATTCATTATTCTTTCGCGGTCCATAATTCACAAATCAGACAAACAGCTACACAATACTACTAACCCACTGCATGATCAACACATAAACTACACACTCCATTAACAAAAAAACCAAGATAAACCAAAATGCAACCAAAAATTATGCATAAAATCAACCAAAATCAAGAGACAAGCCAGTACATTACGCAAGTTAAACCTTACCTACACCAACACGGGAACAATGAGACCTCCGAGACCACTTCAACTGATCACCCTTCAATACCCACCTGTTTAGACCCTTTTAAAGTTTTTGTTTTTGGAGTTAGAACGACCAGTTCAGCTTAAATCTGTGACCCATACGCTCTTGCGAAGTCGCTAATACGTCGCTAACACCTTAGCGAACTCATAACATTTCAATCACCCTCACATGCACTGTACATTGAACAATGACAAATTTTACGTACACAGAAGCAATACCGTAACATCAAACGCAATATACTAGCGTCCCAGTTACGACATCTCCCATATCCTCGCCTGCTAAAATTAGGGTTTAGCAAAGCTTACGAGATCGCAACGCACAAACCTACGACTAACGAGCTAACCTACGAAATCGTTATGGACACGTTTATTATACTACAATGGTTACGAGATCGCAACAAGCAATTCAATTTAAGGCGGATACATTTTTTCCGCCTTGGTCAAGTATTTTTTAACGTTAAAACCCATTTCCGCCTTTAACTGCTTCTTTCCGTCTTGAATGTAATTTTTTTTTGCTAGCTAGACATTGTAGCAAGATCGCTACCTTCAATCAAGGCGTAAAAAAATGCGCTTGGCTTAAACGCCTTAAATATGTGTCTTGCATCTACCCCTTTCTAGTAGTGTGGTGGAGATTGATCGCCGATAGTGATAGGTTCAGTTGACCCGAGACTGAGCCGGTAGGTAGGGTCGAGTGGGGCTGGTGGCGGTGGCTGGAATGCCCATCATCAAAGGTGACAGGGATGGTGGTACAGAGGCGGTGGGGTAATGGTGGTACAGAGGCGGCGGAGTGATGGGTGTACTTTGGGTTCTGACCAGCGGTGAATGTGGAAATGGTAGCACGCGACGGGATCGGTGGCGGTGTGGTGCTGGCGGCGTCGATCGGAGCTGGGTGGTGGCGGGGCGGCGTGATAGTTGACCTGTCGGTGAATTTGGGGAATTGGAGTGATAGTCACCGGCGGTGTGGTGGTTGTCGGGAGCAGACGAAGGTGGCCGGCGGTGGTGGAGATCCATCGCTGATGGCCGGCCGGTGATTGTGATGTTGGAGGAGACCGGGGGCCAAGCCTGGAGAGATGGTGGTGGCGATTGGGTTGAGATGGTGGAGTGGAGGTCTGGCAGTGATGGTGGCTGGGAAACGGCGAAGATGGGCACGTCGGTGATGACCTCGCCGACGGCGGTGGGTTGTGGTGGTTTTGTTTATTGGATGAGGGCTTAGGGAGAGGGGTGGTGGGCTGTGATTGGGCTGGCGTGCGGTGGAGAAGAGGTGGCGGCCGGTGAGTGGTGGCGGAGGTGGCCGGATATGGTGGTGGTGGAAGGTGGCTGGCGGTGGTTTTGTGGATGAGGAAGGCTGTGGGGATTGGGTGTGGTTTATTTGGTGGTTTGTTTTTTTTTTGTCAAAGTCAACTGGTCAAGCATCAAAAGTGCATAGCCCAAGCACTAGCAAGGACACCTCCTAAAGGCCCATGCAATTACAACTGGAAATCACCCCCAGGAAACACCATATGGCCTCTGCAGCACTAGGGGCAAAAAATTCTTGATTTACAAAGGCCCATGCACCCTTTTTTTTTCTTTCCTTTTCTTTCTTCATTTTTTTCTGTTCTATTTTTTTGTTTTTTGTTTTTTGTTTTTTTTAATACAAATTCCATTCCCCTATGCTTCCAAATTTTCTGCATCAAAACACTACCATAGTGTAAAATCTTATAAACAAACGAAAAATCAAATAAATTAAACATAAGCATATTTTTTTATAAGCACATAAAAGAGGAGAAAAAGAAAAAGAAAATCGTGGAGTTACGATCAAAATCGGTTTATTTAACGTCGTCGACACGACATACGAGGTTCATCCCAATGGTGCAATGAGTGTCTCAAGAGAAACTACGTATTTTTAAGGTCGTCGTCACGACCCTAATGTTATCCAAATAACAAAAGATTAAAATCCCTCACCCTCACATGGAAAGTAAAGGAAAGTCGAGGAGGTTTAAGAGGAGGATTGTATGGTTGAAGTTTTGGAGGGGTAGGGATAATTGGAAGTATGTATATATATGGCTTTATAATCTTCTCCAAGATTGATGGAAGTGGTAGAATTGGTAGTATAGGTGGAGGTGGTGAAAATGATGATATTGGATGTTCAAGAGCTATCACCTCCCTTTCTACTTCACTAGGCTCAAAAACTAATTTTTTGTCCCATTGAACATCTTCCTCATACAAAGAGGTGATTTCACTCACCAAAGTACTTGGAATAGGTTCTATGTGAAATGGTGCATCCTCTCTAACAATCTACTTGGCTCCTCTAATGGTTTGGGAAGTTGTGGAATTTGTGTAGTATGTAGAGGTCAGTATGATAATGGTGATGGTAAAAATTCAAGAATAGCAATCACCTCCCTCTCTAATTCACTAGAGTCAACACACAACTCCTCATCCCATTGAACTTCTTTCTCATACATAATGGTGGGATCACTCACCAAAACATTTGTTAAGTTCCATTTGGGATGACTCTTCCTCTAAAGATTGAGCTATCAAGAGCTTTACCTCTAAGGCCATTTCATGCATTCGCCTCTCAAGATCTTTAAAACGACGATTTCTTTCATCATGTATCGGATCTTTCTCTTGAGGCATATCCCAACAAGGTGGGGGCATTTCTTGGTACTCATAGGGTTGGTTTTCATCTAGATATCCATAATTCAAATGATCACTCCTTTGTGGCTCATAAGAATTGTAGCATGGATTAGATCTTTCTTGATCTTGAAAACCAACACTCTCCTGATTATAGCACTTATCATTATGGCACCCTTGGTATGAAGAACCAAGGGGCCTTTCACGTTCAAAGTGCTCATTTCTTGACTCAAAATAACAAGACTCGTGGAAATAATTTGAACTATATGCTTCACACGAGTTTGTCAAATTATTCCTAATCCTTTTCTCATTAAAGGCAAGGAATTCTATGTAATCTTTCCTAGTTAGAGTAAACATAATATTAAAGTTTGAAATTTGTAGTGCAAGAGTTCTAGATTGGTACACACTACAAGTGGTGTCGTCCACAAAAGTACTCAAGCAATACACACTTCAAGAAAATTGAAAGTTTTTTTATTTGAAAAACTACAAATAGAAATATAATCTACGATGAAACACAAAAACAAAATACGCCTTCTCCCCAACAGCGGCTCCAATTTTGACAAGTGATTTCCCACGTCGTTAAATGTGACTCTGTGAGATTAAAATACTATTTATAAATCACCTACAACTTCTAACTACTAGAGAGTAGATAGTGGGAAGTAGGGGTCGAACCACAAGGAGAAGGGACTTGTAAGAGTGTTTTAAAGTAGAAACATATTATATAGAAAGCAATGTAAATATGGGGGGGTTTGAGATTGGTATTTTATTACACTACGAAAGGAAACTAAACTATTATTAGCTAAGCTAAGGGGAAGATTCTAAAATTATGAGGTCTTGGGAGGCAAATGACTTCAATTTCCAACTATCGACTTATCACCGAGCAAATGCAATTACAAGGAAGTTTAGACCATTTGTCAAGGATGAAAGCATCATATTCTCTCGAATGTAGCTAGAGAGGATGATAACACCACTCAAAAGTTTTAATTGTTGATTCACCTAGATGATAGCATCATAGATAACTCAACAACATTATTAGGATTAGTGAGAGACAAACTTACTCACACACCCGCGATAGCGAGAGCATACAAATAAGACATTTAATAACTAGCAAGAACCAAGACGATGATAGCATATATGTCTCGACTCCTACTTTGCTACTTAATGATATTGGAGTAAACGATAACGTTCTACCCACAAATCTAGCTATTCGTTGATAACAATCATACGTTAAAAAGGAATCTTCAACTCAAGTATACAATCACATATTAGGGGGACCAATGATAACATTTAATCCTTACCTAAACACATAATTGATTAATCATAAACACATAATTGATTAATCATGCGAATTCATAAGATTTCCACTTCTAACAACTTATATTTATCATGGCATTCTTTAACTACAATCACATAACAAGGGGAAAAAATTGTCATCACTCAAACCCTTCCATAGTCATTAATTTAACAACTAAAGATTACACTACCATTATGCTAAGTCACCATCATCATCACACTAAATTACTCTAACCAAGCTAACCTAATTAATGACAATGGAGCATGCAATTGATATAAAACACAAAGCCCATAACAAATTAAGCAAGATTGAACAACATTCATGCACAAGAATTTAAGTTCATCAAATGATAATCCAAATCCAAAGTTTAAGCATACAAGGCCCTCAAAGTTACAAGGGAAGTGAATTCAAATGCTCACAGGGATCAAACTAAGCTATACTACAATACATGGAATCAAACTACTAATCTCATGGAAAGAGATTGAAGAAAAGGGAAAGAAAGATGAAGAAAATGGAGCTCTACATGGTTGTGGCCGTCTTTGCTCTTGGAGGAGATAAGGGGGTATTTATAGAATGTAGTGAACGGGACGCGCAGCACTTGGCGCACTTTGTGAAGGGTCATGCACTTTACCCGTTGATCCGATTTGCATCTTCTAGTAGTCCATTTCGAACCTCGTGAAGAGAGGAATCCAATGGTATGATCCATATGCTCTAATTCCTTTGTAAATATTTCCAAAATAAAGCTTTAAAATATTAGTGCATCACTTGTTCTTCAAAATGTAACTTTGAAAAGTTTAGTTTTAAAACTCCTTACTTTACACCAAATGCTACCCAAATTAGATCTCAAATGTCATAAAAGAAGATTATATTTAGGTCTCATCAAAATTTATAATTTAAATTTGTATGATATGTTAATTTTTATCTCTATGTTCTTTCTTAGTTTTGTGGACTAGAGTTTCTATTTATTTATTTAACCACTAAAATGTGGGGTGAGATTTTTTCTGTTCACCAAAACAGATAAAGCCCTAAACAGGCAATAAAACAATGTTCATAAAATTTTGCTAAGTATTATACTAAAAATATATGATCGTTTCTAACTATGTCGATTCCCACAAGCAATTTAGGAATCGCAAAAGCGAAATCCGACTCTACCGATAAGAAGACTCACTACTCGCAAGCATTTTAGTAATTGCCAAAGCAGAACCCAACTTTGCCCACAGGTACGGATAATCTTATGAAAATGGAACTTCTCTAATGTCCAATATAACCATTCCTTTGATTTCTCTAGGAAGGCTCAGTTGATTAAACACAAAATTCTGTTTTTCTTTACTAGCAAGTCTAGCCAATGAATTTTCAACGGAAAATTTGCCTCCCTAAAAACATGAGAGAAAGACTCCCACTTTGTAGATGTCAAATAGATCTGATGATTGACTCTAGCCTCATTGGCACTTTGTATTTTCTTCTGACCAATTTGAGCAGAATTAATGAGTCCACCTCCACTTCAAACTCCTAAATCCCTTCAGAACAAGCTAAGCTAAGCCCTTCTGCCAGTGAAAGTGCTTCTGCTTCAAGGCTAGTTCTTCTTTGTATGAAAGTTGCTTTTGCTGCCACCACCTAGCCAAATCCATTTCTGATTATCATTCATGCATCTGCATACCCTGGATTGCCTAAGGATGAGCCATCAGTATTTAGCTTGTACTTTTGGGGTGCTTTCCAACTCACAGTTGAATTGATGACCTCTGAATATGTGAAGAAACTGGAGCTAATTGCAACAATTCAGGATGCAAAGAGGCTATTTCAGATTTCTTCCAGTGCATTCTATGAACTTTCAAAACAGTCTGTAAAGCATTAAGCACCCGTTTTTTCATTATCTTTAACCTTGGTTTTTTTACTTTCATGAATATATAAATTTCTAGAACACCATATTGTCCATTTAACGAAAACTGGCAATATTTTTATTAGTATTCTTTGCAATTTATTCCTAACACTCTGATTCCAGTAATAATACATCCTGTCCCACAAGTTTGTAAAGTTCTCTGGTGTCAAATTCAACAAAACATGCAGATATGACCACAAATTACTTATACAAGAATAGTTATGAAAAACATGATGCATTTCCTCAGCAGCCTGCCCACAGAAGCATACAAACAATAAGTATAATGTATGATCCTGTAATATTTTCCCCAATGGCAATAATATGTTCAATAACCTCCAATATGTTCAATAATCTGATACTGCAGCAAGAAACAATGAAAATAGTTCGGCTGCTCAGAGTTCCGCAGGTAAGGTTCATGCCACATCACGATCCCTTGTCGGATCAGCTTCTCAATTTCATTCTTGAGCTGATAGCACTCCTCCGTGTCGTGCCCTCGATCCCTGTTATGTTGGCAGTATTTCAGAGATCTTTGTCTGTCCGCGGACTCCTTCATCGTGGAAGGGCCTTAAAAGAGGTGTCGATGAATCGACGGTATCTCTACCCTGGACCCCAAGGGGGAGTGTAAGACTCGAAACTAGGCTTGGAAGGGCTTTCAGTTTTTTCTGTTTTGGGCACCTTCAACCTAGGTTCTTTGCCCTTGCTATCCAGTTGTAGGTCACGATCATGCCGCGTTCTCACAACTAATATACTTATTTATAATGGCTTGGAGTTGGTGCACGGTTGTTGGGTTTTTGGAGGCTAGTTTCCTCTTTAGTCCATCGTCATCAACGTTCATTTGGAACATATGTATGACGAGAGCGTCAGTCCGATCATGAAATTCCATGGCCAGGTCCATGAATCTATGGTTGTACTGCTCTAGAGTTTCTCCCACCTTGCGCAAGAAGCGGCCCATGTCACCCATAGATCAGGTGAACTTCTTCTTTTGAAAGAACGATGAGTGGAGGAACCTGGAGAAACATCTGTATAAGAACAGACTTTCAGGAGGAGTCTGGTTAAACCAATTTTGGGCCTTCCCTCGTAGATAGCTAGGAACTATATTGTAAATCTCCAGTTCGTGGAAATTCGGTGTCAGCATGGTTTAGCTGAAGAAAGAGAGGAATTCTCAAGGGTCACTGACCCCTTCACAATGGAGACCTTATACAGGGTCCGCATCAGATTGAGACTTGGCTTATAGCCCTTACGAGCACACCAAGTCATCCGGGCCATTATGATCACTATCACATTGGCGTGTAGCTGCCCTGGATGCACCTTATAATAGTCCAAAAACTTACTTAACAGTGGGGGAAACGGAAAAGTCAGACCGTGCTGTGGGAATCTCCCATAGATAACACCTCGGGTCGGAGTAACTAGCTCCGACGCGAGCCTATCATCTCTTACATACATGAGACCACAATCGCTTGGAATGGAGTATTGACAACCATCAGCAAAGATGGCAGCATCTGCACGCGCCTTATCATCTTTCACCGACCTCTTACTGCTACCCTCACCAGGCACAGACGGTACGCCTCCTGGCGCATGCGTCACCATGGGGCTACTCCCCTCCATCTGGGCCCGTCTCGCCGCAACCATCAACCTCTTCTCTTTATCGGAGGCTTTCTTCATCAACACTACATGCCTCTTCCCACTCGCTACCTCGGCTCTATGGCGGTCACGGCAGCTAATCTCCTCGGCCTGAGCACATGCATACTCTCTCTCATCGTGTCGGGGGGTCGAAATCGTTTCACTACTACTAGACATAATGATAGAGAGTATGGGGGGGATGGGGAAAATGAGAAGAAGACACGGAGAAGAAACAAGAAAAGAAGAAATACTTACTGGTTGTGATGGAGCAGAAATTTGGGGTTTCGGAAAGGAAAAAAGTGTTGAAATGTCCTCTGCACTCTGATGAAGAAATTTCAAGTAGAGAAGACAATGGGAATGATTTGGGAGATTTAACCCAAATCTAGAC
Organism: Sherardia arvensis; assembly: GCA_948330725.1. Lineage (NCBI taxonomy): Eukaryota > Viridiplantae > Streptophyta > Magnoliopsida > Gentianales > Rubiaceae > Sherardia > Sherardia arvensis. The sequence continues at coordinate 11,941,704 of OX415237.1, forward strand.
AACATTAAAGCGAGTAATTACCTCGATTCTTGTTCCGATGCAAGCAATTGGAGAGACGGGGTTAAAACCGCCTCTACCTTCCAATGAGTACGTGACACGTGTATTTCACATCTGGATTTCAAAAGGAATCCGGGCCGTCCACGTGTTCTGAGGGAATACGAAATAACTTGAAACTAGATATTCAGAAGGGTCAGCCCGAGAGGATAGTCTTAGAAGGACACCCCGAGCTTAATGCCTCGAGTTACTCTCCCTCGAGTTATTGGCCTTCCCTCGAGAAGCAAGCCTCTCATCCAGCCTTCGAGATAGGAGTTCTCAAAATTTGGAAGATCTACCTTGGGGCTACTGATAAGTCCATGGTTCGTATTCTTGACCTCATTCAATCTCAGACCAGGGTCCGAGAAGGGTCAGTGATTCGAGTTACGCGGATGATGGATCTACGGGTCCATCAATCCAAATCCTTATAAGGAATGCGTATATTATGAATGTTCTACAAGGAATACACTTCCTCTTAAACATGTTAATACAACCATGACTGAAATACACTTCTTTTATACATGGTAATAAAACTATTATCTCCATAAGAGTTGTATGCATAACATATTATATTTCTTGGTGATCCATGGATTGTAATTATATAAATACCAAAGGTTTGGTACACCTTTTCTAACTCATAACCCATACAATACACCTTACACACATATTAACTTGAGCGTCGGAGTGTCTACTCTCGGGACACCCGAGACTTTGTTTTGCGGATCCATTCGTGAGCCAAGTTGGTTGTCGAGCGCAAGTTCCAGACATCCATCAGGTATTCGTGCACTAGCCATATTATATATTTATCACTAAAATATTAGACTATTTACATTTCTAAATTTTCCATTAGTTTTAAACAAATGTTATTATTGTTTGACAATGGTTTTTCTAATGGAAAGTTGTTTGTTTTTTAAATGTCCCAGTTTTATGTACAAAATATGGATAATTCATAACTGAATTGTCAAAACTTTTATTATTTTTCAGGTTCTATATAAAATTACAAATTCTCAAAAGAGACCGTTTATAATTTAGACTATGCTATTTTTAATTAAAAAAATATGAAGGTCATTACTTGCAAACCATGGAGGGGGTATGTGAACGATGTACTCCACCTCATATAGAACATGCAGGACACGTAATCCAGCACCTTTTTTATTGACATCTGTAAGGATAGATCTCAGTAACTGCAGATCCCAAGCAATATTACTAGTTGATCTGAAATGATAAAAAAGGTACGGGGCTTATAAGTCAGCAACCTCCTCAATATTCCAAAGGGAGGGTGTGAGGCATTGACAACCGGATCACTCCAAGAACCTTGCTCATAAGCAGCGATGCTCTCTTCCTAGTTCAGCTCAGTCTCACTTGATAACTGACAAGGAAGTTGTACAGCCTTAAAAATGCCCCCCGAGAGCAAGTCTCTGAAAGTACTCCTCTCTTGAAGTGTATCAGTGACATCGTCCACATGGGATTCATTGCTGAACAAGAGTATGAGTGACTCTGCTTTGTAAAGCTTGAAAATTGCAAGACTTGATTCGAGGATGACTTCTTCTGGGACTTGACAAGGATGCGCCTTTAGAATTGATGAAATGAGTTGCAGTAGCAGTTTTTCTGTGTCCGTCATGTGCACTGATGGGGTTTTGAAGAATTGGTGAGTCAGGAAAGTCAGGGCCTCTTCAATCGTGGCAAAAGAAGTTATGGTGGCCATGCTAAAAAATTGAGCCATGATGAGCTTGAGTTTGAGTATTAGGTTGTCATGATGTGGAGAATGAATAGAAGATATGATGCAATCCACATGGTTCAACAGAGTTTCCACCGGTGCGGGATCCTGTAGGATGCAATCGAGGACGCGAACCTTTGCGTGTGCTGATTGTAAAAGGTTGAGAAAGGAGTGAAGCATATGTTGAGATCCTTGAATTGGAAATAGAGCTTGTAGATACAGCTGCCAAGCATCGTGATTATAGCATGGAGAGAGTTGGAGTGACATCTCAGAAGAGATGCACTCCTCCGTTTCTACAGAAGCTACAATACACAGAATGCTAAGAAGTGATTGCAACATCTTGTGGTGGCCTAGTAAATCTCTGAAGCACTTCAAGTGGGTGTAACAGTCATGCACAGCGCTGTAGTCACGGCCAGGGACATCCACAATATACTGCATAACTGACTCGATAAATTCATCGAACACCTTCCCGTCAACAGCATGGGGCAGCTTCTCCAATTTCTCATAAAATCCTTTAGCGTGGTGGCATAAACGTGCAAAGGAAATCAAATAATCGGGGAGATAATTGGGTCGACCCTGGAAAACTGTTTTAATGCTATCATCCACCCACCCAAAGTCTCTTTTTGTGGCACTAACAAGAGATGCAAGAGCAGGATCAGTGGACATTGTAAAACCATACTGCCAGGATTTTCAGGTATTTGATGGCTCTCATTGTGCACCGCTTATCAACCCATTCAACTGAAGGGTTAAAGCAGTAAGCAAGATCAAATGCATCACGACTCCATACTTTTTGTTGGCCCTCAGTTTCAAAGTCATTCAGGAAGTCGAGAAACTTGTCCAGAATCTGCACATCAAAGGGATCCTCCATCGACCAAACCCTGTAAAGGCCACAAAAGTAGACTTCATTACATACTCATTTGACATTCCTACACTACCAAAGCAATTCTGAATTTGTATGCTGAATGCAAGTGTTACCCACTAATATATATGTAGAAACTAGAAAGGCAATAGAGAAAGGAAAATGCTATCAATCCTTGGAAAATTGTTAACCAGCCATAACATATCTCTCATATAAACTGCTACCATCTCTTCAAAGGAAAATCCAACCTTTCTGGGACTTGCCAAGGTTACACAACTTGTTGAAACATCTCCATCCTCCAGAGTACCAGTTGTTGTATTAGAAACCAGATCTCTGAGAAAAAAAAAATTGTAATTTTATCAAAGATGTTATCTCGAGTGAGTAAAATCTAAAGACTTAATTCGAAGGTGTTATCTTTTGGAAACTCACAGTGAAGTTGTATCTCTGAGAAAAGATAGAATGAGTTCAAAAACCAATGTTTCGTCCGGAACTTTTGTGTATCCTTGCTTCAACAAAGTTTCAATCTGCTCACAATGATTATCAGGCTCATTGGCTATAAGATCCAGGATCGGGAAATCCAGGATTGCACCTATATCATGAGCATGCTTTTGTGCTTCCTGGAGAAGATTGAGAAATGACCTGGATCCAGTCACGTGGACATTCTGTGACATATCTGATGCACAAGGGAACATGTTTTCTTCCATTTCACCAGTGTATGTTTCATTCCTAAATGCCATTTGCAGGATGGTAGAAACCACAGTTTCAGCAGGAGGCAATAAAGATTGCAACCTCTTCTGGTCGGTGCACGTATTGGAGAACTTGCACACCAGATATTTGAATTGTTCCAACATTTTCACAGTAGACTTGTAATTTCTTTGCATCAGATACCATTGAACTGAGTCAAACAGGTCACCAAACATATCACCATCATTAAAGCGAGCAGGGATGGGAACATTCATTAGTTGGTTACAAGTATCCTCAAATTTGACGTGTAATAAACCAACAACACCAAAAGATTCAGAGAGAGCAGAAGCTAGATGGCGAGGATCGTCCGCAGAAGCAGAAGCTAGATGGAGGATTTCATGGTGCAGCCACTTGAGATAATTTCTCCTTGTCTGAAATTGGCCTGCCAACTGCTCATCTTCATCCATTTCAACATGCTTGGTATTATAAAGAAATTGAATTGCTTTCAGAAATTTGGTGGCTCTCGTTGTAGACTCTTCACCAGTCCAATGAACTGAAGGATTAAGCACATAGCTCATGTAAGCATAATTCCTCCAATATTCTCTTGCACCTCCATCTTCAAATTCTTTGAGGAAGTAGTTTATTTTTTTGGGATGCTTCGATTCAATATGAAGCAGGTCCAAAATACTCTTGGCATGATCCTTGGTTGTCGTAAGCATGGAAGGCAATTCAAAACTACCCTTGCCTATGATCTGTTCCTTGATCAAATTTATATCTTCAAGAGCATTGAAAATAAGCAGTTGCTGGTACCATGCAGGGGAATCTCCACGTAAAAACATGTCAACGATGTACTCCACCTCATATAGCACATACATGACACGTAATCCAGCACCTTTGTTATTGACATGTGTAAGGATAGACCCCAGAAACTCCATCTTCCCGAGCAATGTTACTATTTGATCCTTGATGACATAAAAAGTACGAGGCTTATTAGTGAGCAGCCTCCTCAATTTTCCAAAGAGATGGTGTGGGGCATAGACAACCCGATCACTCATTATGAAATCATTAAACAATGACCAAGAGCCTTGCTCATAAACAGCGATGCTCTCTTCCAAGTTCAGCTCAGTCTCACCTGGTAATTGACTAGGAAGTTGAACAGTCTGATCATTTTGTCCAGATTTCCATGCCATAGTTGTAGTGTCCCCCGAGAGCAAGTCTGTGAAAGTACTCCTCTCGTGAAGTGTATGAAAGCCAGCATCTACATGGAATTTATTGTTGAACAAGAGTATGAATGACTGTGCTTTGTAAAGCTTAAAAATTGCAAGGCTTGATTCGAGGATTACATCTTCTGAGACTCGGGTGGAGTCACACAATGATGCTGAGGTATCCTTTAGAATTGATGAAATGAGTTGCAGTAGCAGTTTTTCTGTGTCCGTCATATGCACTGATGGGGTTTTGAAGAATTGGTGAGTCAGGAAAGTGAAGGCCTCTTCAATTGTGGGAAAACAAGTTATGGTGGCCATGCCAAAAAGTTAAGCCTTGATGAGCCTGAGTTTGAGCATTAGGTTATGATGATGTGGAGAATGAATAGAAGATATGATGCAATCCACACGCTTCAACAGAGTTTCCACTGGTGCCAAAGAATCCTGCAGGATGCAATCAAGGACGCGAACCTTTACCTGTGCTGTTTGTAAAAGATTGAGAAAGGAGTGAGATCTTTGAATTGGAAATAGAGCTTGTAGATATAGTTCCCAAGCATCGTGATTTTAGCAAGGAGAAAGTATGAGTGACATCTCAGAAGAGATGCGCTCTTCCGTTTCTGCAGAAGCTACAATACACAGAATGCTAAGAAGAGATTGCAAATTTGCAACATCTTGTCGTGGCCCAGTAAATCTCTGAAGCACTTCAAGTGGGTGTAATAGTCATGCACAACGCTGTAGTCACGGCTAGGGACATACACAATATACTGCATATTCGACTCCTTGAATTCATCGAACACCTTCCCGTCAACAGCATGGGGCAGCTTCTCCAATATCTCATAAAATTCTTTAGCGTCGCTGCATAAACGTGCAATGTAATGCAAAGAATTGGGGAGATAATTGGCTCGACCTTCGAAAACTGTTTTAATGCTATCATCCGCCCACCCAAAGTATGATTTTGTGTGACTAACAAGGAATGCAAGAGCATGATCATTAATGTCGATGCCACTCCATTCGACATTATAAAACCATACTGCTAGGATTTTCACGTATCTGATGGCTCTCATTGTGCTCCTCTTATCACTCCATTCAACTGCAGGGTCATACAAGTAAGCAAGATAGAAAGCATTCCGACTCCAAATATGTTGTTGACCCTCAGTTTCAAAGTCATTCACCAAGTCGTGTAAGTTGTCCAGATGCTGCACATCAATGGTATACCCCATCGACCAGACCCTGTAAAAGCCACTTCATTATTGATGATACACATCTAGACACTGAAACTAGTCTGGGGCTCTCATCGTTTGAAACACCAAGGTCTGCCAACAGGGGCGGAGCCAGGATTTCGTGTTGGCGGGGGCTAATAGCTAAACAAAATTTTCATAAAAGCAAAATTAACAAGCTAACATAATACAAAAATTATTCGAAGCAAATTCTAATATATAGATCATGTGATTCAAGTGATTGTGGCATTAACTTAATATCACTTTACAACTAAACTAATAATCGAAAGCTATCATTAAAATATTAATTTATGTATTACAAGTTATATAAACATCTATTACATATAGTTAGTTGAATTTATAGAATGAATTAAAATGCTAACCTGGTAAAACTTTGTACAAAGTTTTCACTAATATACAGTCACTTGCAGTTGAATGCGAGTAAACAATTAGCCGACAAAACATAACTTATGGAAAATGAAAACTTAATATTGTTGGATAGGAACACAAAACAAATAACATCATATACAAGAGAATTAGATTAAAACGAAAATCATTACCAACTCAAAACCGCCGATGCATATGAGATTGAGGGGTTTTGGAACGCAGAAGGACAACACAAGAACTCTTAGGTATTGTTACATTAACTGATACTCTGTATGCCAGATTAATTGATACTCTGCGTACGGCGTACGAGTTGGGGAAATTTGGATTTCTGGAACGTGGATGACAACACAAGAACTCTTAGGTATTGTTATGTTAACTGTCACTGATACTGCGTACGGCGTATACGTTTGGGAAATTTGAGGTTTTGGTAAATAACACACATAAAATATAGCTCGAATATATATAATATATTCCTCCGCGATCTCTGGCGGGGCCGAGCAAAATTTTAACGGAACTAAACTTTAAATAAAAGATTATACTTTCAGTGATTCTGGAGACTTTGGCGGGGGCTTGAGTCCCCGCCAGACCCGGTCTCCCTCCGCCACTGTCTGCCAAACACTTTGGTATTTCAAACCATCTTTTAGAAACCAGAGTGATTGGCAGCCCACATACTAGTTTTAGTGTTTAGTACATAATAAGGGTACACAGTCGGGCTTGTTAGAATTTCAGGCCACAGGTAAGATGACGAACATAATTTTTAGGAGTACTTGCAAGAAAATACAAGAATGATTTGGTGACGCAATACCACGTCCTTTTCTTTCATCTTTATTTATAAGAGAAAAATCATACAAATATGAAAAACCTAAACCTAATCAAAACTGGAATCGTAATTACACTTATCCTAAAGCATATGTTAATATGACTTTCTAACTTATTCTAGAAACAACTAGATTAATCTAACAATCTCCTCCTTAAACTTGTTGTTTCTGACTTACGAATCAAAACAACTAGATTAACTTATCAATCTCCTTCTTAAACTTGTTGTTTTGAACTTCCTAACCGAACACCAAATTCCTCCTTCACTTTCATGTCTTTTATCTTTAATCTTCCATGAAACTTTGGATATCGGCAACTTGATCTTCCGTGTCATCCTTCTTCTCGTAGGTACACCCATAGTTCAAGATTTCTCGTGCGTTTCTTCCTTTTCACATGCTCCATCATAGTGCATGTCTTCTTCATTGTAAACTTCTCCATAAACTTGTTCATTGTGTCATCCGTAAAAGAAAAATTCTTCTTTCTGCATTTCTTTCTTGATTTCAACTCCTCCATAAACATGCTCACTATGCCATCCGGAAAAACAAAATCCATCTTTTTGCTTTTCTTTCTTTGCTTCAGCTCCTCCATCAATCTGCTCATTATGCTCTTTGGAAACACTAAATTCATCCGTTTACTTTTCTTTCTCAACTTCAGCTCTTCCATTTTGATGCTCTTTGGAAAAACTAAATGCACCAATATGCCTTTCTTTCTGTACTTCAACCAATGCTCCATAGGTACTTTAGTTTGACTACACTTCTTTTCATTGCATTTGACCAATGCCTTACTTCCTCTTGCTTTGTGAAATCTTATCATCTCACGCTCTTCATCTTTGTTTTCAAATCTTGTTGCGGAATCAAAAAGTTCATTAACATCTTGATGTTTAGTGTACTTCCTTGCTTCCAGCCTTTCATTCACTTTTGCAATCATGTCTTGAGTGCACTTCTTAAACTTCCACTTCAAATCCTTGGGGTTGAGACTTATTAGTATTAATGCAAGTTTCCACATTTCATTTTTTTGAATCAACGCTTGATCAGAACCATTTCCATCCTCATCTAATAATGAATAAACCACCTGCTTATGCCATTTTTTAGGTTGGGAATGCTTGGACCAACTGCTTCCAAATCTCCTCTTCTGAAAACCCTTCTCCTCTTTCTCATACAATATGTCCACTGAAATAAAACCATCCATATCCATTGCATCATAGGAGTTAACCATCATAACACTCCCTTTTCCTTGTCTAAAAACCTCCTCGCTTTCCACGTAGTATACGCGCATGATATCATCTTCCACTACATTCTCTTTAGCAGCATTAGGAGAATATGAGCCTGAATCATTATCAGAGCTGAGAGATTCAGCTGAATCATCGAGATCCTCCTTAGAGCACGGGAAGAATTCTGAGCCATAAGACTTAGAAGACTTATTATCACCTGTCTGATATCCCTCTTCAGCCGCTTCCATGCCATCTCCTTTGATTCTTGTGTGCTCTAAATGAGTGTATCTTTTCCAGTTCTTTCTGAGCTTTGTTGGAGGACATGGATTAGGCCTTGTACAACGCCACAAAATTCTATCTTCATCGTCACTTACCTCATATCTTATACCTTTTCTACTGAATTCCTCCGAAGACTTCTTTTTGCCTGATTTATTATATTCATTGCTTCTACCCCTCTGAATATCATCACTGTCAGAATTTCTTCCAACCTCTACAGAATCCGAGTCGGAGGATCTACAATTGATGAACTTTCTTTTGTCTGATTCCTCATTACTTTTGCCCCTCTTTTTCCCGACTATCTCAAGGCTGTGATCACTTCCCTCATCACCCACCTCCATGGCTACACTCTTATCCTTCTTTTCTTTCTCTTTCTCCTTCTCCTTCTTCTCCTTTTTCTCCTTCACATCTTTTCTCTTTGTTGGCTTTGTTATAACTTCTTCATAACTTTCTTCCTTCTTTTCGTCATGCAAACTAGAACCAGAATTCTTCACCTCCTTCAAATACGTGTCATCATGGATTCTCTTGATGTTGTACTCCTCCTTTGGTATTTCATACAAACTTCCATAGATTTCCATGCTTTCGTAAAGTCTTGATAATCTTGCCACTGCTTCCTTAGTACCATCCTCTTTGAGATCTTTCTGCGTAACTTTTGCTTCATCGTCGTCATCCTTAGCATCAGATTCAACTGATTCATCGTTTGCCTTTTCTTTCTTATCAACTTCTTCGTCATCATCCTTAGCATCAGATTCATCATTTGCTTCTTCTTTCTTCTTACTAACTTCTTCATCGTCATTCTTAACATCCTTTGCACCCGGTGTAACTGATTCATCGTTTTCTTTTTCTTTCTTATCAACTTCTTCTTCTGCATCCTTAGGATCAGATACACCCTTTGCTGCTTCTTTCGGCTTACCGGCTTCTTCTTCATTATCCTTAAGATAATATTCAACTAGATCATCTTTTTCTTCTTCTTTCTTCTTATTGGCGAAGTCATCACCGATATAATTTTCAACTGATTCATTCTTAGGATCAGACTCAACTAAGTAATCTTTTTCTTCTTCTTTCTTCTTATTGGCTTTTACATCACCAACATCAGTTTCAACTGATTCATTCTTCACTTTCTCTTTCTTCTTTTCAGCAACTCTTTGATCTTCCCATCTTTCTTTGCGTTTGACCATCTTTTTTATGGTCGTGTTGATCTTATCAAAATTTTCAAGATGTCCCTTTGTACTTGTACTTGCACCAGCTTTTCGATACCCTTTTTTCTTTGGGGTACCACTTAGTTTTGGCATGCTTTCATGCAAAAACACTTCCTTTTCTGGCGTAGGTTCTTCTTGAATAAACTTGCATTCTTCGACCATCATCATCTTAGGATCTTTATCACCTTCTTGACTTTCATCTCTTCCTTTGACCTTTTCTCTTCGATCAGGCTTCGGACAATATTTCGCAAAATGTCCGAACTTGTTGCAATTATAACACTTGATCTTCGACTTGTCGAAGTTGCGCGGCTTTCGTTCATCGACTGTTCGATCACTATCATCTTGGCCTCCATCTTTTCCGCATCCTTGTTTCTTAGTGTTCTTACAACCTTCACTTTTCTTCAAACTTCTTGCTCCCCACTCGGGTTCGGTAAAGAAAAGTATATCTTCTCCATCGTTTGAGTGCCTTTGACCCTTTAGTCCTTCCTCAAATATCTTAAGACGACCTATCGCCTCCTGGAGTGACATATTCTCCACATCACCAAATTGTTCGATTGTTCCAACTATTTGAAAGAATCGATCAGGGACTGAACTAAATAGTTTCTCGACAACATCGCTTTCCTTGAGAGTTGTTCCGAGAAAACGTATTTCTCCTACCAACGTAGTAAGCTTCATTGAGAACTCTGAAAGCGTCTCCGAGTTCCCCATCTGCAATTGGTTAAATTGCCGCTTCAGCACTTGTGCATGAGCCTTCTTGACACGATCTTCACCAATTCGCATCTCTTTGATTGCGCCCCATGCCTCCTTTGCCGTTTCTTTCTCTGCTATTGACATCATCACAGAGTCTGGCACTGACTGAGAGATGGCTACCATCGCTCCTGCATCCTTGTAGTCTTCTTCCTTTGCTCCGTCTTCGATTGCCGACCATACTCCAAACCAACGCAAGATTATTTTCATCCTCACAGCCCATATGCTGTAATTCGTCTCGGTTAATATTGGATACTTAATCGGAATCATGATTGTTTCTTTAACAATCTCTCCTTTCTTTGATGAGCTTCCTTGCGCCTTGACTCCCTTCGTCGAATCTTCTTTGTCGTCACCCATCTTATTTTCCCCCGAAGCTTAAAACTAGCTCTTGATACCAATTGTTAGAATTTCAGGCCACAGGTAAGATGACGAACATAATTTTTAGGAGTACTTGCAAGAAAATACAAGAATGATTTGGTGACGCAATACCACGTCCTTTTCTTTCATCTTTATTTATAAGAGAAAAATCATACAAATATGAAAAACCTAAACCTAATCAAAACTGGAATCGTAATTACACTTATCCTAAAGCATATGTTAATATGACTTTCTAACTTATTCTAAAAACAACTAGATTAATCTAACAGGGCTTTCAGTCAAGTTTTCCAGTTGAATAAAGCAGCTTCATAGAGTAGTTTGCAAGTACCAAAATGCGTTAACAAGTGTTATTTAAATTTATGAACACTTGATATTATATACTGGAATGCAAACCTTAGCCTTCCAATATATGGGTTTCTGTCAAGCAGGTCCAAGCAGTTCAAGCAGATTACTTCATGCGAATTGAATTTTTTTGAAAAGAAATAAGATATTTTGAAATTTAGGTACTAAAGAGGTTATTTTAATTATTGTTAATGAAATATTATTTATTTAAACTTGTCTAATTTCATTTAAACCACATACGAATATTCATCCATAAATAATAAAATAATTCAAGCAGCCCAAATAGCTCCAAGCAGTTTCAAGCAGCTCCAAGCAGGCCCAATCAGTTTTAACAGCTAGCAAGCAGTTCCAAACAGCTCCACTGGACAGGGCCTGTAATTGAATTAAAATTTTGAACTCAGATGACGTCACGGCAGCCTTTTAAATCGTTTTTTTTTGTCATATGGTAAACAAACAACTACCACTTTTCAACATATTGCGTAGATCCCACCTAAACTATTGCGATCAAGGAGGTAATCAGACACTACACTATATATGAATAAAATTTTAGTCTTTGTATATTCAATATATACAATAATTACAAACTATAAAACTATTTATAGACTTTCACCCCAAATTTAGTTTATGCCTATGTTATTCTCTTTTTTTTGTCCAATTTTTTATGTTTTGACCCTTTTTTATTTGTTCCACTACCACTATTAAAGTACAACTTCTTTTTACCCTTTTCATTTTTATAAATGGGGTATGTCAAATGTGTTATTGACAAATATGGAGAAATTTGATCAAAATCTAAATTTCGCCAAGAGTATCAGTTTAAGTGATCTATAATCCTCTCATGTTAATAATTTAGCAGTTAGGATGTTCGAATTACATTTTTTTTTTTAGATTAAACCACCCTTAGGTGGGGGGAGTTTTTATAAGGTTCCCCAAACCTATAAAAAGACCAATAAAGGTCATAGTATATACATCAAGAGATGACAAAAAGGAAAGTTTAGAGCTTTCGAAGCATATAGCCATGCTTCCAAAAAATAAACTAAAACTAAGTCTATGAAATGATATATATACTAGTAATTAACCAAAGCCTTTGTGTGAGGAAGCCTATAAGCGAATTGTAAAGACAAAACACTAAGCGGCACCCAACCACACAAGAGCAAAGGAATAAAAACATAAATGCGATCCTAGATAGAGAACTAGGTGGCTGAGCAGATGGAAGATTTATAGCAGAGCAGTGATGGATCCCTCTGACTGTATAGATAACTGAAACAAGAGCAAACACATTACATAGCATCTGTAAGTGTAGATAGTCTAAGAGAGGGCAAGCCAACCTTGTCCAGATACAGTAGGCCTCTTGCTGCCTGGGATAGCATATGTGTAGTGAGCTGAGAACTCATCTTGTCAGTGGTAGCAGACTTTGCAATGGAGTCAGCCAACAAATTTCCCTGTCTCATAGTGTGATAAATTGGACAGTTTATAGTTAAAGCACAATCAGAAGCCAGATCATACACTGGCCAAGGAGCCTGGAGAGGATCAGAGATGGATTTGACAGCTATAAGGCAGTCTGACTCAATAATACAAGGGATTAATGAAGAAATTGCCCACTGTATAGCTTCTTTAATTGTTAAAAATTCAGCATGCAATGCAGAGAGGGCCATGACCAAACAACTGAGAGCACATATTAGATCACCATCAGAGTTCCTAACAACTATAGCCAGACCAGCCTTTTTGTTCTGAAGCCAAGAAGCATCAGAATTAATTTTTAAAAAACCATTAATAGGGGGAATCCATTTGATTGCCCTAATCACTGGTTGAGGTGGTCTGGCATGCAGTGGTAGAAAACCTAGGTTAGATAGTTCAATGTCCAGAGGAGCATTAGATGCCATAGGTTTAGCACAGAAGGTGAGAAAAATATGATCTTTAATGGCCTCTTTAATACTCAGAATATTAGGACTAACATCATCAAACATGTAAGAGCATCTTGCCTTCCACAGAAACCAACAAATAATGCAAGGAGCAATTTTAGACAGTGTAGTGTGAAGTTTAGTGGATCCTTGAAAGGACATATAATAGGACAGTGTATCCCATATATTGGCAAAATTAATAGGAGCAGTCCCAATCATAGAATGATAATCAGACCATAGGAAAATAGCCAAAGGGCAACTGTTAAAATAATGGTCAAGGTGATCAGAGTTATCACAGGCACATCATTTTGAAGGCAAGTTGAACCCCATTTTCATAAGCACATCAGGGAAAGGGATAAATAAATTTACCATTCTCCACATGAAGACACTTATCTTTTTTTGGATCCTTGAGTTCCACAGTTGATTTAAAGTGTAAGAAACATTCCTTGTAGGGGCAACTTCTTTATAAGCTGATCTGAAAGAAAATTCCCCTTTAGTATCAGGCATCCAAATAAGTCTGTCCTGCCTGAGTGGTGAACATTGCACCATCTGTAAAATCAAAACAATGGAAGAGGGCATATGTGGTGCAATGTTAGGCAGAAAAAATTGTTTGTTATCACAGAAGCTTTTCACAGTACAGTCTGGGGGTATAAGTGTGTCAGAAACATTACAGAGAAGTGAAAGAGGACCAAAAGAGGTCCAATTTGACTGCCAAAAATTACACAAACCCTTTCCATGGATAACTTTAGTAAGACTCTCAGCCAAATCAGTAACAGAAATAATTCTTTTCCATACAGAAGATGTTCTATAGGAAGGGGGAAGATTCCAGAGGAATTGAGACCATAGAGTATCACCAGATTGGAATTTCCACCAAAGCTTGAGGGAACAAGCTGTAACTATTGCATGTATGGATCTAATTCCTATACCATTTTGATTGACTGGGAAACATAGTTCACTCCATCTTTTCCATACTTTCCTTGGTTTTAGGTCAGTTTCCCCCCAAAAAAATCTGGCCATCAATTTTTCAATTTTTTTAATCACAGCTATGGGGGGTTTCAGAACTGACCAAATGTGCTGATGGATGGAGTAAAGACAGGGTTGAATCAAAGTAATTTTACCACCTGTAGATAGCCACTTATTCTTCCATTTGGAAATTTTATTTTCCAATCTTTGGATTAGTGGTGTAAAATAAGCATTAAGAACTCTACCCTTAAAAATGGGGACCCCCAGATAGGTAAATGGAAAATGACCCTGTTTCATGCCCAGAATATCCTTAACCTGATTAATTTTAGCAGCTGAAGCATGTCTACCTAAAAAATAATCACTCTTCTCAAAATTAATTTTTTGACCAGTGGTTAGTTCAAAAGCTACCAGAAAGTCCTTAAAACAAGAGAGATTTCTTTTAGATGCTCTAAGGAAGATGATGGTATCATCTGCATAGCTCAGATGAGATAATGGTGAAGGACCAGAAGGGATGTCATAGTATTGAAGCATGCCAGAATGAAACATATAAGATAAGCCTCATGAAAAAGTTTCAGAGAAAATATTAAAAAGAAAAGGTGACAGAGGGTCACCTTGCTTTATCCCCCTAGAATATTTAAAGAAACCCTGAGGTCTACCATTTATTAAAACAGAGAAAGATGCACAACTGAGATTTTTTATGATGCAGTGAACAAGTTTACCATGCATGCCAAATTGTAAAAGAATAGAATTTAAAAAACCCCAATTAACTCTGTCAAATGCCTTTTTAAGGTCCAGTTTAATAATCAAATTGGGGTTCCTGCACTTTTTATCCAGAAATTTAATCATCTCATTCAAATAAATAATATTATCAGAGATGTCCTTATTTTTTAAAAATGCAGATTGCTGTGGTGATATCAATTTGGCCATAAAAGGTTTCAGCCTCTCCATAATCAATTTGGAAAAAATTTTATTTAAGAAATTAGAGAGACTAATTGGCCTGTAATCATCAAATGAGGTGACAACATCTTTTTTTGGAATTAAAGTGATCCAAGTTGCAGCAATTCCAACTGGGATGGGAGATGAAGTCATAAAATCTTGGACAGCATTTAATAAATCAAATTTAATTATGTCCCAAGATTTAGTGAAAATTTTTGAAGAGAAGCCATCAGGGCCTGGGCTACTATTTTTATTTAAATCAAAAACAGTAGTTTTAAGCTCTTCCATGTTTACTTGGCTTAGTAAAATTTCATTGTCAGCCTCAGTAATTACTGTAGGGATTTGGCTTAAGAATTGGTCATAGTAATCACCATTCTCAACATTAGCAGGCTCAGTAAGTAACTCAGAATAAATAAGAAATAGCTTCTGAGTCAATATCTGAGGCATTTTCAAGCCAATTCCCAGAGGAGTCTTTGATTTTAGTAATACTAAGTAAAGACCTCCTTTCCTTCACTGTGTGGTGAAAGAATTTAGTATTATCATCTCCCTCTTTTAACCACTTAATTCTAGACTTTTGTTTCCAGAATTTTTGTTGTTCAGTGAGGGCTCTCAAATGTAGTGCTTTTAGTTCCTTGAGTTTAATAAGCTCATTAATTGAGTTATTATTGTCATAAACTATTTCTTGCAATCTGAGATTTTCAGCAGCAGTAGTAACATTGTTATCTATGTTGCCAAAAATATTTCTGTTCCAGGCTTTAATAGTCAGCTTCAATCTGATTAATTTCAGATAAAAACCAAGCATACCTGAACTGTTAATAGGGAGGTTCCAATCATTAGAAATCACATTCATGAAATCTTCCCTATTAAACCATGCATTAATGAACCTAAATGATGATGGAGAGGAAGGTATTGTACTGCCTATTGTAAGAAACATAGGTGCATGATCTGAGGTGTTTCTGTTAAGAATCTGAATAGATGAAGTAGGGAACTTAGCTATCCAGCTCAGAGTTGCCAATCCTCTATCTAGTGTTTGTGTGGTAGGGTTTCTAAGCCAGTTGTTAGACCATGTTAAATGGTTACCAACTGTATTAATCCCTGTGAGTGCATTACTGGAAATGAAGTGGTTAAATGCAGACATGCTCCTAATATTAGGCTGAGAAGGGCCCCTGTACTCATTTGATGATCTTATGGTATTAAAATCACCAATTAGGAAAGAGTCCTGTAACTGTGCATTTGACAAAGCACTCCACATAAATTCTCTACCAGCTACAGTTCTCAGACCATAGATAAAAACTCCTTCCATTGGAGTGTTCATCCTCAGACTGACAATTGTAACCGATATATATTGGAGGTGGTCAGTTTTCAAAGTGATATGCAGTTGGTCATTCCAGAATAACCAGATCTTGCCACTTTGTGCACATAAGTGGTTCTGATAGCCTAGATTCCTCCTAAATCTATCAGCTTTCTGGTTTTTGTGTTGTGGTTCAATTAAACATAGCAATTCAATTCTATGTTCTCTAATTATATCATGTAGTCTGACCATAGATGTCCTCATGCCTCTAATATTCCAAACTAAGCACTTAATTTTTAGGGTTGTATAAACCATTAAAAATCACTTTTAGAGCTTTTTGACCTTGTAAAAACAATATTAGGTGATGGAATTTTTTGAATTTTTTGTGGAGTAAACTTCTGATTAATCTGAGTGAAGAAATTACCCATACTAGATTCTCCCATATGAGGATTGATTTCATCATTCAGAGCAATAGAAGGAGATGTAGGCTGTACCTGATCAGACTCAATAAGATTATCATCTTCAGATGATTCATCCACAAGTTCCTTTTCTATTGGAATTGCATCATCCTCATCATTGACAGACATATCAGTTAAACAGGAGAATCTATTTTTATTTTGTACCTGAGACAAGGAAACAAGCTTATCAGTAGAAAGAGAGATATTATTAAAGAGAGAGGGCTTACTGATCATGAGGTCATCCTTAGCATATTTGTTATTGGGGAGGAGGGCTTGATCAAGTAAAAGGTAATCTGATTCTAAGGGGAAGGATTCCTTTTGAGTAGGTAGTTGGGGTGAGGAGGCTGGTAAGGTATGAGTGATAGTCTGGTTCTGGCTGTAGAGTGATGCATTTCTTTTTTTGGATTTTTTCCAAACTTTAGCATGGATAGCAGGATTTGAAGTGGAAGGGACAGAGGACTTTATGGGAGGAGTATCTGAGTGGAGAGTGACAGATGGTATGAGAACATGATGGTTAGAGGAAGAAGGGATGAGTGGTATGGATTGAGAGGGAGGTAAGGTAGAAACAGGAGGGTTGAGAATGGTGCAGTCATCTGAGTCTTCAGGGATAGCTAAGCCTTTGCCTTTATCCAAGGCCTGATCCAACTTAAGGCTATTATAAGTGTGATTTTTGGTGTTGAGGGGAGGCTGAGCCTTTGGTGCAGCAGGCTTCAGTTTCTGTTTAAGCTCTGGATGAAGGAAGGTGCAATTATCATCATTGTGACCCAACATTGAGCAGTGACTACAATATCTTGGAAGGTCCTCATATTCAACTGGATATCTGAGAATTTCTTCACCTTCAATTCCCAGCCTAATAGAGCTATTCAACTTCTTTCTCAAGTCAATTTCAACACAGATTTTTATCACAGATGGCCTAGTGAGTGCAGCTGTGGCCATATCCATTTTTATAAATGTCCCAATCTGTTTACCCATGGCTTGTATCAGTGTAGAATTATAGAAGTAGCATGGTACCTTCTTGATTGAGACCCAAACTGGCACTATGGACGATTCAGCCTCAGGTGAGAAATCCAAGGTCCACTTCAAGACCTTCATTTGTGTTCCGCACAGAAACCAGTGGCCCCGCATCCAACAGCGTTGATAGTCTTCCTGGTCTTGGAACCGGATTAGGATGTGCCTGAAATCAATAGCTCCGATCTGATATTTTCCGGTGAAGCCCAGAGTCTTGAAGGCCTCGTTCAGCCTTTCCATGGTCGGCTTTCCTCTAGGGAATTTGCCAATTAAGGCATTGTTATAGTGCCCGGCCAGTGTTTCAGCTTGAGATCTGGTTACAATGCAGGCGATCTCGCCTCGGAATTAGGTAATCGGTGAGATTTCGGGGTTGTTAGAGGTGAGGGGGGGGGTGGTCTGTTTGAAAGGGCCTGAAGAAAGCTTTTAACCAGCGCTGTGCCACCGCTATGCCGCGGCGGCTCCGCCATTGGCGTCGCCGTTATAGCCGTTGGCTGTGACCGTTAACGGTAGAAAACTGTCAGAACAGGAAAAAGGAGGGTGGATATGTGGTGGAAGTTAGTGTCGGGAAAGTGAGAGAATTGTGGAAAACTAGAGAGCATTTACTGTACTAGAGAGCATTTGCGAAAACGTGGCGAGCAATAAAAACAATATCCGTCTCCACCCTCGAATTATACATTAGTATTAGCTCAAAAACCCACGCAACGTGCGGTTAATCCATTAGTAGTTAAAAACACATTTGAAGAAAGTGAAAAATATGTTTTACCAAGACTGGAATGTCACCTGATATTGCACGCTATATATGAACGAGGGAAATGTTATGAGATTCTGGAAAATAAATCAAGAAATTAGTATGTGCTGTTCATCAAAACTAAACATAATAGGAAATCCAAACACAAGTTACTGAACCAATTGACTGTAAGGTTTGAGAGTGACTAAAATTTATAATAATAATGTTAAGGCAAGATCCATGAAATGCTCGGCACCAACCATCAGTTGACTTTTTTTCTCATTAAAAGTATGCTTTTCTGATTTCACGGTGCCAGTATTTCAAAGTAAAAAAGAAAAAAAAAAGAACAGAAGGCATACATTACAGAAGGACTGCTGATTTCGCACTCTGGGAAGAAGAAAGTGCTAATAATGCTGTGTTTCCATGAACTGCAAAATGAGATGGAAGATCATCCCAGAAATTAATGTGATGCATGATGATCCAATAATATATATGTGTGTTCGTAAATCGAGAACACACAAGTCTGTACCTGCTGTAAGATCTGCTGATAGGATATGTTCAATGAGGGAGAGAGCAATCCAGAAATGAATCTCGATAGCTCTGGCAGTACATCTTCTTAGAAATTGATGTGATGATCAAATAATATGTACAGATAAAATAGAGAAATGGGAAATCTGTACCATCTGCGTAAGATCTACTGATACTAATGCTGTTGAATGATGATGGAGAAAGCAGTTCGGAAACAGTCGATCAATACTGATAATTCTACCCTTGTACAGGCATGAGAAATGGATGAAATTAGAAAGGAAGCGATTATATATTTATGAGCTGATAATAAGGTCGAAAGAACGAGAAACCATGGAGTAAACCTTTTCGAGTAATTGTAATTAACTAGACACAAAAATGAGCGCTGAATGACACAAAACTGAGCGCTGGACAAGTATAAAATGGCAAGTTAATTGGTTATTTTATCATCTCTTGACTTTCTGTTATTTTATCATTTCCAACCTGCAATACCCTGCGGGTGTGTTTGGTTGGGCAATTCTTTGCAAAACTTGGATTATCCAAGTCCAGTTTTGTAAAATCTTGTTTGGTTCACCAAGTTTCCCAAAATCCAAACTTGCAAAATCCTAAAAACCAATAAAAGATTTTGTTTCATGCTCACAAAATCCAACCCAACCAAACAAGGATTTTGCAAAATCACTCTCAAAATCCCAAACAAAAACCCAAACTCTCAAAATTTCAAAACAAAATGCAGAAGCTCAAAAATCTTGCGAACCAAACACACCCTGAACTACCACTGTGCTTGACAGCTGCAACTAATATTAATTACAATCATAATTTCCACCTACTTAGACAACAGGAACCTCAACACTATATCAGCAGCTCCAAATTATACAACTAGTGAATTGCAGACATGAGAGATCATACTGGACTTGTTGAACGTGTAGCACCAGAACAAAAGCTCGGCCTTGATAAGATAAAGTTTCTGCAACAAGTTTGAGAAAAGATCAGAATTCTAGCTTCTTTTGCAGTATCCTTTGTATGTTTATCCTTTGCAGTATCAACGTCTTGTTGGAAAACTCATCTACTTGACTATTACTCGTCCAGAGTTGAGTTATTTTGTTCATACCTTGGCGCAGTTCATGGAAGCACCTCGAGTTGCACATTGGCAAGCAGCTCTACGAGTTTTGCACTATCTCAAGGGTCATCCTGGTCAAGGTCTGTTTCTTTCTGCTGCTAGTACTTTACAGCTTATAGGTTTTTGCGATTCGGACTGGGCTGCTTGTCCGATTACTCGCCGTTCTTTGACTGGCTATTTTGTGACTCTTAGTGATTCTCCTGTTTCTTGGAAGACTAAGAAGCAACCAACGGTATCTCGTTCGTCTGCTGAAGCAGAGTATCGTGCTATGGCATATGTTTGTTGTGAACTTATTTGGATGAAGTCTCTTCTCAAGTCGTTGGGTGTGTCTCATTCTCAGCCGATGAAGTTGTTTTGTGATAGTCAAGCTGCTCTACACATTGCTGCTAATCCGGTCTTCCATGAGCGTACGAAGCATATTGAAGTTGATTGTCATTTTGTTCGGGATTTGATACAGTCTCGTGAGATAGTTGCTCATCATATTCGTACTGCTGAGTAAACTGCTGATCTTTTTACCAAGGCACTTGGGCGCCGTACATTTCAGGATTTGATTGGCAAGATGGGCATTCGTGATCCTCATGCTCCATCTTGAGGAGGAGTGTTAAGGAAAGAAGATGTTTGTTTTCTATATAATTAGTATTGTATATGGAATATAGGTTAGACTATCATTTTCCTTATGGAATTCTGTTACTATACATTAAACCCACATCGGTATGTTTGATAGCTAGGTAGACATAGCCTCCCTATATAATGTAAACATTCTCATGAATATTAACACACAGTTCTATCGAATATCTTTGATACAATTCTACATGGTATCACATCCTTCGATTCTCTCAAGTTAAAATTTTTTTTACGAGCCCTTTCTTCCGCCGCCGCCGCCGTGAAACTCCGTTGTTGACGTAAGCTCCCTGCCGCTGTCGTCGTAACCCTAAAATTCTTGCTCTCATCCCGTCATCATGGACCCAAATCTTGTCAACATAGAAGATCCCGCCGCCGCCGACCCTGCTGCTGTACCTCCTGCTGCCATAAATCCTGATGCAGTCAACCATGGTCTGGTCAACTCTGGCCCGGTCAACCATGGTCCAGTCAACCCTGGCCAGGTCAACCTTGGACCCTTGCCTCCTGGACACCAGCATGTCCTCTCCCACATTCCTGGAAGCCTACCTCCTGGACACCACCAAGCCCTCTCTTTTGTTTTCGGAGTTGATGACGCTGCTGCCGCCGCTTCCGCCGGTGACTCGCCTGCTTTCCAGGCCGCCATTCAAGCCGCTACTGCCGCAGCCGCTCGTGCCTACCAGATGAACGCTAGAGCTTCCCATCTTCAGCCAACGAACCCGTACTACATTCATCCCTCCGATCATCCCGGATTGACTATTTCTCCTGTGACGTTAAAATGAGACAACTACTATGACTGGCGTGAGTCTCTTATGAATGCTCTCATCGCCAAGCGGAAAGACGGTTTCGTTACTGGAACCATTGCCCTACCTATGCCAGGTTCTCCGTTCAATGCTGATTGGCGGACCGTTAATTCCATGGTTGTTGGTTGGATTGCTCAGACCTTGGATCCGTCAGTTCGAGCTGTCGTACGAATTTCATCCACTGCAAAGGTATTATGGGATGATCTTGCGGAGCGTTATTTAATAGGCAACGGCCCCCGGATGTGCCAAATTCGGGCGGATATCTACAATTGCAGACAAAACGGTCAGTCTGTTCAAGTGTTCTATGGGCGTTGTATGAAGCTATGGGCTGAGCTTCACTCATACTTACCTCTTCGTCAGTGTGTTTGCCCCGATGCCCCAAATGCTATTCGCGACCGGGAGAATGAAATATTTCAACACTTTCTCATCGGATTGGACAGCTCTTACAATTCTCTGCGTTCTCACATCTGGGCACAAGAACCTTTGCCACCGCTGAATCGTGTTTATGCCCGTGCCGTTCAGGAGGAGCGACAAGTCATAATCATGAGTAACCGTGCCTCTTCATCGACCTCCGACTCTATGGCGTTTGCTACTCGTCGACCTCCGAATGCTCCCGCTCGTCAGCCTGCTCGATCTTCCCCTGCTAACTCTGGACGTTCGTCTGCCGCTGCTCCAGCTCAAGTCTCTGTCGCCGCCGCTGATCGCCGTTCACTGACATGTTCCCATTGCCAGAAAAAGGGACATGATGCCAACTCCTGCTTTCAACTGATCGGTTATCCGGATTGGTTCCTGGAGCAGCAAGCCTTTCATCACCGACATGGATCGCCAAGCGCTAGGATCGGCTCTATCGAATGAACAGTGGAGTGCTGTTCAGAATATGTTTTCAAAGATGAATTTCACCAATACCGGTAAGACTACTCTACCTTGGGTCCTTGACACGGGCGCCTCTTATCATATGACTGGTAATCGAGATATTCTCCAACATATTTTGCCTACAACTGCGGAAGTCGTATTACCTGATGGCTCTATATCTACTGCTTATTATCATGGAACCTTATACTTTGGCGATATTATGCTCCCTAATGTCTTATATATTCCGGAACTTCGTTGTAATCTGTTGTCTTTTGCTAAGTTAACTGACGCTTTAAAATGTCTAGTCTTGCTCACCGAAAATATATGTATCTTCCAGGATATCAGCACGAGGACGGTGATTGGCGCGGGTAGTCAACAAGGAGGGGTTTATTGGTTGCGGCGTTTGGGTTCTCCTCTACCATCTTCGCGATCTCTGTGTTTGTCTGCTGCTGTTCCGTCGTTCGAGTTGTGGCATCGTCGTTTTGGCCATCCGTCTGATTCCGTGCTTTCCTTCATTCCAGTTTTAGCTTTAAGTTGTCATAATAAAGCTGCTCCCTGCTCCACATGTCATCGAGCAAAGCAGACTAGAAGTAGTTTTCCTTTGAACTCTAAGAAAGCTAGTCGTTCTTTTGATATTATTCATTGTGATGTTTGGGGTCCTTATAGTACCCCTTCAATTAGTGGAGAAATTTCCTTTTTAACTATTGTTGATGATTTTTCTAGAGCTGTTTGGGTTTACTTATTAGTTAGTAAGTCAGAGGTCTCTTCCAAGTTTCAAGAGTTCTTCGCCCTGGTTTCTACCCAGTTCAACCGGAAGATTAAATGTGTAAGAGCAGATAATGGCACTGAGTTTCTACCGCTCGATCATACTTCGCCGAAAAGGGTGTTCGGTTTGAAACTTCAGCGGTTTACTCACCTTAACAGAATGGTCGTGTGGAGCGTAAGTATCGTAACATTCTCAACGTCCCTCGCGCTCTCATGTTTCAAGCCAGCCTTCCCGTCGAATTTTGGAGCGATTGTGTCCTTGCAGCGGTTTATTTGATCAACCGAATGCCGTCTCCATTGCTGAACAATCGCACTCCGTACCAACTCTTGTATGGTCGTGTTCCAGATTTGGGCAACTTGAAGGTTTTTGGATGCTTATGTTTTGCTACTCGTCTCCCTCGACCCCGTGATAACTTTGATTCAAGGAGCCGAAAGTGCGTGTTTCTTGGATATTCGATGGATAAAAAGGCTTGGCGTGTCTACGATCTAGATGAACGGACGGATTTTGCAAGTCGGGATGTTGTGTTTTACGAGGATTGTTTTCCTTTTGCTTCACCGGAACCGCCGAAATCGCCGAAACCAAGTCCAGGGCACTTTCCTACGATTTTCGACGACGATTTGCATGATTTGCATGGACCGGCCATGCATGAACCGGACATGCATGGCCCAGACCCGGTTGGTCCGACAGTGCATGGACCGGCCATGCATGAACCGGACATGAATGGCCCAGACGCGGTTCAACCGACTGGAACGCGTGGCCCAGGTTCAACCGCCGCACGTGGAGATCCACTCGCGCATGAAGCGCGTGGACCAACGCCAACAGACGCGCGTCCTCACCTGGCAAAGTCTGCGTCTTCTTCGCCGGCTCCTGCCTCGCCGGAGAAGTCTCTGCCCGGTTCGCCGTCCCCAGTGATGCCCTCAACGTCGTCGTTTGTACCGCCGACTGCTTCTCCGTCCGCTGATCTCCGTCGGTCTTTTTCCAGTCCGACGACTGCTCCGTCGTCTGCTCTGACGAATGTACCGTCTGCTTGGCCGAGCGTTACGCTCAGTTCTCCCTCCCAGTTAGTGCCTGACTCTTCGTCCACTGATGATGATGATCCCCTTACCTCCGACTCCAACTTGGTCCTGTCTTCTTCGCCTCCACCGGCTCGTCCGCCGAGTACACGTGTTCGTCATGCTCCTGCTCGATTTAAGGATTATGTTCTTGCTGCTTCTGCAAAACCAATAAACCCTACTCCGTCTGTTGCTCCTTCGTCCTCACCGCCCTCAGGTATTCGCTATCCATTTGTTGATTATTATTCCTGTAATAATTTTTCGGTTGCGCATTCTAGTTTTTTAGCTGCAGTTACAGCTGGCTCAGACCCTACTACGTTTTCCGAGGCCTCGCGTTTGCCTCATTGGCAATTGGCTATGGCTGCTGAAATTGATGCTCTTGAGCGGAATAAGACTTGGACTTTATCGTCTCTTCCTCCTGGCAAGCGAGTTATTGGTAGCAAATGGGTGTTTCGTACAAAGTATAATTCGGATGGTTCTGTCGAACGCTACAAGGTTCGGTTGGTTGTGCTTGGCAATCGCCAGATTGAGGGAACTGATTTCACTGAAACGTTTGCGCCAGTTGCGAAGATGTCCTCGGTTCGTTTGTTTTTAAGTGTTACTGTTATCAAAGGTTGGGAGCTTCATCAGATGGATGTGCATAATGCTTTTCTGCATGGTGATCTTGAGGAGGAGGTCTATATGAAGCCCCCTCCTGGCTATGTTTTACCTGGTCCTGGTTTAGTTTGCAAGCTTTAGAAGTCGCTTTATGGGCTTCGTCAAGCTCCTCGCAATTGGTTCGCTAAGTTAGCTGAGGCTTTGTGACGCTATGGATTCGTTCAAAATCGTTCTGATTACTCCTTGTTCTCTTTTCTGCGGAATGGTGTCACCCTCCATGTTTTAGTTTACGTGGATGATCTTGTGATTGCTGGTTCGTCCTGAGATGTTTTGTCTGCGTTTAAGAAATACTTGAGTTCTTGTTTTCATATGAAGGATCTTGGAGCATTGAAATATTTTTTGGGTATTGAGATTGCTCGTCGTTCTGATGGTATGTTTCTTTCTCAACGGAAATATACTTTGGATATTTTAGCTGAGACTGGTTTGCTGGGAGCCAAACCTGCTGAATTTCCAATGGAAACATCTTCTTTCCTTAACACTTGCCAACAATTGCATATTGCTTTAACAAATTATCAACCTGCTCATTAGGATCACTCAAAGAACTATAATTGCAATATCCAGAATGTAAACCTGATTTTGTGCACTGCGAAACAAGTCTATCATCCAATCACCTGGCCCTGATGATTAGCTGAGATAACTTTAAGGTACAGTTCCATCATTCAAATGGTTTCATAGCAACATTTATAATATACTGTTGAGCCTCTGATTTCTGAGGTCTTTATAATCTTCATTCTCCACTTTAGGTAGTGGAGCTTGAAGATATAACTCCATCATGTCTTGCAAATGAATGTTCCTCCAAAAATATTTTTGTTGCAAAACATTACATATATAAACACATTCAAAAAAACCATTCATGGTTTCTGACATAGATACCATCACACCAAGCTACACAGTTTGATGTAAACATGAAAATCCAGATCAACCTCCAAACTCCATATCTTAAACAAATTCAACACAACATCTTAAACAAGTTTAACAGACCAAACAGAATGAAACGCATGCAGCTAACTTTGAGATTACTGTTATCTTTCACAGAGATAAGCTGCAGATAATATCTAATCAAATGGTAACGTATATCAATGTGTTTACTTCGATCGTGAAACACAGGATTTCGGCTTAGATCGATTGCCGATTTGTTGTCCACCAGTAACGTTGGTGCTTGTGGCTGTTCACCTTGCAATTCACCAAGCAATCTACTAAGCCAAACACCTTGGCAAGCTGCAGTGGCAGCTGCAATATACTCTGACTCGCACGAAGAGAGTGCCACCACCCGTTGTTTCTGTGATTGCCAACTCACCGGAGATTGACCTAGGAAGAAAATTAGCCCCGTCGTGCTCTTCCTATCGTTGACGTCTCCTCCCAAATCAGCATCACTATAACCTGCCAAGAGTAAAGGTCCAGCACTTTTTCCATATGAAACTCCAAACTCTAGAGTTCCCGCCACATAGCGTAGAATATGCTTCACTTCTGCCATATGCTCAACTCTTGGCTGCTCCATGAATCGGCTAACATAACCAA
The DNA here is from genome assembly GCA_948330725.1 of Sherardia arvensis. Taxonomy (NCBI): domain Eukaryota; kingdom Viridiplantae; phylum Streptophyta; class Magnoliopsida; order Gentianales; family Rubiaceae; genus Sherardia; species Sherardia arvensis. Next base: position 11,967,960 of record OX415237.1, read on the forward strand.
CTACAAAAGTAATGTCTGGCCGAGTATGAACTAAGTACCTGAGGCTTCCCACCAAGCTGCGGTAATCCGTGGCGTCCACCGGTCTCCCGTCTCCCATCTTGCTTAGTTTGAGTCGTGCCTCCATTGGTGCCGCGCATGGATTGCACTCTTCCAGTCCTGCCTTTTGTAAAAGCTTCTTTGCATAAGATGATTGGCAAAGAGTGACCAAACCCTTCCGTTGCTGCACTTGGATGCCGAGGTAGTAACTCAGTTCGCCGAGGTCGCTCATCTTAAATAGATTCGTCATCTCTTTCTTGAACTTCGTCAGTTCTTTGATTGAAGTTCCGGTGATGATCAAGTTATCAACGTAATCTCCAACAAGCAGTTGCTCCTTCTCGTTGCTCCGGCGATATACCGTGTGCTCGGCTTCACATCGTACAAACTCCAAGTCGTGAAGACTCTTGTCAAGTTTGGCATTCCAAGCCCTCGGAGCTTGACGTAGTCCGTAGAGAGCCTTCTTAAGCCGAAGAACCTTGCCTTCATTGCCTTGAATTTCGAAACCCGGCGGTTGCTTGATATAAACCTCCTCAATCAGATCACCGTTGAGGAACGCGGTCTTGACGTCCATGTGGTGGATTGGCCACCCGTGGTGTGCAGCAAGCGCGATCAGAACCCGCACCGTCTCCATTCGCGCAACTGGAGTGAACACTTCCACGTAGTCCACCCCCTGCTGCTGCACGCAGCCCTTTGTCACTAACCACGCCTTTCATTTCACCATCTCCCCGTTCGCGTCCTTCTTGAGTTTGAAGACCCACTTAAGTCCGATGGCGCGGTGTCCCGGTGGTAGATCGGTGAGGCGCCAAGTCTGGTTTGCCTCGATGCTTGCAATTTCCTCCGTCATCGCTGTTCGCCATCCTTCATCCTTCTCGGTTTCAGCTAGGCTCGTTGGTTCGTTGACTGTGAGAAGACAAAACTCCTCATCCTCAGCTTCAATCTTCTCGGTGGCGTTGAGAAGGTCCTCCATGGTTTGATACCGTCGTTGTGCCTCAACTCCAGAGGGTGGTTCCGATGCGTTTGCCGGAGGTGACACAAATTCCACGTTGGGTGGTGGTGATGCACTTGGGGTTCATGGACTTGACACCGAAACTTCACTCCTAGGCCTGCTTCTGGTGAAATTCTCATCGTCTGAACGAAGGATTTTCTGGGCTGGTTCGCTACCTACACCAAAAGAGACAAAACGGTCGAAGTTGGAACCCTCACCATGCCCGTGGTTTTATTGCTGTGTCGATGTGGTCCAGTCCCATGCCGTGTCTTCATCAAAGACGATGTCGCGTGATACTTTCACCCGGTCTGTGGCAGGGTCGTAGACGCGGTACGCCACAGTTCCAGTTTCATACCCAAGTAGCACCATCGGCTTGCTCCGGTCCTCCAGTTTCTTCAGCCCAAGCTGCGTGGCCTTGACGTGGGCGACACAACCAAACACCCGGAGATGGCTCACGCTCGGCCGGCGTCCGTGCCATGCTTCGTAGGGTGTCTTGCCGCTGACGATCTTCGTGGTTCCCCGGTTCAGGAGGTAGACCGCCGTTGTCACTACTTCTCCCCAGAATCTCATCGGCATGCCTTTGGCCTTCAAGAGGCAACGTGCCATGCTAACCACCGTTTGATTTCGTCGTTCGACCACGCCGTTTTGCTGGGGCGAGTATGGCGCCGTTTTTTGTCGATGCACACCGTGGTCGGCAAAGTACTCGCCGAGTTCTTGAGACGTGAACTCACCTCCACGATCGGTCCGCAGCATCTTCAACTTGCACCCGCTTTGTCGTTCGGCTGCTGCCACGGTCCTTTTGATGGCTTCCGTCGCTTGATCCTTCGAGGTCAACAAGACTATCCATATATATCTACTAAGATCATCTACCATTAGTAGAAAGTATCGTTTACCTCCGGGAGTTTGTGGCTCGATGGGTCCGCACAGATCGGCGTGCACGAGCCCAAGGTGTTCGGTCGCTCGGTTCTTGGGTTGACTTGGGAACGAGCTGCGTTTCTGCTTCCCGGCCAGGCAGGCGTCACACAAGCGCTCAATGTCATCGAGCAGCCGGAGTCTGTCCACCATCTTGTTCATGGCCATGCGTCGAAGGTCCTCGAAGTTCATGTGGCCGTATCTCGCGTGCCATCGCCACCCATCCTCGCACCCATGCACCGCAAGGCACACTGGTCGTGCCAAATTCAGATGAAGGAGATAAAGGCACCCTTGGCCTCTTGGCACCCGCGCGAGCAAGCGCCCGCCTTGATCCCGTAACGTGAGCCACCCGTGCTGGATCCTCGTGTCGTATCCGTCCTCGTCCAGCTGACCGAGGGAGATGATGCCGCTATGGAGCCGAGGTATGTAGTACACATCGTCCAACTTTAGGTGCTTGCCGTTCCAGCACGTAAAAAGGATCGTTCCAGTGCCTTCTATTTCCACGGAGGTGTCATCTCCCAGTTTGACCGAGCCTCGTACATCCGTGTCTAGCTCGGAGAAGAACTCCCGTCTTCCGCACATGTGGGCACTCGCACCGGAGTCGAGGAACCATGCCGTGTCACTCTGCCCGGTCTCCTTCGTTGACCGTGCTTTAGATCGCGTCTCGTTGAGCAGGACGTGCTCCTTGGTGGCTGAGTTCCCGATCGTGAGTGAGTGAAGCCTTGCTACGAGGAGTGTCTGTTCGTCCACTTCAGCTTGCACGAGGTTGGCACGTCCCTTTCGTTCGTGCCGTGGCTCGGGGAAGTCCTTGGAGATGTGCCCGGTGTATTTGTTACAATTGTAACACTTCAAATTCGTCAAGTCTCTGTCACCACTCACCGCCCGTTGGCTGTCGTCTCCCTTGTGGCTCGGTTTCTTCCCTTTCTGAAAACCCTTGCCTTTGCCTTTGTTCCCGGAGCTAGAGCTCCATCCTCGTGCGATCCACTCTTGCTCCGTGAGCAAAACTTGGCCGTTGGAGTTGTTCGTGGTGTTGATGGAGCACCGATCTGCTGCTGACCTAAGCCTGCCGATGAGTTCCTCCACAATCATGCCGTTCAGATCGAGCAACGTTTCGATCGAGCAAGCGATCTGGGCGTACTGGCTCGGCACAACCCGCAAGAACTTTTGGACCACTTTGATCTCTTCAAGAGATTCACCTAAAGAACGAAGGTTATTGACGATACCTGTAATCCGCATGCCGAAGGCGTCGAGCGACTCCCCGTCCTTGAAGGCGATTTGCTCGAACTCCTTGCGTAGACGCTGTGTCGTGGCCTCGTGCACTCGATCCACGCCGACTCGCATCATCCGGATTGCCTCCCAGGCTTCGTGTGCCGATGTTTTGACAGCTAGCGCCGGTACCATCTCCGGTGACACGGCCCGAATCAAAGCCGAGAGGGCCGCCATTTCTTCCCGTTCGGACGGATCTTCAACGCCGGAAGTGGCCTCCCATAAACCTTGTGCTCGTAGGTTTATCTTCATCACGAGCGCCTATTCGATGTAGTTCGTTTCCGTCAACGTGGGGTACACAATGTTGGCGCCAAGGTTGGTACGTTCTTGGATGACACGTTCGTGGATGACAACTTCGCCGCCATTGCCGCGTCATGGCCTGCTGCGTTCTCGTCCTCTCCGTGGTTCCGTTCGTGCCGGAGATCTCGATGCGTCCGCCATAGGATCGTTGAAGCTCTTGATACCACTTGTAAGCTTTCATAGAGATAAGCTGAGAAGAGGAGAAAGAAGAACAATGATGTTGTGCAGAAAAACTTGATACTGCTTTCCTATTCATATCATCCTTTATATACACAAACTCTGAAAGAAAAAAGGAATACGAAATAATCTACTTCTACGGAAGAAGGAAACTAAATAATCTAATTTCTACGGAAGAAGGAAACGTAATAATCTAATTTCTACGGAAAAAGGAAAGGAAAATATCTACTTCCTACGGATGCTAATTAGCATCTTTATTTTCTAGAAATAGCTGCAGAAAATAAACAAACAAGGAAAAGAAAGATGACTAGAATATCTCACAATTACAAATTAGAAACTCAAAACGGAGGTTGAGAGCTTCAACCATGCAGCAGCTGCACTTTTCAGTGAGGGATTTGATTGCGAATATCCAGACTCCAATCATAGTCACTACCAGTAGACATCTCCACTCCATTCACCGGTGGTATGGATATCTTCTCAACACTTGCCTCTCCGCCCATCATCACTGCTGGAACACCAGCCGCACCCTGCTCGATCCGTGATTTCTTATTGCTGCGCTAACAAACACATGACTCAATCAACATCATCACATTCAGAAAGCTATCACTAAATACCATCCACAGCTGAATGTAATGAAAACTTGCCTATGCACATCCTCCCTCTCAACCGAGTCAAGCAAATCACCGGACTCCAGTATATTTACCCCCTGCAACAAAACATAATTACAAGTTTTGAATCATTGAACAAAACCGTACGAATTCCACCATCAATATAATCATTAAAATAGCCTACACAGATTGAAACATCCATCCTACGTTGTTCGAATTCACATGCATAGCAAAACAAATGTCAGAATTATACGTACCATTGGCGCTTGAATGTTTTCGTACGCGGTGCAGTTCAGGAAGTTAAGGCGAGCATTGGGACCGAACAAAACCCTCGCCGCCCTATCATAAGCCAGTGCAGCATCAATGGCGATGCCAAATGAACCAAGCCAAAGCCTGCTGCTACTCCTACCCTTTCCGGGCTCGCGTATTTCAGAGACCCACTTTCCCCAGGTCCTCTGTCGGACGCCTCTGTAGTTGTGCCGGGAGTTCTTCGGACCTCCTTTGACTGGCATGCACCCCTTTTTGGACCCTTTTCCGGGAGCCTTACGCACCACTGCTTCCTTCTCCCTACTTGACTCCAGTTTTTCATATATAGTAGCTCTGCCACTTGGCCTGAGTTGCATCCACTCTCTTCCATGAATCGCCCTATCGTCCAGAATACTCAACACCTTCTTCACCCATCCTCACCAAAAGATTCCCACTACTTGCAAAGCTTGGAGGGAAAAAAAAGTCAAGCCTTTTTTTGAAACATAGGATAATATATTATGGCCCCGTTTGGGAACTAGCTGTTAGCGAATTGTAATAACTGTTAGCTGTTAGCGGATTGTATTAGCTGTTTTGACTATCTGTTTTGACTAGCGGTTTTTAGATTGTTGTTTGGTAAATGATAAATGGATGTTAGCTGTTTGTTATGTTAAATGACAGAAATGGACATCAACATAATTTAAATTATAAATTTTATTTTTGTGTGACTTTTAGTTTGAAGAATAGAAAAATATTTCTAGTACTTGTATCTATATTTATTTGTATTTCTTTGGAATGATATCACTAACATATATAAGACTTTATATTTATTTGTTAAATTGTACTCTAAAACTTTAAAATAATTATTTAAAAATAAAAGTGATAGAAATAAAAATTAGTACAAATCAAAATAATGAATTATGTACAAGCCAAAATGTTAGATATTATGTGATACCTTCAAACAAAAATTTCAAAAATAAAGTTACGTACAAAGGGAAGGATAAAAGAATATTATTTAAGAGAAAAGAAAGGGTAAAAAGGAAAATTTGTAATATTTATACAATTAATAACAAGAGGTTTCATCCAAAAAACTTCCAATTCGAGCGTTTTGAAAACAAGAGTTTTCATCCAAAAAGCTCAATGGAAAACGCTTCTCACCAAACAAGTAAAAGAGTTGTTTGACCAGTCAAAATCTATTTTTAACAAAAAAAAACTCTCCTCCAAAACGCTGTTGCCAAACGGGGCCATAACCTTATGATTTATTATTTTTTTCATGGTTTTCATTTTCCAAATAAACCCAACTTTTCTCAAATTAATTATTCAAAAAACCCCAACTTTCCTCAATTTTTTTATACAAGATCCTCACATAAGACTACTTTAATTCAGATGTGTTTATTAACCAATTTTACAACCATTACATCTATCCAAAATGGTAGCACAGCCAATTGAAATCACAAAGAGAATATATTTGTCAAGTTATTGTATACACCACAAACCTTTAAATAAAAAAAATGTTTTCACCAAAACATTTTGCACACCCCATCAATTCCAACAATGAAAAGGGAACCTAAGCTAGGAACAATTATATACTCATACATGTCTTCAAATGAATTCACCCTTCAATTAGTCATTCATGTAATCAATTGGATTCTTTTTTTCCCATCCAAATGGATCAAGGGTTTTGCCTTCATGATCAATTGAAATTGGAGTTTAATTAGATTAACCTCAAATGCACAAATGTATCAGTTTTACTAATTTCAGCAACATCAATGAAGTTAAAAACCCTTAGAATGACAGCAACATCAATGAAGTTAAAAACTAAACTAAACACATCACAAAAGTGGAAAAATAAACATAAAAACAATCCATACACAAATGCAAAATCTATTTAAATGAGCCATAAAAATCCATCAAATCAATAGAAATCAGAATGAAGAGAGCTATACATACCCCAAAAATCCAGTTTAACGCTCAGAGTTGCATTTTCTTGCTCCCCTATAGAGAGAGGTTTTTGTTGATCAAATGGATTCTCGGAATTCATAACTTAGATATTTATGGGAAAAGTTATATCATGCCACTCTACTAATTATATTTGTAATTTTTTAACCTTTAATTAGTTCTCTTTCTTTTCAGTCCATATGTTGTTTTTTAGCAAAGTAATTTTCACCTTTATCCTATTCTTGAAACCATTGAGCAATCCTTGACTAGTCAAAAAGTCAGTCACTAAATCCCGTGACTCGGTGACATAATATTCGTCATACAATTAATGTATAGACGAAAATAACCTTGGTTCCAGTATATATAGAGACATAGAGTGTGAGTCTGTCATGGCCAAATAACCGATGGCTTGGTCTGTTGGCATGAGCTATGGGAACAACCCGCATTCACATTTGGCCCCTAGGTCCCGATCTAGGCGGAGCATAGACGTGAGGGATTGGGTTTGTCTAGTTGGTCAATTTACACAGACAGCCTACCTGCGTGATGTGTCTTCCTCGGAACTGACCTTTTCTTATATATGCAACTCACTCCCAACGAAGAGGTATGTGTACTATTCACTATTCATTGCCATTAGTGGTGTCAAATGTCAATTGGGTGGGCCGGTCAATTTTGGTTAGCTGAAACATTTACTAATCAAAATGCTTCAGGTTGAGTTGGTAAATTTTTTATTTATGGATCCATTTCGGTCGGATTGTGTTACGATCATTTCAAGTTTAGTATTCATGTTAATTTGTACTCTTGTTTTCAAGCACAAATGACTGAAAAATTAAATTGAAAGGTTAAAAAAAATAACTGAATTATAAAAAAGTAACCAAACTATGTAAAAGTTTCACAAGACACATAATGTATTCTTACTCCATTTTACATTCTCAAACTTTATTTTTATTCCAAATTTAATACCTCCATAAATTTCTATTATCTTTTGAGCAAAGTACTTCTCAGTATAATCTCGCTCTTGAAAGTATCGAACAATCCTTAACTATTAAAAAAATGTTGAAGTGTGAGTCTACCTAAATCTGATCGATTATTTAACTAAGATTGGTTTATCTGTTACTGTGTACGGGACATTATAATGTCAAATATGCGGAATTTAAAATAACACAGCAATTGATAACGCAGTTCGGTTTACAACCTACTCTGCGAGGCAGCTTCTGCCCAACTTGAAGAATTTCACTAGAAAGCCCAGTTACAGTACAAAATCCCTTTGCTACTTAACTCTATCTAGCGCGAGTCAAGGCTGCACTTCTTCAAGCTGTCCCAAACACAAGCTCCTTCTATGTTGATCTCCCGATCTCTTGTTGTCGTTATCGTTTGTCGATCTCTTTGAGTGAACCTCAAACACGGCTCTAACTTCTGCTTGATTCTTCTGTAACAAAAACCTCAAACTCCCAGTTTATGCTTATACGTTGAAACTCCTGAATCGATGCTGAATATAGCCATGGGGCTCTGTATTTATAGAGCATTGAATCCAATGATCAATCGGATTCATCACTCTTCTTTTCCCTGTTTGAATTGTGATTTCCATATTTGCTATTCTATTACATAAGGGAAAAGAATATTCTAATCTAGATCTAATTAGGAATAAACCATATTTATTCGGTTTTATTCCAAATATGTTTTAATCTTACCAAATAAAACACAAAATAAAATCTAGATTGGATTCGGCTGAATATCATCTTTCCATGTTTGCTCGATCAGCCATAATTAATCTTGGACTTCCTTGTTTGTTGTTTTTCTGAATCTGCGTCTTCTTGACATTACTTCATGTCTAAGTTCCTGAAGAACTTGGCGCCTGACATGAATTCATGTCAAAGTTTTCACGGTTCATAAAAATTGCCAACTCAATAATTCTTGACTTTACAAATGTGTTATTCAAATCCCGTGACTCGGCGACGTAATATTCGATTGAATATTCATCATACAACTAATGGTTAGAAGCCGGCCGGAAAAAGAAAGAGTTGAAGGGAAGGAAATCGGACGAAGATTTTGTCACTACTGACACTGAGCCCAGTGGCTGACTTAACTGTCCATACGGTTCCGCGTAGAAGAGGAGATTCTTGACTTCAATCTGGAAAACCCAACTTATCAACACTTCTTTTGAGGTTTGCTCTCCAACTCTGCTTCTTCAATTTCTATAAATATTAGCTTGCTTGATGAATGATGATCAATTTCTTCTTCATTTCAAGTTTTTCACATTCTGCAACGCTTTGTTTTTGTTTTTTTTAAGTCAAAGCTGATATTTTTAAATCTGAAAAAGTTAAAAGTGGAATCACAGAAGCATAGGAGTAGGTTTTCTTCAAGTCTTGTTAGCTTAAAGAGATTACATCCGTTAGGTTTTCGATGGATGTTCCCTGTACTACGCAGCTTATGGACGAGTTCCACGACTTCCTTAACGGATTGGAACTGGATGGTTCAATTTCTTGGACTGATATAAGGTCTACTATGAGAGCCATCTTATTGCTGAATACATCCCTATTCTGTTACAATGCTGACTGGAGCAGCGTTGATGAAGCAAGTGATGATTTGGAATTGGGAGCTGTATGTTGTAAACTCAAAATTTATTTCAGGATGTTAAAATTTGATATTTGGCGAGTTCTTGAATGTAATGATCCTACTCAGATAGCAGCACCACTCTCCAATTGTTCCATGATGATTCGTTTGTATCACATCAAAGTCGTGGAGTTTTATGACAAAGTTACTAAGTTGCCTCACCTCCACTCTGCTGCCTTTGCTGATGAGCACGTGTTTGATGACTTTGCTGCTTCTGTTCAAAAGTATCTCATGAATGTTCCTATGGAACCGCATGAATGGGGTTCTCCCCTTAAATATAGTGCAGTGGTAGCTAATTACAAAGCTACCTCACAAAACCTGGAACTCTTTAGGTCTTTGGTCTCCAGCTTCTCCAAGCAGTTTTCTCAGGACCCCAACAAGTTGCAGTCCCTCTTGTCTCGTGCTGCAGCTATATTGTTTAGCATCCTATACATGGCATGCATAAATGATGCACAACAAATAGGTTCTGTGGAAATGGAAGAACATGTCTTTCGTTCTTCTTCTGATATGTCACATAAGCTTTTGCCTCATCATCCAGATGTCATGGAGTTGTATCTTGAAGTTCTATCAACTAGCGTGGAGATTATAAAGGCCTCAAAACCATCACCAGAACTACCAGTCCATTCAGTGATTAACTCCTTCCACAACCTTCTCCAATAAGCCCTAGATCAGGCTCACATCCTGGGTGAAATCCTGGATCTTCCGATGATGGATCTCTTAGTCGGGTCGCAGGTGGACATGATGCTAGTGCAAGGACTTGCAGTTGTGGCCAGGGAAGCAGGATCTCCTTTTTCCTATCCTTCAACTCATGTTGTGCTCTCAAACTTGCTGCACAAACTTTATACCATCAAGGAGCAGCTTTTCATCCTGGAGCTACACAATTACAAGGCCAGCTTAACTTCTAGTGGTGAGGATCGATCTGCTATGTTTAGAAAAGCTTTCAGATGCTTATGTCAATTATTCAAAAAACAAAAGGTATTCACAAGTCGATTATTGAAAAAGCCAAAGGTGTACATGGAGGATATAGAAGAATTGATACTGGAACTGATTGAAACTTCTCTTAAGGAGACAGGATCCTTATGTGACTCGCGCCAAACCAAATCATTCTCAGCAAGAATGATTGCGAGATCATGTATTCCCATTTTTAAACTCTTGCGGGCTCAGTCTCTCATATTGGTGGTCGCTGACTGCAGTACCTCTGGCTTGGAGTTCCTTAGAGAATTTCGGATTGAAAATCTAAAGGTACCGAATGACTCAACAATCTGTGGAACATTAGCCTCTTCTATTACTTTGGTTCTCAACAAGTTCCAAGGCTGCCTGGATCATAGTCTGAGATCTTCAGTACAGCGGACTCGCTCAAGTTCTGTAAGGAGAGCCATAAAATTTGTGAAAACATTTCTTTTTTATTATGATGCCAACTGGAGTGGCTTGGATGAAGCTGAGCATTTTGCACACCTGTGCGAGGGCACAAACTTATTTTCGATGGTTAGAGTGTGAGATTGCCAAAGTGTTTAAATGCAAAGATCTTCATCATCTAGAGTCTGCAATCCTACAATCATTCGTTACTGTTGATTTACTGTGCATCAATAACGGGGAAGTGTATGATGAACTAGCGAGGGTGCCCCATCCATCTTTCTTTGTTGATGGTGTTATATTTGATGAATTTGCTGAGTCGGTCCAACAGTACCTTATGAATGATCCTAAGAGGCCTCGTGGTCGTGGATGTGAACTGGCTGATTATCGTTCAGCGGTTAACAGTTATAAGGTTACTGTGGAAAGGTTGAAACTTTTTAGGCATCTGGTTTTCAACTTCTCAAAGCAATGCACTGACCAGAAGAAGTTGCAATCTCTCTTGGATCGTTCTGCAGCTATGGTTTTTTGCATCCTTCATGTGGCACATGCAAATTCTGTAAGCCATACCCATGGAAAAGAGGTGGAAGAAAACCTCCTTCGTTCATCTCATGATATGTCGCTAAGGCTTTCCCCTCAGAATCAGGATGCTATGGAGGTGTATTTTGATATACTATCAACTAATGTGAAGATTATAGAGGTCTCAAAACAATCATCAGGACCAGTCCATACGATCAATGAGTCCTTTCTCAATCTTCTACAATCGGCAAAAAATCAGGTTCACGTCCTAAGCCACGTCCTGGAGATTGCAATGGTTGATCTCATAGTTGAAAAGTTGGATGATTGTAAAAAGCAGATGGAAACTTTGTTGAACCAACGATATGCAATTATTGCCAGGAAGATCGAATCTATTCGTTCCATCTTCCCTCCAAATCACATTATGCTCTCAAACTTGCTGCAAAACCTTAATCTCATCAGAAGGGAGCTTTTTGTCCTGGAACTACTCAATTACGAGACAAGCTTAGTATCCATTACTGATGCTTTCATATCCCTGAGTATTTTCATCAAAACGCCTGTGCTACCTATAGATGACACAGGAAAATTGATACTATCACTCATAGAAACTACTGTTCAAGAGGCTGGATCATTATGCGGTTCACACCGAACCAGATTGTTCTCAAAAGATGTAATCCTGGAATCTGTTAATGTATATATATTTATATAGTTGAAGGGTAGTTTAGTCATTTTGATGGTCTCTCTATAAACTCTCATATGTAACTCTTTGTCATTCATTCTCTTATTATTCAAGAATTGGGTTCTCCCAAATCTCTCTGCTCCTCCTGCACATGCATCTTCTGATACGTGTAGGTTTTGCCATGAGAAAGGTCATTGGAAGAGCAGTTTTCCTCTGTTGTTGGCAAGGAATTCACAGCAGCAACGACCTCCTTTTCGGCCACATGCTCCTTGGGCACCTCGTCCCCCAGTCAGGCCCACTGCTCCTTGGGCACCTCGTCCTCCTCCTAATGCGCTGGCTGTTGCGCCTACCCTGGATTCTCAGTTGATGGAGAAGCTTCAGGAGTTCCTCATCTCACAGCCTCATGCTATGTCTGCTTCTCCCTCCCCAGGTTTGCTATCATCATCTGCTTCAGGTATATGGATCATAGATTCGGGTGCCTCTCACCACATGTCTCCTATTCTTGAGTCTTTTGAGTCCCTATCTCCTCACTTGTCTCTTCCCATTATCACTGCTGATGGCACCTCTATGCCATTGGAGGGTATTGGTCCTGTTGTTACGTCTTCCATCTCTCTTGATCATGTTTACTATATACCTAGTCTTGCCCTTAACTTATGCTCTGTTGGTCAATTGTGTGATTCCGGTCTAAATGTTTGATTTTCCGATTCCCATTGTCTTATTCAGGATCGTCGATCTCAGATGGTGATTGGGACAGGGCATAGGCAGGGGAGACTCTATGTGTTGGACCAGCTCGGGGCATCAGATGTTTTTGCCGCCTCTAGTGTGGATTTGTCGTCATTTCGTTTGAGTAGCTCGTCCTCACCCTTTTATTTGTGGCATTCTCGTTTGGGTCATGTTTCAGCCCCCCGTTTAAGGTTCTTAACCTCTACGGGAGCTTTAGGACCATTGAACTCTCATGACATTTCTGATTGTAGTGGTTGTAAACTTGCGAAGTTCTCTGCTTTGCCTTTTCAGAACAGTGTTTCATCATCTTTTTCTCCTTTTGATCTTGTGCATTCTGATGTGTGGGGACTCTCTCCCGTGCTTACGAAAGGGGGTTCTAGATATTATGTTTCCTTTATTGATGATTTTACTCGTTATACTTGGGTTTTTCTTATGAAACATAGATCTGACTTTCTGGATATTTATCATGAATTTAGAGCTCTTGTTATGACACAACATTCTTCTGTCATTAAGTGTTTTAGGTGTGATTTGGGAGGTGAATACACCTCTAATGCTTTTTGCCAGCTTCTTTCTTCTGATGGAACCATCCGTCAGACTTCTTGTACAGATACCCCTCAGCAGAACGGTGTTGCCGAAAGGAAACACCGTCATCTAGTTGAGACAGCTCGCTCATTCTTGTTGTCAGCTGATGTGCCGAGGATTTTTTGGGGGGAAGCCATTCTCACGGCTGTCCATGTGATTAATCGAATTCCCACCTCTCACAATTCAGGTTTGTCACCTTTTGAGAGGTTGTATGGTAGTCCCCCTGATTATTCTTCCTTGCGAGTTTTTGGTTGTACTTGCTTTGTTCTTAAACCACATGTTGAGCGCTCTAAGTTGTCTTCCAAATCGGCTATGTGTGTCTTTTTGGGTTATGGTAGTGGTTAGAAGGGGTATCGTTGTTTTGATCCAGTCAGTCAGAGATTGTATGTCTCTCGTCATGTTGTGTTTTTGGAGCATATTCCATTTTACTCTATTCCATCCACTTCCCATCAGTTGACTCAGTCAGATCTCACTAGCATTGATCCCTTTGATGTTGCCACCGATGTCGCTCTGCTGCCAGATTCTGATACTCCTGATCCAGACACAGGTTCTCCTACCCCGGACACGGGTGATCCTGCACCAGACACTCCTTTGGTCTCTCCTCCTCCTTCTCCATTGCCTCCCATGCCTATTCCATCATCTTCTGAGATTGCGGTTCATCCTCCTCTTCGCCAGTCCACTCGTCCACGTAAGTCTACTCAGAAACCTGATTTTGCTTATTCCCTATACTCTCCTCCTTTCACTTCTTTTCTTGTGTCCATTCATTCTCTGTCTGAGCCTACGTCCTATAGAGAGACTATTTGTGATCCCCTTTGGCAGACTGCGATGGCTGAGGAGCTTGCTGCTTTGCATCAGACCCACACTTGGAATTTGGTACCCTTGCCTTCAGGAAAGCACACCATTGGTTCTCGTTGGGTCTATAAGATTAAGACCAAGTCTGATGGTTCGGTTGAGCGATACAAAGCTCGCCTTGTTGCAAAGGGTTATTCACAGGAGTATGGGATGGACTATGATGAGACCTTTGCTCATGTTGCCAAGATGACTACTGTTCGTACTATGATTGCGGTTGCCTCTGTTCGCCAGTGGAAGATTTGGCAGATGGATGTTAAGAATGCCTTCTTGTATGGTGATCTTCATGAGGAGGTCTATATGACTCCTCCTCCCGGTGTAGCACATGAGCCGGGGCATGTCTGTAGGTTTCGCAGATCTCTGTATGGTCTCAAACAAGCTCCTCGAGCTTGGTTTGAGAAGTTCTCCACTGTGATTTATTCTCTTGGCTTTCGTCACAATCTTTATGACTCTGCCTTGTTTGTCAAACATACAAGTAAGGGTCGGATTCTCCTCTCTTTGTATGTTGATGACATGATTATTACTGGTGATGACTGTGAGGGGATTGACTTGTTGAAGAAGGATTTGACTCATTGCTTTGCTATGAAAGATTTGGGCGTACTCAGGTATTTTTTGGGTATTGAGGTTGCCTCTTCTCCTAAGGGCTATCTGCTATCTCAGTCGAAGTATATAGCCGATCTTTTTGAGCGTGCCCGTCTTACAGACAATAAGACGGTAGACACTCCTCTTGAGCCTCATGCTCGCTATTCTTCTATAGATGGGATTCCTTTATCAGATGCCACCCTATATCGTACAGTCGTTGGCAGCTTGGTTTATCTCACAGTTACTCGCCCAGATATTGCGCATGCTGTTCATGTTGTCAGTCAGTTTGTCACTGCTCCTACTTCAGTTCACTGGGCTGCTGTTCTTCGTATTCTCAGGTATCTTCGAGGTACCCAATTTCGTTGTCTCCTATTCTCTTCTTCGGCATCCTTGGATTTGCGTGCTTATTCCGATGCTGATTGGGCTGGGGATCCTGAGGATCGCAAGTCCACTACTGGATTTTGCATCTTTCTCGGCGACTCTCTCATTTCTTGGAAGAGCAAGAAACAGGATGTCATTTCTCGCTCTTCTACAGAAGCTGAGTATCGTGCCATGGCTTCTACCACCGCTGAGATTGTTTGGTTGCGTTGGTTGCTATCTGATTTTGGGATCAAACTTCCAGGTCCCACTCCATTACACTGTGATAATCAGAGTGCGATCTACATTGCCCGTAATGCAGTGTTTCATGAGCGAACCAAACACATTGAGATTGATTGCCACTTCACTCGCCATCATTTGCAGATTGGTACGATCTCATTGCCATTTGTTCCATCATCTCTCCAGCTTGCTGACTTCTTTACGAAGGCTCATTCAGCTGCTCGCTTCCGCTTCTTATCAGACAAACTCTCAATGCTTCTTGCTGTAGCATCGTGAGTTTGAGGGGGGATGTTAATGTATATATATATTTATATAGTTGAAGGGTAGTTTAGTCATTTTGATGGTCTCTCTATAAACTCTCATATGTAACTCTTTGTCATTCATTCTCTTATTATTCAAGAATTGGGTTCTCCCAAATCTCTCTCTCTATTGTTTTCAACAGAATCAAGTCTTGCGATTTATAAGGTTCTTAAAGTGGAGACTATTTTGATAGTGCACAGTCATAATACTTCCAGCTTTGATGTGCTTCGGCGTTTTTTAGTTTGAATGCTGAGAAAAGGTGTATTGATTTCGAGCAAAGTGCTCACTGGTACATCATATGACAATTTGAAGGATGGAGATGTCACAACAATTCGTCAAGTGTTTTCATCTTCAGTTATATCGTCCAATCGGAGATCAATGGAGGTTTCTGTCATTCTTCTTCTCCATAAGTTCCATGACTTCCTGAGTGCATCTGATAATGAAGCCTACGAGAGACCTGACTGGCTGTTATCTTCAGTTCATTGGACTGATAAAATGTCTGCACTGAGAGCCATCAAATTTATTAAAACATCTATGTTTTATTATAGCGCAGATTGGAGTGGCATGGATGAAGCCAGTCACATAGCTTCACTGTTGGAACAGATGAAAACTTATTTTGAGCTGTTAGGACTTGAAATAACAAAGGTTCTGGAATGTGACAATCTTGCCTCTGCACTTACCAAGTCTGTCATTCTAATTTCTATATTACGATGTGGAGTTGAGAAAATTTATGACCAGTTGATGAAATTATCCCACCCTACTCTCTTTGTTGATGGCCTAGTGTTTGATGGATATGCTGACTCTATTCAACAGTATCTCATGAATGCTCCTAAGGAACCTCTTGGCTGGGGACGTTCTCTTCACAAGTATAGTGATGTTGAACAAAATTACCAGCTCACTGTCCAAAACTGGCACGCTTCAGACAATTTGTTCACAGCTTCTCCAATCAGTGCACTGACCAGAAGAGACTGCAATCTGTCTTGGCTCGTTCTGCAGTTCTGGTATCCAACACCCTGCGCGTGGCTTATGCAAATGATGTGCACGAGACGTGTACAGAAGAAATGGAAAACAGTATCTTCATTTCTTCCTCTGATATGTCACAGAAGCTTTCGCCTGAGAGTCAGGGTGCTATGGTTGCGTATCTTGGTGTTCTATCTAATGTGGAGATTATAAAGCAACCTACTTCGATGGCAGAGTCCTTTGTCAGTCTAATCGAGTCAGCACAAAATCAGGCTCACATCCTAGATTGCATCCTTGATTGTCCTGTGTTAGATGTCATGGTCGATGAGTGGGATGAACTAGGTTATGCAATGGTTGCCCGGGAAGCGGGATCACTTACTTCCTTCATGCTGAATCATGTTGTGCTTAGCTTAGAGGCTTGGTGCAAAAACTCAATACTATTAAGGGTGTGCTTTTCATCCTGGAGCTCCACAAGACTAGTTGTACTTCCTTTGGTGAGAATCAATCAGCTAACACTTTAATCAAACTGCCACACTTTAAAAGGGGCGTCTCACCTGATCCTTTTTCTCTATATATACACACACATACCTTACATTAAATAAAATCTCAAATTTAACCTTCAAACCTTTGCATTATCTGTAACCTGATAAATTTAAAATCTTTCTACTTTTAAACTGAAACTTCCATATTTAAAATTTAAATATTTTAATTAAGTTAAAAACATCCGTATTTGAATCTACAACCAATTTAAAAAAACATTGTACTTTTAACTAAAAACCTCCATGTTTTAATCCACAACCAGTTAAAAAACAAAGATTATACTTTAAATTAAAAACTTCCGTATTTTAACTATAATTTATTAAAAATCAAACATTTATATTTTAATAAAAACCTCCGTATCATAATGTACAACATATTAAAAATCAAACATTATGCTTTTAATTAACAACCTCCATGTTTTAATTTACAATCTATTAAATCAAACATTATATTTTTAATTAACAACCTCTGTGTTTTAATGTACATCATTTTAAAAAAATCAAACATCATAGTTTTAATTAAAAACCTCAGTGTTTTAGTGTACAACGTATTAAAATAGGATTGGGGAATGAATAGTACTGAGACATGAACAATATTGGCCGTGAATACAACCGGACCATGAATAGTGCGTACGTGAATAGAACTGGGCCGTGATTAGTGCGCACGTGAATAGAACTGGGCCATGAATAGTGTGTGTGAATAGTACCGGGCCATGAATGGTGCGTGTGTGAATAATAATTTTCTAAAAATGCAATTAAGGACCCCCTTGTTTTTATTCAACCATTCTTTTACTACTCAGTTCACAATCTACAATATAGACGGTTTTTCACAAGAATACCCTCATATAAAATTCACATGCAAATATTATATTGGTGAATATAATATATTTTTACTTAACTAATATATAATATTTAATATTTAAATTGACTGTCCGTGCGCCGATGCACGGGAATTATATTAGTAATTTTTACAAGAAAGTACATATATATGGTTAGGAAAATGAAACATTGGGTGCACGTAATTCTATTAAATTGTGCATTGTTTGTTAAACAAATTTAGATATCAAGTATTGAATATTTTCTCCATCAGACCAAAGAAATACTATTACATTATTATATTTAATTAGCATTCTTTAAAAAAAAAATATTATATTTAATTAGCATGTAAGTTTGCAAGATCAAAAGTGCACGTAATATGGATATGTATAAGATTAAAAGCGTAACTCTTCTTTGTTAAGCCTAAAATTAAATGGGTCCAAAACACAAGTCTTCTTTTTTTAGAATGAAAATTATGACAAACAAAAATTCATAGATCAAGAATCGATCACCGCCCCATTTTGATCACCCTCATGACTAAACCAAAATCCGCTGGTTCTCCGGCGGAGATCAAATCAGATCACAACAACGGCGATGGGGTTTTGGATCATAAACTGTGCAGTTATCTCAGCGCAGTCTTCTGGGTTTCTCCGCCGCGCAAAACCTTGCCGACGAATGGCCGCTGCTACGTCTCAAAAAACAGTCACGGTGACCTTCAGTTTTTCTGCGACGGCACTGAGTTGCTGCCTATCCATTCATCGCGGACGGAAGGGAACTTGTGCTTAACATGAACAAAGTAGAAAATTAGTATTTAATAAAGATAAAATTGAGACAAATTATCTATTAACCTATTAGAAAAATAGAACTATGAAGGAAATTCAAGAATAAACGCACTGGTACAATATGCGCACGAATATAAATATCAGTATATATATTTCCCATTAGAAAATATATATTGAATATATTCAAGATGCTCACATTATTGTTTCTTCCAAAGATACAAAACTCACAATCATGTGTTTAAATTGTGATCCTATTGTTCTTATTTACATCCTATTGGCACATGATTGTTACATGGTATATCTCAAACTTTTTTCTTAATAAATTTATAATGTTTTACTTTCACTTGTGACAGTTACATTGTTTTTATTTCCAAAATTCAAATGACCTTTAAAACTCTAAAATTATGAAGTCGGTAATTTTGGAATTGTGTGAAACACTATCTTTGATTTTCCAATATTGATTTTTTTATGATAAAAATTAACCGCACGTGTAATAATATAAGTTGACGATTAAATTTTTTTTGATTTATAAATAAAAATTGACGATTTGCACGTACGAGGGTCAAAAGTGCACGAGATCATTGTACTGAGAATTTTTTTGCAATGGGAAGTTTAGCACGAGACACTAGTGGAGGCCGGCTAGAAGCACAGCGGGGATTAGGGAGTAGCACGGCGGGGATTTCCCGCCGTTAGTTGGGCCGCGTGCTTCGCGACGCGAAGCACGGCGATTTTTCCCCGTCGTATTTTTAATTTACGATTTCGGAAATCATTATGACAAAACCATTTCCGAGTTCGAATGTATAAGCATTTGATAAAAAAATATCGGCCGAATTGGCCGGCGAAATTGCAATGCCTCCAGAAGCCCCCAGCTGAATCTCAGACTCAAAAGCAGTGCTACCAATGAAGAACTACTAATGAAGAAAGGATGCATCAGGATTTGCGCGACGACTCTCATCGGATCCAAAAGCTTTCCAGCTTCAACAGCTTTATGAGCAACGTAGTTTGCAATGTTTACTCCAAGAAGAACACACCTATAGTAAACAAAAATTAACATCAATATCTGCATTTCCACAATACACAAAGAATGAAACAATAAACAAAGATTGAACAGCTACCTTGAAGGATCTGCGTGAGCTACGAGCCACGGTTCAACAACGCTCCCGAATCCATCTACAATCTCCAACCTCCCACCACCATTGAAGAATCTCCCAATCTTGACTCCCATAGTCTCATCACACACTCAGCCAGAATCGTCTGCTTCCCCAGCCAATTCAGCACGGCCAAGCCATCCTCGAACGCGGCCGGAAAACTATAAGTATACAGGCACCGACGGGAAGAGTGAGGCAATTTTGCCCTGCAATCCCCTTTGCACCCAACAATTGATGGGGATGAAAAAAGATGGGAATTTTGAAGATAAGGATAGGATTAGGATAGGAACGGTCCAGAGATATCTGTCAAATCTTTTTCCGTATCTATCAGCAACCTTTTTTCGATGTCGTAAACGTACCTTGCACGGCGGGTTTTTTAAGTCCCGCCGTGCTAACCAATCAGCGACAAGAGCCCTTCTATTTCCGAGTCTTTTCCGATTTCGTAAACCTATTACACGGCGGGTTTCGGAAAATCTCATTTTCCCGCCGTGCTTCTCCGTCGAATATCGATGGTTTTCCACTAGTGAGATTGGCATACCATGTTCTTGTTGATTATGAAACTACCAACGAAACAATACGAAATTCTGAATGAGATATCGGATCATAGTTATTATTGTTTCTAGAAAACAGTGTGGAAATTTCGCATCATCAATGGTTGAAGTATTGTTTGTTAAGGATGTTGAAAGATACTTTAAAATTTGCCGAATACTTGTTTGTTCAGTTACGAAGAAGATGATGGTTCGATGTAGCAATTACTGTATGGCTTCAAGTGCAAACAACAATAAAATAATATATGTTTCTAGTGTTTATCAAGAATTATGTGAGCACAGTAACTTTCCGCTACTCAGGAATAATGAAATTTGCCTTTAAAGGAAATTTCCGCTACCCAGAGAAACTAAACATTCAAATACAAGAGTATATGACAGAGTACGTGATGAATCTGGTAAAATCATAAGCAATTGTAGTTAAGGATAGTCTTGAACCTGAATCTACTATACTGCTTTATCTTTAAGGCTGGAAACTGACAAATATGCTCAGCAATATTTCGATCCTACAAGGTGAAGTTCTAACTTCTTATCTCATATTTAAAGAGAATCAATTTTTTTGCAATAGAAAAATACTAACATCTATTCATTTATGTGTGTCTTTCGAAAAACAATAATAATGAGTGAAGGGCAAAGTTGGACACCAATGTTGTTTCATTTTTATTATCATTCTTTTTTATAAATTTAGAATTTAAGATTTTAAAATATGTCACTTTTATCTTCTTATTTTACCTTAGTTTTGTGGACTAGAGCTTTTTTTTAAAAAGTTAAAACCACTAATAAGTGGGGTGAGATTTATTTGGTTCACCAAACCAGATAAAACCCTAAACATGCAACTGTAGTTAAAAATAGTCTTGAACCTGAATTTACTATACTGCTTTATCTTTAGGGCCGGAAACTGACAAATATGCTTAACAATATTTGGTCTCTCCAAGGTGAAGTTCTAACTTCTTATCTCATATTTAAAGAGAATCAAATTTTGTCGCAGTAGAAAAATACTAACATCTATTCTTTTATGTGTGTCTTTCGAAAAACAATAATAATGAGTGAAGGGAAAAGTTGGACACCAATGTTGTTTCATTTTTATTATCATTCTTTTTTGTAAATTTAGAATTGAATATTTTAGAATATGTCACTTTTATCTCCATGTTTTACCTTAGTTTTGTGGACTAGAGCTTTTTTTAAAAAAGTTAAAACCACTAATAAGTGGGGTGAGATTTATTTGGTTCACCAAACTAGATAAAGCCATAAACATGCAACTGTAGTTAAAAATAGTCTTGAACCTGAATTTACTATACTGCTTTATCTTTAGGGCTGGAAACTGACAAATATGCTCAGCAATATTTGGTCTCTACAAGGTGAAGATCTAACTTCTTATCTCATATTTAAAGAGAATTAAATTTTGTCGCAGTAGAAAAATACTAACATCTATTCTTTTATGTGTGTCTTTCGAAAAACAATAATAATGAGTGAAGGGCAAAGTTGGACACCAATGTTGTTTCATTTTTATTATCATTCTTTTTCGTAAATTTAGAATTGAATATTTTAGAATATGTTATTTTTATCTTCATGTTTTTCCTAGTTTTGTGGACTAGAGCTTTTTAAAAAAAAAAATTAAAACCACTAAAAATTGGGGTGAGATTTATTTGGTTCACCAAACCAGATAAAGCCCTAAACAGGCAATAATACAATGTTCATACAATTTTTTTAAGTAACATATTACAAATATAGAATCATTTCTAGTGTACAACCATGTCGGTTCCTACAAGCAATTTAGGGTTCGAAAAAGTGAAGCCCAACTCTGCCGATTGGAAGACTCGCTACTCGCAAGCATTTCAAGGATTGCCAAACAAAGCACAATTCTGCCCACGAGCACGGGTTGGCACTAGAATAAATTAATGTTGTATCAAAATTTTAAGCATATTGAGTGGGTTATCCCAAAATATTAATATCTCTTTGCATACTTGCTTCATCAATGGTTGTCTTCTCAACATGTGCTTTTCCTAGAATGCTCTAGTGCCTTGCTATTCTTCTGCTTCTTTAACTGGCCTTGCGCCTGACAAACAAAATAAAGATCAACAGACTACTGTACATAACCCTATCATAATCTTATATAAGGAACTTCTCTACTATCCAATATAACAATTCCTTTCATTTCTCTAGGAAGTCTCAATTGATTAAACACAAAATTATGTCTTTTTTTACTAACAAGTCTAGCCAATGAATCTGCTACTGAATTTGCCTCCCCAAAAACCATAAGAGAAAGACAGGGTTACATGAAACTCACTTTGTGTATGCCAAATAAATTGGTGTAGTATAAAATAATAATATTATATGTATGCAAATGGTTATATAAAGCAAGATTGGTAGTCTGTTGCACTTGTTGTATCTGAAACTAGTAGTTTGTCCAGGCTCATCACTTGTTGGATTAATTCTATCCATTCGACTACACAAAAATGGTAAAAAGAGTAAAGAGAAGATGAATCTAATTAAGAACAATGAACTATATTGGTTCAATGTTCTACTTTTCTTTAAGAGTGGTTCAATATTTTATCCTTTGATTATTTTTGATCACGCGCGAATAACACCAAAAAATACGCATCAACGCCATTATTAATCCTAGATTCAGCTATATATTTATTAAGTATCATCCGGGAAAAATGATTGTATTAAATCACAAACATCCAAATTGAACTTTTTCTTCATGACTATGCAAAATTTCGCATATGTGAAGAAATACCAAGACATCGAGTTAGATTACTACACAACATACAGAAATAGTACTTAATAGCTTAAGACTTGTGCAAAATCTTATGTGGATGGGAAACCTAAATTATAAGTATAATAAACCTAGACTAAAAAATTCTTCGTTGATTATCAATTTATCACAACCATCCAAAAATGCAAAATATTCTATCACTTGCACGCAAAGCGACGGATTAGAGAAGTCATAGTACCATATATTGTCAGCTAATGTATAAGGTTTAGAGAATCCAAAGAACCATATATATATATATATATCATACTTGGAGTAGAAAAAAGGTCTATGCGTTCATGGGTGGATCTAGGGAGTTGTCGGAGGTGGCGGCAGCAGCCCCCAAATTTTAGAACTGAAGAGTTAATTTACTGTAGTCCAGGCAGAAGTATGTTGGAGTTGTAATGGAGAGTAATCTCCGCGCCACCGATACGTCGAGACATATACCTCAGCAACCCCAATCAACAATCAAAAAAACACCTTAGTCTCTGCTAGTATGGTCTCGAGTCCCGCCATTGCCAGCCTTCGCCAATTTCAGTATGACATTTTTGCGATGTTTGGGAATTTTCAAAAATAAAATCTTCAATTTGACCATGTTGCTATAAATATCCCGACTATCAGAATCTTATTTTCTATATTTCACTTAAAATTAAACAGATATGGGTCCTTTCATTGTATATTGGACTTGGCTAGCTGATTTACTGGAAAAACAAATACAGGTGTATACTAGTTGGGTATCCAACGCTCCCAAAAGCTCTTAATAGTGATATTAATGACACAGTGGTGCGCGCTTGTGCGGGACCAACAAAACCAAAAAAATTTAAATCAACACA
This sequence comes from Sherardia arvensis, assembly GCA_948330725.1. Taxonomy (NCBI): domain Eukaryota; kingdom Viridiplantae; phylum Streptophyta; class Magnoliopsida; order Gentianales; family Rubiaceae; genus Sherardia; species Sherardia arvensis. Next base: position 11,991,591 of record OX415237.1, read on the forward strand.
CAACCTATCAATTTCTTCCACGGAACACTTGGTCTTACAAAGAAAAATAATATCTGGTTTCTTCAAGCGCAGCAACGTGCGCACTTCAACTGCCCAGTCCCTTCCCAAACCGCGACAGTTCCAGTTTAGTATATTCATTGGCCCTGGCAGGGCGGGGTATCCACCTCTGCCTCTTCTTCGCCCAAACCTGCCATGGTAGGGGTTGCCGTGTTACTTGTGCCAGTTGTCAGTCCATCTCTCTCCAGTGCCAACTTAATCTTCTTTCCACAGGCCTCATCAGTTGAGTCCTCCTCATCCTCTTTGATAAATAGTCGCTCCCTTCATCAACACCTTGCTCTCCTTCTGAATCCCCTCTCTGGATTGCTGTTCAGCTGCATTAATGCGCGCACTATTCTTCTAAGATGGCCTCCCTCTAGGTTTTGGAGATGATTTTCTCTCTTATTTAGCAATTTGGACTGCTTGTTTCTTCGCCGGTGTGTCATAACATTTATCTCCCCGCATCAAGCCACTGAGAAGTATGGGATGCGATTCATTTCTTGGAATTAGAGTGTTGAGCTCCCTCCCCCAGTGTGATTTCCGAGAGTAGGCCGTCTGTTGGACTGTCACTCTCCAGGTTAACAAGGTCAGTTTGTCTCATCGAGACATACTCCTCGCTAGGACGGTGTACAATCCCTCCATCATAAGTCTCCAATGTCTTCGTCCCCATTCTTCTTTCTCTAACTACTCCACTATTTGCAAATAAATTTCTAACCGCGTCCCTCCTTTCAATCACATCCTTTACATTTTCAGTTGACGTCACATCCTTTCCCGGAGTAGGAGCCTGCAAGTGGGGAGGGATGACTGGCCAGTCCATCCCAGGTGGTCTGGGCAGAAATTCTTCATTCACAACAAAAGTCTTCTGTCCCAGGTTCTGCTCTGTCCGAGCTGGTGGCGGACTAACGGTAATTACTGCACTTCCACAGCTATTAGTTATTTGCTTCTCAAGCTCATCTTCCTTATCAATATCGATCGAGTTTTTAGTTTTTAGGCCATCCTGTATGCTCGCCAAAACTGGCTGTATATCCCCTCCAAGTCACACCTCAGGTAGTCGATTTTGATTTCAGCAACATATTCCTCAAGAATCGCCATATCTGACCCTTCCATACCAATACTCTTTGCCCTTCGGATTAAGCCTTTACCATTCTTCCTGACATACTGTCTAATTTCCGATTCTGGACGCCGCGTCTTTTGCACCACAACAGGTGCATGTTGTGGTGATCGCGGCCTGTAATACGGCTTTCGCTACTGGTTTCTAGCAGGAGCTGCCCTTGGCCTCCAAGGCTGCTGTTTTGGGACTCCCAAGCCACCGCTCCCGCCTATCTTCGTAAGGAGGTTGATATGGAACACACCCATAAATATCTTCTAATTCACATCATCCCTCTCTGACGAAGAAGTTTATAAAAATGTGCATTGTTGCCCACATTTAGATATGTGTATGTACAGAATATTTTATTTATTTGACTCAAGATATACATGTATTATATTATATGTAATTAGCAAGAACATGTGCCACATCAAATGCGCACCGATATGAATATAGTAGAAGAATAAAACTAATACCTTGTACTGAATATTTTTCTATTTATAAGAAGATTAATTTGGGTTATAAGAAGAAGATTAAAGAAATATCATCAAAATATTATATTTAATTAATATATATATGTGTGTAATATGAAATGTGAACGGTTTACGAATGTAGCATAAGATTGGAAGCGCACGAAATAAAGCACAAAATATTTTTACATAGATGAGCATACTAATTAGGGTGAGGGAGTTTTGTTAAATTCCCAAAACCCTAATAAAAATAATAGTCAAGATGAGGATCTAAACTAAATTTTACAATACAATACAACTTGTAGGTTGCTGGAAAACGGTGATTCTGTTTATACTACCTCAATTGCTAAATACACCTATCTGACCCACTTTTGCCTAAATTAATGTGTATCACTTGCTCAACTTGTAAAATTGGCATTTATTATTTGTTAATTTCTAGACATAAATATTAAGGATTTTTGGGTAAACTCTTTCTTCATTTGATATGCTATCGTCTTATTTATTATCCATTTAAAAAAAACATAAGAAACATTTTCGGAAATATTGACCTGATCGACTTATTTTATAATTTAATTTTCATATCGCTGATATTTCCAATAAATTTGAACACACATTTCTATTTTACGTCAAAACAATAAAATCTAATCATTTTTCAAAATATTGACCTAATTATTCTATAATTTTTAATATTGAATGTGAGTTGGAGTTTGTTGGGTGATACTAACCATTTAAAATTTTTATCAATATAATAACATATATTTTTATTAATTTTCTATATTAGCGTTATTTAAAATGTGGTATCAAATAAACTTTTAAAAAAATTATCCAAGAATACATAATTTACCTGATATAATAATTTACCTAATACCATCATACCCTAATTAAATACAATAAGTAGGACACATTGTACTATACACGTAATAAATATGATAGGTGCAAATAACATTTTATTTTATATACACTACATAGTCCACCAACTTTTTATTAAATCGAGGTACCAGGGTGGTGTAATTGGCAATACCCCTGGAAAAACACTCATAAAAAATTGTGTGCGTGCACGTGAGTTAGTGAAATAGTTGTGAATTAATTGTTACACAAATTTCTAGATAATGTATTGAATATTTTCTCTATTTGATTAGATTAAGTAAAAATATTATATTTAATTAGCATGTATGTAATGTATGATTAAAAGCGCACGAAATATAAACTCTGTAGAAACGTGCGTATTTCATTCAAATATTTATACAAGGCTAAGTGTAACCCAGCTGGTAATATTGAAATATTTAAGTAAGGCTCGCCGTTAATTGTACTTAGTCGAGCGCTAAGTCAAATAAATGATCTATTAGAGTTAAAACCTTGGTACTACCAAATTCTCTAGGGTCTAGAGTTACGAGATTTAACACAAGCATCCTACCTTCTCACTAAACAAACAGAAAACCATTCCCTGCATTCAACCCATTCATTCTGTCTAGTGATGAGGGAGAAGTTACCATTCTTGACCTAACATCTTCGTCATTGGTAACTAGGATGCTGATGTAAGTGATGTCAAGAGAAGTGATTGCTTAATAAAAATATCTTCACTACGAGATTTACATAATACAACCACATCAAAATAATGTGAAATACAACTACACTAGAAAGATCTCTTTCCGTTTTCTTTTTTTATCCGTGCATTGGTGCTACAAATTCTGCTGTGGTTTTATTAGAAAATATACTCTATTTCGAATTTATTAGAAAGTGCATGTGCATTATGCGTGCATATATTGTGCTTATAAAAATAAAAAATTAATTTACACGTGCTTGTTGTATCGTATACTTTTTAATCATCATGCATTGATATCACTCGTGACTGACGCACTGTTGCATATTATTTTGATTCTGCTATGGTTATATGACTTTTATTTTAAAATTAAAAAACATTGAGTTTTTAATCTGACGATGTTAATTTGAACTATGTGATTTATATAATACATTGATGTTAATCTTTTTTTTTATTTTGATCCCGTACAAATTTGTGATTTGCATTTATATGTGGTTTAATAGTTTAAGTTGATGATTTAATCATTGATGATTCATAAACACGAGCAGATAAGAATATGATGATGTATTTTCATGTTTATAGTCTTTAATTGAATCTTTAATTATTCCTAGTTTCATCTGCTGACTGCTATGGAAAATTAGGAATGCCTATATTTTTGAGAATCTGAGACCTAACATTGATGCTCTTGCCAGCTCTGTTAAGAATCATATTTTCAATACATATAATGCTAGACCCTTGGCCCTTGTTTCTGTTTTTGACAGGGAGCTGGCCTCACTTGGCTTTATGCCCAATTTCATAAGGCCCCCACAAATCAGAATTACTGTTACAAAATGGCATGCCCCAGCTCAAGGTTTAAAGATCAATGTAGATGCTTCATGGCACACGTCCAAAACAGCTGGCATTGGGATTGTGATCAGAAATATGGAGGGATCCTTTGTTTCTTCCCAATGCTTCTTTACTATGGCAAGCTCATCCCTGGAGGCAGAACTGATAGCAATTCAGAAAGGTGCACTAATTGGGAGCCAGCAACAGCAACCTTTCTGCATTGAATCTGACTGTTTGATGGCCATTCAAGCAATTCAGACTCCTAACAAAGCTCCATGGGAACTATATGATTTGGCATGCTCTGCACACAAGAAAATAAATACTCAGGTTAGTGATATATACAGGCAGGCTAACCTGCCAGCTGATGCTATGGCCAAACTTACTCATTCTGTGCAATTAAACAGTCAAGTACTATACTCTGACTTACCTACACATATCAAAGGCCTTCTGGCACTAGATAAAGTAGGGACTCCATCTCTTAGACTATCACAGAATGGATGCTACTGTTCCTATTTATTTTTGCAGTGACACAGGGTACTTTCTGCTCTAGCTTTTATTGCTCATACACTATCTGCTCAAGCCATTTTCACCATGGAACTCATCTCTTTGGAGGGAACTGCTTCAGGATAGCAAACTGGACTGTCTGCCCGTATAAACTCTACCACTTCACTGGCTCTGCTTTATGCTGGAACTCATGGATTAGTATAGCTCACCTTTTGAACATGATATCTTTTTTGGTTCAATACCATATTAGTACCGCTCTGAGTTTTGCATTGCAATTCTCTCATAGGGTTCAAAATCTGTATCTGACCCAAACTAGATATCATATAGCTAAGTCCCCTATTAGTTTATTCTTTTGGAAGCATCTCTATGCTTCAAGAGCTCATAGCTAACATTTTGTAACTGCCTTTTATAGGCTGTTGATGACTATTGGTCTTTTATGGCCCTCTTTCAAGTCTAGGGAGCCTAATAAATTCCCCTCCACTCCTTGAGTGGTTTTAACCTTATAAAAAAAAAATTTAATTGAATCTTTGATATATTATGTCTTATTTTGATTTCGAAACATTATTACATTTCTATTTTCTTTTATAGTTATTTAACTTTTACCATGAGTGTTAACTTTTTGACTATTTATTTATCTTTTATTTACCTTTTAGTAAGTTTGTATATCCAACATATATTTAACTAGCTAACACACTTTATTTATACCGTTTTTCAGTCAGTGTTGTATTTTTAAATTAGCATCTTCAAAACAAACCCGGGCCACTTCAATCGGAACGAATACCAACTTAGCAAGGATCACTTTTTGTTTTGATTTAGTTCTTTTGTGAATCAAAATTGTTACGAATTTTAATCATCTCAAAGTCTAAGATAATTAATGAAAAGTTTGTTTCAGCACAAATCCATATATATGTTAACATTCACCAAAAGGGTAACACTAGCTCACACAACTGACCACCATAAGAGTGACATAAGGGTGACACCGTTTCAACAGCCAATTCTTGCGGAGCATTACCTTCAACTGCCTGCCAGAACCCCTTAGGTAATCTCAGCATTTCCTAATCTGAACATTTTCTTTCATAATCTGGAATGACCACTTCCTCAATTATTCATAATGTTATGATTGTTATACGTTGAATACGTTGAATTGATTATTGGGTCTGTTATGTTCTGTAATGAAAAAATAATATCATTGATATATATTTGCAATTTTCAGGCCCCTCATTAAGAGTAAAGAAAAACCTGAGTCAGAAAAATGGCGTGACAATTTCATGTGTCAGTGAGTTCTTAATTTGATGCATTTATTTTAATCAATGCTAGGAGTTTTTGTCCATTCATTAAGACACTGTTTCTATCCATATGTAATTTCAAAAGTCCCGATCTTCTTTTATGAATGCAAATCTGTAATACTAATTAACCAAAATTATACTAAGGTCCTGTCCAGTTCAACTTATTGCACCACATTTCAGCACAGCACAACACTCATCAGCACAGCACAGCACTCATCAGCACAGCACAGCACTCATCAGCACAGCACAGCACTCATCAGCACAGCACAGCACTCATCAGCACAGCACAACACTCATCAGCACAACACCTATTTAGCTCAACACATTTAAGCTCTAAATGGACACTATTTTTATGTTTTGTAAACATAATATTAATTAAGTGAACTTTTTAGTTCTTAAGTAATAAACATTATGTTTTTTCTTCAACTCAAATGAACACTATTCAACACTTTCAAAATTATTCAGCACAAGATCAGCACAGCACAACACTCATCAGCACAGCTCAGCACTCATCAGCACAGCACAGCACTCATCAGCACAGCTCAGCACTCATCAGCACAGCACAACACTCATCAGCACAGCACAACACCAAATAAGTTGAACTGGACAGGGTTTAAGCATTTTCTTCTACTCAGCGGCCATTCTGGCAAGTGGCAACCTTCTAGTTTTTCATTAAAATGTTTGCTAAAATTAATTATAATGTTTGTTATCTAGTTTTTCATGATAAGGTTTCCATGCCATTGTCCGGATGCTTTGTAATTAAAAGAGAAAGATATCTATGGTGACAATCTTAGCGATCTTAATCATCTTATCTAATTAACAATCAGTATACTGACAGGACCATTCTGTTGAAAGTTGTGAAGAGTTTGAATTAGGTCATGAGATGATTTGGTAATGGGTACTATTTTTCATTAAATAATCTATTAATTAGTATTTCGTGCGTATATGAATTTTCCAGCCCAGCCCAAACCATTTAATTATATATACATCATTCACATTCACGTATATGTTAGTTAGTATTAGTCTCAATCTGTAGAAATAAGGAAAAAATATATTTCCTACAGTTTAGTTATAGAATGAGAATATAGCATGGACACTAATTTCAAGCCGTGATTATCTACAAGAGAAGATCAGCTCAATCGTGATTGAAGAAATAAGAAGATCTACACGGTAGCACGACATGGAGATATAAATAGAGACGCAAGTTGCGAGCAGGCCCGGCCTAGTAGGGAAGCAAGTTACTACCTTGCTTGAGACCCCAAATTGGGCCCAAAAAATAGAGCCCATTTTTAGTAGTGTTAGTATATAGGAATACTAGCATGGTCAGGCCGCACAAGGCGCGGCCATGGCCCAATTTATATTAATAAAAGGTGAATGTTTTAATTTTATGTAAATAGTGTGTTTTGCATATAGAAGTGATTGAAAGTAGTTGGTCACAAATAATATGATTTGAATTTTGGATTCTTTGGCCCGGTTTTATGGTCATATTTAGTAATTTTGAAATAATACCATTCTTTACCAATTATTATACGAAAAATTGTTGCAAATTATTTACAATTAGCATATCATTCTAAACTGATCGTTATTCAAATATGTCTTGATTGAAGACAAATGCTAATAAAAAAAAAATCAAAGAGAGTGTTACATTAAATGTAAAGTCAATATTTAAACAATATCAAAGATGAATGTGATGATTTAATAAGAGAAATGAATGAATTTGTATATCAAGAAATGACATGTTTTTAGTATTATAAAATTAGTGTAGAGTAAACTATATTTTAGTGTCATACGTATGGGCTAATGTGATCTCTGCTCATGAGTATATTTAGACATGTATTTGGTCAAAACATACCACAAGGTGCAACCATGGCCCAAATTATAATTTGATAAATTCAGTACGATTCAGAAAAATATAATTCTAGTGTTTTGAGCTTGGTTATGGGTTTAATATTTCAAAATATATAATGGATGTGTGAAAATTAAATAGAGACGTGTGTATCATTTATTTCAAAATGACTTTTAAAATCAAAGTAATCTAAAAGGAACACAAGTGTTGTTAAATAATTAGAAAAAACATATTGTTTTAAGAAAAGAAGATATCTGACGTCATTATTTCTAAGGTACACAACAACATTCCTGCTGCACAATTCCATTAGAGTTTATTGCCACCTTCCACTAAGTTTGGCAGAAGTATCTCGCAGTCGCAGGCTAGCAGAATTTGGTGTTTACGGAGTTGCATCTTAGACAATTTAAGGTATGATCATTTTTTAGTCTAATATCCCTCTCCAATGAAAATGATGCCAATTGATGTGGCTGCTTCGAACATGTGGGCTTCACCTTGATTTCCTAAACCATGAAACTAACAAAAAACATCGAAATCTAACAATTAAATCAGCCAGTGTGATCACAAACTAAGTCCACAATGGTTTTGCGTGATTTCTAACATTTAACTGATCACAATAATACCAAAAAAGAAATGGAAAGGGTCTTACTTCATACTTTATAGTAAGGTTTTCAACTTCAACTTCAAGAACAAGTTATCAAAGAGAAGTTTTGATATGGCAAATACCTGAAAATTTTAAGCTGAGGTGTACATTGAGAGACTGAATCGCACTGATCAAAACAATATCACAATTGTATTTATGTTAAATTACAACATGACTTTAAAACTTGTTTATGAGAAACAAAATGCCAAAACGTGTTTGTGAATATCATCAGACCTGCTTCATCTTCACTCACATTTAAAGAAACTAAAGCTCTATTTGTGATATTTTCAAAAAATAAAAAAAAAAGCTCTATTTGTGATGTTCAAAAATAAACTATGATAATTGAAAATATCTATAAAACCTTAAATATATTTAAGGAGTAATTGAATGACATTCTGCTAGGTTTGTTGCATGAGTTGGTACATATCACTACTAGAATATCAAGCCATCTAAGGCCAAAATGTCTACGTCGCCCTTGGAGGGCGACGCCCTCCCCCTTGGACCCACAGCTTAGTGGACCCGCACGTGGGACAGCTTGCAGTGTATGTTACCCAGTATATTTTGTGGGTAATATTCTTAAACATGGTTAGGTAATTGTTTAGTCAGCTGATTTGTGGTAGGAGTAGTTTAGATGGACGGCGTCGTTTTGTCATTGTTTGTCTGTTGGATTGGCCAGACAAATATTGAGCCGGAAAATTAACCAGATGCACGCAGAGGTCACCGGAAAATTTGTTTGTCGTCACTGATGGATGCTGAAGTTCCAGAAACCGATGGAAAGATCATCTCAATTTTTTAATTTCTCTAGCAACACCTATAAACATCATACTGTATCACCACCTCAATTTGGAAGTATGAACTCGGCCGTATGTTTCAACCCAATGGATACATGAAACTCAAATTTGGAATTGAAGGCAAGATTTTAGGAGCCATTGTCTGGATGCTCCTCTGATTTTTATTTGAATTGGGTATTTCCTACAGGGTTGATGTGTGAATGTTGTGTTCATTGTTGGGTAATTCTTGTGTTAGAATGCAGGTAGATCAGGAGCTACAAATCAGAGACATGTTGTTTGTCATGAACACTTGTTCGAGCATCGGTGAAAAATTAGGAATTTTTAAAAAAGATTTGTGGTTAGTGGTTGTGGGGTGGAGGATGATATGTTGTGGGGAATCCCCAGGATGAGATTCTGATGTGGGTGGCAGTTTGGTAGAGGAAGGCTACTCAAGGTGGCTCCTCTGTCAGTTACATGCAGAACAACGGTAAAACGTTGGGAGCTTAAGACAACCGTAATGAAATTGCTTGGGATAACAAGTGTGCTGGCCTTAATGTTCTTGTATCTCAGGTAATTCAGCTCAGCACAGAGCCCCGTTAAGCTGAAATGATCTTGAAATATGATAATAAATGATGATAATCTAGTGGCAACGCCTTGTATGCGTTATTTTAGATAGATTAGATTGATGAAGATACGTCTCCTTATTCTATAGTATTGATATTGTTATCAGTTATCACAGCATGTATATATTTTTTTTTCAAGCAAAGATTTACATGTTGAGCATCTCTACTTTGTTGTTTCTGCTAGCGTATTAAGTACTATAAGGTATCGATTTCAGACTGAAATCTTTTAGATCATGAGCATATATTTTTGTGTGTGCACTGATCCCAGAATTCTCAGCATGACACTACCAGTAAACTCCCGCAGGCCTTATCTACAAGCCTGCTTATAGAGGTTGTAAGGGTTCAGATGACATTGCAAAGCGCACATGGATGATAGGTCGCAGTGTAGCCTAAATTATCTTTACCTTGAAGATGACAAGGATTGTTTTCTGGAAATTGCAGCAAAGCAGAAGTCTGGATATGCTTCAGTGTAGAACTGGTGTCTTCCAACTGGTGTTTGAATGACATTTGCTGCAGTCCAGATATATAAGAAAGCAGGGGATATATGTGTTCTGTTGTGCGCAGTTGTGAATGAATTGCTGAATGGGGGGCTGCACCTTGGAAGTAAAACAACTCTTGACAATGGATGTCTGTATATGGAACTGCATATGGTCCTCGTTGGAAGTTATGAATGGTGATGGTGGCTGACCTTGTAGCAGCAATGGCGGGCAAGGGAGGTGAAACCAAACAAATTTTGCTGCACTGGCTCCTTACTCATTTGAGATTCATGGTGATCATGTAGCACATCAAAATATGGAGTCAGTTTATGTTTTTTGATGTGTTGTAGAAAACATCCATCCCAAAGGATAATGAGAATTCCAAAAGAGGATGAAAACTGTCATTCCAGAAAAGTGCTGGAAATAAGACAAAGCAATGGACTGGACAGTTATATCATGATGAAATTGAGGACATAATAGAAGGGCTTTACTGTTGTTATAGACTTATGGGCTGTTATAAATTCATAATATAAACAATAAACAGGCTTGTGAAGCTTCTTCATGATGTACCCTTTTATATTCATCTGCCAGTATTATGATTGTAAGGCATGTAATTCCAATAAATTAGAATTTATATTCTGTAAATAATGATCTGGGAAATGAGTGCAAAGAATCATACAGACGGTGTATGGTTTTAGCTTGAACGTGAAGTTCAAGTTAATGCAACAGCATTTGATGAACTCAATCGGATACCGTAAAAAACGACATTGTCTGAGCATTTATTGTTGAAAACATTTTGTTCAACACTGATGTTCTAATGTAGGTGGATAAAAAACAGTAATAGTTCCAAAAGCAATGGAAATTCCAAAAGCTTAACGATGTTTGATCAAAAATGAAACAAAAGACAAGGAAGTTTATAACATATAACGAGTGCAATCCCGAACTAGTGTCGGAAGGATGTAGAAATTACAATTTTCAGTAACAATTTCTGTCAAAATGGACAGGTGATGTACCATGGAGCCGAGGTTGGAGATAACTCGGCATCATTCACAACTTCAGCCATCTCTTCATCGTCTTTGGGACTGCCTTTCTGATCTTGTTGTGGCTTAGCCATTTTATGCACAGAATCAATCTGAATCAAAGATAAACAATGATTGTAAGTTGTACCATCATTTAAAGTCTTTGCTAACGTATCCCTAACTTGTTCATGAATAGATGTAACAATGTAGTAATAAAGAAGTACTTTTCCCTAAACTGTAAGAACATAGATTTGAGTCCATTTTTAACATTCAATTCAATGTTTAGTAGCATGAAATAGTCAAGTTAGGTTCTCGTGGTAATTACTTTTCAGATAAAGTCCTAATGCAAGGTCTAAATCTCAGAATTACAGAGGTAATGTATCTGTACATTAATCCAATCAAAATGAATCCCTAGAATGTGAATGTTATAATGTTTTTGGATGTGGTGAACTAAATTACATATAAATAGTTTGGTATGAGAGTGCAGTAAGCTATTAGAACACCATCATAATAAGATGGTGTTGAATGAGAGAGTAGAACACCTAATGCAAGTGTGTATTGAAAGATCCCGGATTTAGATGATGCGTAGAAACTATTGGAAAAATGAATGGTGTATATTGATGAAATGAAATTTACCTCCATATTTTGCTCATCTGTAGCCAGCACAGCCTGATTAGGCACCACAGCCAGTTCGATGCACTCTGGCGTCTTTGTCCGGTGGGTAGGCTCAGCCTCCTATTTGATAAACAACTAAGTTAGAGGTTGTAAAACCCAAGCATGAATAAATGTTGATCAAATGTTGATAATCTAGGAGTGATAAATACAGGCTTTATGACTAAGTAATGGATCGAACCTTGCTGTTTACTGTTTTAGGCTGGGCATCACACCCATAGCTGATGCTGGATTAGACAGTGAGAGAACCTGGCAGATGGGAAATTAGTACGAATTCACGAAACTGTAATGTAAGAAGATCAGGTAGTCTTGTAAAATTTTTGGGTTCAGGACTCATCCCCATTTATTGTACCTTGTATTGTTGTGGAAAAAACAACATCACAGGAGTCAACCTTTCTTCAACTCCTGTGATGGGCACCACTGTACAGGCTGGGGCTGGTTCAATGGCAGTAGATTCCACCTACATATTGGTAATCGTTCATTAGTAGCATGTATTATGTTAAAAATAATAAATCATAAATTGAAAATGGCATTTGGAATGTCCTTGTACTGAGGGTGTACCTTGGTTGCTGGCAGATTCTTTGCACGTGCGGCAAGATAAGCAGCTCTTCGTTGCTCTCTCTCTCTTAGACGCTCCTCAGAATCGGATTCATCAGACAAGACGGTAGCATCTATTTCGGCAAAAACAGATCTTAATTCGTCATCCGATTCTGATTCAACATGATTATCCTCATAAGAAGAAGCAGGCTCAGCTTCGGAAGCAGGTTGAGGATCATGTAATTGCTGAGTCTCGCTGGCAACGTCATCATCTGGAAGCAAAGACTTTAATATCTTCCTAATCTGTGCCAAGTGTTAATCAAGTATTAGCCAAGTTGACTGATTTATTAAACGGAAAGGATGGTATGAGTTAAATACCTCATGCGTATTCAAGGTAATCATGTCCTCATCCCGTGGCAACCCCCTAACTAGTGGGAGAGTCTTCAGCGCCGCGTACAACTGTTCATCAATGACATACCGAACACCACCCACCTGAATACCATAATGTTCTTCAGTTAAATGAGGAAGTGTAAGAATGCGCATAGTTATACATCAAATCACCTTAAAACTATACCTTGTCTGCGTCGGCTCCAGGCTGAACTTCAATGCTGAGCTGTTGGTGATTTTTAGTTTCAGAAACCTGCAGCTCCAACCTGTCTGTCTCCTCAACGCTTGCATTCCAAGCATCAGCGGTTTCCATGTCCCCGACGCTAGAATTAGATATTGCATGTTCATGAGTCGGGGTGATGGATGTCTCCTCAACGGTTGCATTCCCAGCATCAGCAGTTTCCATGTCCCCGACGCTAGATTTAGATATAGCATGTTCATGAGTCGGGGTGATGGATGAAGGCTTCTCTGCTGATGACACCCCGATGCTAGATTTAGATATAGCATGCGCATGAGTCGGGGTGGTGGTTGCAGGCTTCTCTGGTGGTGGCACCTCATTGTTTGTTCCAGAAAATGTGTCGTCGAAATCGGATGAGCTGGGGTGCTGGCTTTTCTGCAGCTGGAGTTCTAGGAGTCCCACACATTTAGTCAGTAGTCGGATGGCGCGCTTACCCTTATCCATCAAAGAAGGCATGAAGCCCTCAATGCATCTGGGGTAGCTCTCCGTCAAACTGATATCATCCATCCGTTCCAAGCTGGACAGAGCAGGACCGACGACAATGTTGACATTCCTAGCCAAAGTCGCAACAGTTCGTTGGAACTCCTTCAAGAACAAGGAAGGTAGAAGTTAAATTCAGCAGACACATATTCAAATAAAATGTTACAGGAAGAGTGTAACTAGGCACTGAAAAATTCATCACAATTCTATTAGGAGGAGTGACGATGTGCTTACGTTTAGTAGCAGATTAATGAGTTGCAGGTCAGTGTGATAATCAGCTGGGACAGTGAAGGAGATGCTGGATTGGGGTTCAGCCGCCGGCATGTCATGTGGTCTCGTGTGTATAGGATAATTGTTGTCAGGTGTGCCGCTACCGTAGCCTCTTGCCAGTTCCTGTGACATCCTCCGCTGCAGACCCCACGTTCTCCAGTGCATTACAAGAGGGGCTGTGACAGCTGGAACTGACACCTCCTCCCCACCCATCCTGTGGAAGTATGTCACCACCAGCAGCAGCAAGCAGCCTGAGAATGTCTTCTGATCAGAACCTCCTTTGTACCTTGCAGCTGCCTCACAGAATCTATCCAGGACAAAGCCGCACCAATCAAATGTCTTTATCATCTCAACATCCACCGCACACATCAACGGGCGGAAGTCGGCTCGGTTGCTGCAGACTGGATCTAGAAACACCGACATCGCATACACCAAGAACATGCGAATGAAGTCAGGTTCGCCTGCGTCTAGCTCCTTCATTATCTGCTCAAGCCTGTTTATTCCAGTGGTGAAGTTTTGACGCGTCGCTTTGAAACCGTATTCAACCTCCCATCGCTTTCTCAGGGCATTGTATTCTGGAGTAATTGTGGTTGCGACTGGATTGGAAGGGCGCCAAGGTAGGAGGAAAGCGTCGCACACCTCTGCAGGGGTTAGAGTGAACAGCACACTCCCATTGTGAGTTATCTCCCTTGTTTCTGGATTGAAAGCACTGATCAGCCAGTCAGTCATGTCAGATGGGACGTGCTGGACCTGGACCTCCAGAAGTCCTCCAAAACCGGCCTCTATGATGCTGAAGCGCTGTTCAGGCGACAGTTCACAGCATAGCGAAAACAGCTTGCCAGGTTTCGAAGCAATGAGCATGACATTGCGTGTAGGTTCAGTTTCCTGCTTCCCTGCAAGTGGTACAGAATAATATAAATGAGCATTCAGAAAAGGAAAAGGTTGTCTGCCGTTTACAACTAGAATGGCTGCTCATACGAACAAGATTTATGTGTCTGATTGGATTAAGGTTAAGTCATATTGAGTTGTTGTTATAAATTGTTACAAATTAGAAAGCATTTGTACCCGATCTGATACATTTTGAAGGGAAAAGAGGGCATGGCATTATTCAAATCATACTTTGTATACCAAAACATGGTTTTATTTGCGTGGAAGAAATGCCCAAATTTTACTCCAGTACTCATTTTGTTTACAGTTCAAATGAATGTGGGTTTCAGTAGGGTTCACGATCTGAAACATTCTCAATCATATAAACAGAGATAAAAGGTGACTGTGAATAAAAGTACTGACATTATATGCATATTTAAGGTATGGGCAAATATGTATATATTTAATTTGGTGGCATTCAGAACATGATAAATGTTTAAGAGTTCCTTTAAAATTATAGTGAATTTGCCATTCAAAAGTAGAGTAGATTGAACTAATTCTTTGAAGACAAACCAAATCATTTACTGGGACTGAATCTCCTTAACAATAAAAAAAGATCCTCCTTTCAGCAAGATTTCTAATGTATGACCACTGTCATCACCACACACATCATTTCTAATTTTTTACAGCAACACAATAATCTGTACAGGTTAATTCATATATAACTAGGATGTTTGAGATGTGAACTTTAGGTCTAGAAAAAATGTTACCTTTACCCTTTTCTGCGGCGGATCTCCGGCTGGGTGTTGAGGATGAACCCTTGGCAGCTCCTTTCCCGACAGCTTTTCCATTTTGGTCAAGTATTTGGCAGTCACTGTCCGCATCGGCGTCTGGGTTGACTGATTTGCTGGAAGGCTCAACCATATCTTCATCCTCCTCAGACGAGGACATCACCACCCGTCTGCGCTTCTTCTTGTTCTGATCTAAAGCCTGTGACATGGTATCGGCCGCTCGTTTGGCCGCTGAGCGGAGGAATGGGCCTTCTCTGGGACCAGTATCTCCGGCCATAGTTGGCGGTGGGTTGTGTGTTTATGAGATGGAACTGAGATTGAACAGTAAGGTTGAAGGAGAAGTTGAAGGGGTGAGGGGTATTGCGGTGGTTCTAAATTGAAATGAACAGAACATTAAGTTTGTGTCTACAGTTTTAAGATGGAACCGACAAACTTCTCATTGCATGCATTCCTATTGGCTTGTAATGGTGGCAACTCAATTAATGCCAGAAAAAGTTTTCGTATAAATTTAAATTATAAAAGGAGGGGGCAAACGAAACGTTTAAGTGTGTAATTGCCAAAGCTGTATGGGCTTCGAGTAAAAATTGAAACGAGCCAATTTAGTGAAGATAGCCCACCTTCAGAAATGCTTTAGTGGACGGGAAAAATTGCAAAAGGGTTTGGATCACATGGTTTAGGATAGGTGTGAAACCGAATCGAGTCGTTCAATAACGGTTCGAGAACACCTCGGTGAAAACTCGATCTTGTGTTTGAGTTTTCAGAGCTCGACTCGAGCTCAAACTGGAACTGGTGATACCGGGCCCAAGCCCAAATACCTCTTGATAATATGGGCTTGGCCCGTCACAGGATAAAGCTAGTTTGGCAGTATCCGGGTTCGTACAACTCGGACAGCGACACACACTAGATGACACTCGGAACATGGACCACTCGGGAAGCATGGGTTATTGTATAAATAGGGCTCCTTAGCACTATTCCAAGTAAGTATCTTCTCACTATTCAAGTGATTACCCCTTTTCTCTCCCGAGATCCATCTTTCATCATTACGCCGGAGGGTCTACCCTCGGGTACCTCCCGGGGTTCTGTCTTGCAGGATCAGATATCGGATCAGGGATCAGGGGCTCATCTGGACCGACCAGGCAGGCAGCATCAAGTTGGCATGCCCAGTGGGACACGATCTGTGTTCACAAAAAGCATTAAGATGCCGCCTCGAGGTCGGCCGCCGCGAAGAGGTAGAGGAGGAAGAAGACCGGAAGCGGTAGAGGAGGACCTTACTTTGCGCCAAATGAGGGATCGAGCGCGCAAGGGGAAGGCTCCAGCGCATTCGGATCCAGACGTCTCTGAAGGAGAGTCAGAGCCGGAAGGAGAGAGGGAACCGGAAATGACGCAGGACGATCGCGACAGAAGGGAGTTCGCTGCCACCCAGGAGGGGAAGTACCGTCGTTGGCTGGCGGCAAAGCAAGGATCGGGATCGGGGACGAAACCGACTGAAGAACGGTCGGACCCTCCGGTGACTGAGGTCCGGGTACCCCCGGTTCGGCCTGGGTCAGGATCTAACCCGACCCCGACGGGACCTCCTGCGGGTTTACCTCCATTGGCTGCGGAGGTGGTCAGCCGAGGACCCCCTGCCGTTCACGGGCAAGAGGGTCTTCGGCCTCCGGTTGTGATAGACTTGGAAAGGCAGGCTGGGAGTGTAGGGCAACCAGCCGGAATGGTGCCAGGATATGGCCAAGGTGGGGGCTATCCCGGTTATGGAGCTCCAGGACACGGGATGATTCAACACGGATATCAGGGGTACCCCCCGGCACCAGGAGGGTATTACGCCCAACCCCCTAGAGCCTCGGGGGGCTGGGCCCCCGGGATACAAGGACCGGTGTGGATGCAGAGCCAAGCACCGATGGCCGGATATGCCATGGCTCAGCCGGCCCCAGTCGCAGGAACCTATGGCACATACCCGGTGGTTGTAGATCGGGCCCCGGCGGCTCTAAACTCGGTAGAGGAGAGGTTGGATCGGTTGATAGGAAGGAATGGAGGAAGGCCTACCTCCCCCTGGATAGGTTACATCAGCACTTTCCCTTGGCCGATGGGAATGAGAGTCCCGGAGGGGGTGCCGACCTACAGTGGGGAAACTGATCCAGAGGAATTTGTCAGGACATATCATAACGTCATTGGAACACGTGACATCCGGGAGGAGCTTATGTGCAAGCTGGTGAGCTCATATCTGAGGGGAAGTTGTTTGTCATGGTTTGAGGCACAACCCTCGGAAAGTTTTAGAAATTACTATGATTTTTCAAGGGCTCTGATGCACAGATATGAGACCAAAAGGAAGAAGTACCTCCCTTTGGCTGAGGTGGCTTATAGTCGGCAGTCGGCAAAGGAGGAAGTACGGGGTTTCCACAGGAGGTACATGGATGATTCTATGAAGGTGATCGACAGGGATGCTCAAGTGAAGGCCCTGATAGCAGGGTTCATTGCAGGGCTGAGAGATGAGGTGCTATGGGCAAAGCTCATGGAGAATATCCCGACCACCTTTCATCAGCTGGATCTCGAGGTGGAGATGTATTGTTCGCTTCTCGAAGGGAGCAAGAAGAGGAAGGAGGAAGGGTACTTCGAGGACAAGGGGATGGGAAAAGGTGACAAGGCTCGGGTTGCTGATCCTGTCAGGAGGGAAGCGGGCCCGGCTCCGGTGAGGCCGAGGGTAGACCCCCCTCGGGCTGAAACGTTTACTCCACTGACGAGAACCCGGTCGGAGATCCTGACAATTCATCGAAACCTGTTTCAAGACCCGGCCCCCATACCGGGAAATCCGACTCCAGCGAATGCAGCTAAATATTGTGCTTTCCACAAGTCTAATGGACACACAACAGATGGTTGCCGAAGCTTAAGGGTGGAGATTGAGAAGTTGATCGAGAGAGGGCAGTTAAGAGACTGTGTGAGCCAGGAGAACCAGCGTCCGGTGGCGGGGCAGCAGGCCGGAGCGGGGAGGAAGAGGAATTGGAGGAATAGGCCGCGGAACGATAACCAGCGAGGGGCTCCGGCTCCGGCCGCCCAGCCGGGTGCGGCAGCTCTGGTTATGGCCCCGGAACCGGTTAATCAGGTCCCTCCTCGGATGATAAATGTCATACATGGAGAAGTAGGGGGTGGGCCCCAGCCCCATGCAGCAGCTAAGGCCCGGAGCCGGTATGTGCCGGCTGGTGAGGACAGGGAGAAGAGACTGCGCCCCACCGAGGCCATCACCTTTTCGGACGAGGACCCGGTGCCCAGTCTAACGCCCCATACGGATCCGATGGTGATCACGGCGGAGATAGAAGGATTCACGGTCAAGCGAGTGTTCATTGATGACGGAAGTAGTGTGGAAATCATGTTTGCTTCTTGCTTCGACCAGCTGGGAATAGGCCGCCACAACCTTCGCCCGAGCACCTCTCCCTTGTCAGGGTTTACCGGCCGCACAGAGCATCCCTTGGGGGTGGTGTCCTTAACAGTAACAGTGATCGACGACCTGGACAGGAGCAAGAAAACATCGGTCCGGTGCAACTTCGCGGTTATAGACGCTCAGTCCCCATACAACATCATCATCGGACGGCCGTGGATGGCTCAAGCCAGGGCCATTTGCTCGACGTACCACTTGACCATGAAGTTCCCAACCAGTCAGGGGGTGGCGACGGTTCGAGGAAGCCAGTCCACGGCCAGAAGTTGCATGCTCACAGCCCTTCAGGAGGCTAGGAAGGCCCCGGTTGGAGCAGTGCAGGGAGAAGTAGGTCCGGGGGATGTAGAAGATATGCAGGTGGGGAGCCGAGGCACGATCAAGGTCGGGAGAAAGATGCCGACTGATGTGAAGGAAGAGTTATGATCATTGCTTTCAAAATACGAAGATGTGTTTGCATGGGAAGAGAAGGACTTCACAGGCGTACCTCCGGAGTTAGCTCTCCATAAGCTGAATGTATACCCCGAGTTAAAGCCGATCCGACAGAAGAAAAGGGCCTTAGCAGGGGATAGGGCCGAGGTGGTGAGACAGGAGGTGTTGAAGTTGCTGGAAGCCGGGGTAGTAGAAGAAATTATATACCCAGAATGGTTGGCTAACCCGGTGTTAGTAAAGAAGCACAATGGGTCCTGGAGAATGTGTATCGACTTCACTGATCTCAACAAATGTTGCCCAAAAGACAGTTACCCTCTTCCCCCGGTCGACCGGTTGGTGGAAGCCATCACCGGGTATGAGGCTCTGGCTTTCTTCGATGCATACCGGGGCTATCACCAGATTCAAATGTCGGGAGAGGACAAGCCGAAAACAGCTTTTATCACGGACTTCGGAACTTATTGCTACAGGCGGATGCCGTTCGGCTTGAAGAATGCAGGGGCGACGTACCAGCGGATGGCGGACTCGATATTTCGAAATCAGCTGGGCCGAAGCATGGAGCTATACGTTGACGACATGGTGGTGAAAAGCCGAAGCTACCCAGGTTTCTTAGAAGACTTGGAAGAGATGTTTGGCATTCTAAGGAAGGTCAACCTGAAGCTAAACCCCGAGAAGAGTGTGGTAGGAGTAGCGGCTGGGAAGTTCCTCGGATATATGGTGTCTAGCAGGGGGATTGACGTCAATCCGGAGAAGGTGGAGGTGATAAGCCGGACGCAGTCGCCAAAGAATGTAAAGGAAGTGCAAAAATTGATGGGTTCCCTGGCAGCCTTGAGCCGTTTTCTGTCAAAAGGTGCCGAGAGACAACTTCCTTTCTTCAACATATTGAGGAAGGCTAAGAAGTTCGAGTGGACGGAGGAGTGTGAGAAGGCATTCGGGGATCTGAAGGAACATTTGAGCCGGCTCCCGACCCTCTCGAAGCCGAAGTAGGGGGAGGATTTTCTCTTATACCTGTCCGCATCCGCATCGGCTGTCAGTGCGGTACTAGTCCGAGAGAAAGACGGGAGGCAGTGTCCGGTATACTTTGTCAGCCGGGCATTACAGGGTCCGGAGACTCGGTACACAAGTCTGGAACAGCTGGTGTTGGCGCTGGTTTACGCCTCAAAACGGCTGCGCCCGTATTTCCAGGCTCACCCGATTGCGGTCCTGACCAACCACCCCCTGAAGCAGGTGATGCTCAAGCCAGAGGCGTCGGGACGTTTGATGAAGTGGGCCATAGAGTTGGGGGAACATGAGATAACATATCAGCCGAGGAAAGCCATTAAGGGCCAGGCAATGGCGGATTTCCTGACAGAGATGGCCGGGTCAGACACGGTCGCCGAGGAAGAGCCTGAAGCAAGCCCGGGATGGACATTGCACGTCGACGGGTCAGCGCATGCAGGAGGCAGTGGAGCCGGGGTATTGTTGACATCCCCGGAAGGAGAGGAGTACCACTATGCGTTACATTTCGACTTTAAAACCACGAATAATGAGGCAGAATATGAGGCGCTGGTAGCAGGACTCAAACTGGCTCGGGAATTGAAGATAGGAATGATCCGGGCATTCAGCGACTCTCAGATTGTAGTTCAGCAGGTGAATGGGGAATACGAAGCAAAGGAGAGAAGTTTGCAAAGGTACTTGGAGCTGGTCCAGCCTATGATCCGGCAGTTCGATAGTTTCAGCCTGGAGCAGGTGCCAAGAGAACAGAACGAAAAGGCCGACGCGTTGAGCAAGTTGGCATCTTCGAAGTTGAAGCCTGGGCAGAAGGCGCCTCTCAGAAGGGAGACACTGGAGAGGAGAAGTTACGAACAGGTTGATGAGATCCTGGCAGTGGAGGTGGTGCCAGAAGACTCTTGGATGGCTCCGATTCGAGCGTACCTTCTGACAGGAGAGGTCCCGGCCGACCGAGTGGTGGCTAGAAAAATCCGGGTCAAGGCGCCGAAGTATACACTCCAGGAAGGGGCACTGTACAAAAGAGGCTATCTCCAGCCTTTGCTGAAATGTGTGGAACAGCAGGAGGGCAAGTACCTGGTCCGGGAAGTTCATGAAGGTCCGAATGGTAGTCATCAAGGAGCCAGAACTGTGGCCCGGAAGATTTTACGGATGGGGTACTATTGGCCTACCATGTTTGGAGACTCGCAGGATAGGGTTCGGTCATGCCTTCAGTGCCAGAAGTTCGCACCGCTAGTGCACATACCAAGGGAAGAGATGATGGGGATAACAGGTGCTTGGCCTTTCAGCAGATGGGGACTGGATCTGGTCGGACCTTTTCCTACTGCTCCCGGCAGCTTGAAGTACCTGATTGTGGCTATCGATTACTTCACCAAGTGGGTGGAAGCCGAGCCCCTGACTAACATCCGGGGGTCTACCTGCGTGAAGTTTTGTTGGAGGAACATCGTGTGCAGGTTCGGAGTTCCGAGGGCCATAGTAACTGACAATGGAGCGCAGTTTGAAAATGATCCTTTCAAGTCTTGGTGTGTGAAATATGGGATAAGCCAGAAGCTGACGTCAGTTTACCACCCGCAAGCCAACGGCCAGGTGGAGGTGACGAACCGGACAATCGTAAGTGGGATTAAGGCCCGGCTACAGGGGGCAAAGGGTAACTGGGTGCATGAGCTCCCGAGTGTTTTGTGGGCTCATCGGACTACGGAAAGTTCGGCAACCGGAGAATCCCCCTACAGTCTGACGTATGGATCCGAGGCGGTAATCCCGGCCGAGATTGGCGTCCCCAGCCTTCGGACAGCCGAGCCGGTCCCCGAAGAAAAGAATGAAGAGGAAGCCAGGACAAATCTGGACTTGCTGGAGGAAAGAAGAGAGAGGGCGGCCCTGCACGAGGCTAAGGTGAAGGAGAAAGTAAAGAAGTATCACGACAGGAGAGAGAGGAAGGAGCAGTTCAAGGTAGGAGACAGAGTTATGAGAAGAAACGACAAGAGTCACCAGGAGCCGGAAGGCAAGCTGGCACCCAACTGGGAAGGACCGTATCGGGTGATAGAAGCCCACCCGGGCGGGAGTTATGTGTTGGAAGATCCAGCGGGGAAGGGAATTCCCCGAAGGTGGAACATAGCAAACCTCAGGCGGTTCTATGGATAGTCTCTGGCACTTGTTGCCTAGATAGAATAGCCTCTGGCACTTGATGCCTAGGTAGAATAGCCTCTGGCACTGGATGCCTAGGTAGGGTAGATCCCCGGCAGTAGGAGCCCGGGATAGAAACCTAGAGGTCGGATGACCGAAGGGTAGGTAGGAGGACACCCTGGGAACAGGGATTTTTGTAAAAAGGGCTTGCCCCCTTGTGTCCGTTTTTAAAAGAAGGAATGAATGCGCGCATTAGAATTTTAAAATCGAAAAATATGTCGTTAACTGAAAATTATTGTACATATTAGAAATAGGAAGGTTACAACTGTCTACAGGACCGGACCGTTACAGACTTGGAAGAGTTACACAATAGAAAATTATCCTATTCTGGAGCCCGGGAGGAGGACGCCTCGCCGGGAGGAATTCTCCTGGTCTCGCGACGACTCCTCTGAACAGCCATCTCCAGCATTCGCTGCTCTTCGTCCGAAGTGTGAGGAACGTCCGAACCATCATTAGGGGCGCCCCCTGCCCTTGTCGCCGGGTTAGGCGTTCTTTGTCTAGTTTGGGCAGTAACCCTGTTCGTAGCGGCCGTACCCCCAATTCGGACAGGAGTTTGCCTTGGAACTCTTTGTCTGGTTGATACATCATCGGTCCCGACTACTTTCTTCTTGCCCTTCTTGTCATTCCGGGGCGGGCGCGAATCGCCGCGGGGTGGAGGATCGGCTCCCTGAGCAGGATCGGTAGCCCTTCCTTGACCAAAGAATCGGGCACGGAATCGGGCTGCGACTATCCGGAGCCGGGCCAAGCGCCGCTCTGAAGCTTCTAAGTCCAAAAGTTGAGGGGCGTGCTCATATCGTTCGTAGGCCAGGTCGACTTTGTCGGGAGGAGGAATGCGCGATAAGGACTCAGGAAGGATTTTTCGACTCAATATGTTCTTCCGCCAGTCCTTAGCTGCTTGGTAAGTAGATGCCCAGCTGCCCGATGTCCGGTCAGAACTTTCCATCCAGGCGATGAGATCGTCGACGGCCCGAGGAACGTCAGTTAGTACGGGTATGTCGACCTCCCCTTGGCGGAGGCCTAGCAGGTGGTAGGAAAGATGAACTATTACCAGCTCCTGCTGCAGAGTCCGATTTCTAGTGGCCAGTCTCTCGTTCTCAGTTTCCAGTGTGGTAACTTGCCTACGGAGCTCGGTCGTGCTCTGCATTCGCTGGCACTTATTGTAGTACAGGATGACATCATGCCACACCTCGTCCAGTTCCTTTTGGATCCGGACCTGGAAATTGTGGTGTTGGGCCTCCTTCTCTGCCATCCGGTAGCATTTCGGCAGGGACCCGAAGTCCTCTTGGATATGGAGCAGGCAAGTGAGCAGACAATCGGCATCGGGAAACTCTGAGATCAGGGGGCCGAGTCCTCCCTCAGATAGTAGATCGATCAGACTCGGACAGCCGGCTCCGACTGGAGCCGGGGGGAGAACGGGGGCGCTAAGGACTCTAGAAGAATCCTGATGCCAACAGGATCAAGTCAGGACAAGAAAAAGCAATAAATAGAAGCAACGGCACCGATAGAAATAGAAAGCATGTTTATTCATCAAGATGAGGGCCCGGGGTTGGAGATCCGGGAATAATGAAAAAAGGGGAAAAATCTAACTAACATTCGGGGCTGCTCCTCCTTGGTTGTCCCCGTCATCGCTACTGTCATTGTCCGAACCATCATCGGAGAAGAGTAGAGGAGGGGAAAAAGGGGTCTCGGCGGTCCCCGGGTTCGCCTGGCCGGCCTTCGGGGATGAGGAGGTCTCAGCCTCGAGATCTTTTGGATCGAACAATCCCCTGTAATGCCCATATACGGTGCAGTATTGAGGAAAGTTCTCGTCTTCGGGCAGATTGGCTCCGAAGACTGGAGCAGGGGGAAGAGGGCAAGGAAGCCGAACCAAATCAGTTGACCAGCTTCGGACATCCTCAGTTGACATTTGCTTCTCCCGCAATGCTTCCCATAGTTTGGGAGAGAGGCCCTTCATGCCACCTTTCTGGAGGGTATTCACCAGGTGCAGTTGTTAGTCCTCGGCGTTCGGGTTGTACCATTGCCGTTTGAACGACGCTCGGATTGAAGGGGGGAACCAGCCCCGAACTTGCATATAAGTGTTATGGCACTGGTGGGCATTGGCGGCCATGCTCAGCTCGGTAAGACGGAGTGACAGAGTCTGGCTGGCCAGGACCTTGTCAACGACGGCTTCGGCGAACTCCAGTTGGTCCTTATAGTTCGTCGCCCGAGCAGCTTCCAGCTCTCTCTCCAGGGCACTCACCCTGACTCGAAGTTGAGCCGAGACCTCTCTCTCGGCCCGGAGCTCGTTCTCCTTCTCGGCCCTCAGTTCTTCTTCTTTCCCTTCGAGATGATGCCCGAGGAAGGAAGCAAGGGCGGCTTGAAAAGCAGGGGAGTTGGCAAACTCAGAACTGAGAAATTGAACCTGCAGGGTAGATGAGTTTTTTAAATAATAATAATAATAATAATAAGAGAGACAGAAGGATAGTAAAGGAAAAATACCTTAGGGTTGGCAGATGAAATTTGTGGAGTGTTGACAGAGGATGATGGGGTTGGAGATCCACTCGTCCGATGCTTCTTCCCGCCATGATCGGAGCTCTCCCCTTTCCGCTTGCCGGGAACGAAGGGGGGGGAGGAGGAATCTCAGGGGCGGGGATGGTGGTGTACCTAGACATAGGCGACCTGCCATCTCTAGCCAGGGGCCATAGGGGCATCCCTCGGCCAAGAGGTGGCCCCGGGATAAGCACAGGAGTACCTAGGGTTCCGGCTGGAACAACAGCAGGATTAATTTCGACAGGATCTTGAACGGACTCCTGTTGAGTTGGCGCTTCGGTCATGAGTACCTCCGGATGCCCTCGGCTAACCTCAGGATCGGGTGTGAGATCAATAATTTCAACGGGATTAAGGGTGAGGGGTCCCGAGCCAAGGGGAGGAGCCTGAACGGTCTCGTTCGTCTTGTTCTTATCTTGTTGGCGCCCCTGCTGCGAGTCAGGACCAACATGGTGATCCTGATCACCCCCCTTAGTCTTGTTCTTATCTTGTTGGCGCCCCGACTGCGAGTCAGGACCAACATGGTGATCCGGATCACCCCCCTTAGTCTTGTTCTTATCTTGTTGGCGCCCCGGCTGCGAGTCAGGACCAACATGGTGATCCGGATCACCCCCCTTAGTCTTGTTCTTATCCTCGGCTTGCCGACCCTTCAGCTGGGGGTTGGCTTGATCCTGCTGCGCTTGCTTGTGCGGACCACCTTTCTTCTTCCTCTCCAAGGGAGCCGGCTCAGGGTCGGCCCCGGTTCCCGCGGAGGCCACCTTCCGACTTTTCTTTTTGGGGACCGGCACGTCGGGGTTGTTCTCCACAGTAGGAGCTGAGAGGAAGTAGATAATCGGTCAGAATTTTAATTAAGAAAAAGCAAATAAAAGATAAGGTCAGGAGATCTACCCAAAACAGGCCAAGTAACGACCCAACGGCTGTCCCGAAAGGCACTGGTCGGGTATATGGCGCGGAGGAAGAGATACAGCGAGTTGCCGGCCAGCCAGTACTGGTCAAGGTTGAGAGTGTCCGAGGCCAGGGTCGTATGATATGCAAGCTGACTATTAGGTAGGAAGGCCTCCCTGGCATCGACGACGACGTTGTTATTCCAGCTGGGTACCGGAAAGAGCTCAGGGTTGACCTTCACATACCCCTTCTGCTGCCAGTTCTTCGCCGAATCCTTTTTGCCGAGGATGAAGTCCTGGACGCCGGGCCGCGCTTGAACAGTATAGATCATCTCTTTGCCCGGACACTTGATGAGCATGTAGAAGGACCTCCACAGGTTGAAGGAGGGGTCAATCTTGCATCGAAGGCTCCTGACCAAAAAGCCCATCATCACGGCAACCACGTTCGGATGCAGCTGACACGGGGAAATCTCGTACACCTCCAAGAACCGGGCATACAAAGGGGGGAAAGGAAGGCTTAACCCCCACATGAAGTGGATACGGGGGATACACCGGACGGATTTTACGGATTCCTCGGCCGACACAGAGGCGATCCGAGCATTCAAAGGGACGGGAACCCCCATGCCGCTGAGGCATTTAGCAGTCCAGACGTCGGCTTGAAGGGAGCGAGCCCGGGCGGTGTCAATCTCCCTTTGAGCCCGGTTCTTGGAGCGTTTGAAGATCGGGGCGGAAGGAGAAACGTTGCTGCAAAGATGAATCGGCTTGTAGGACGCCGATGAGCCAACGGAAGCGGAAGCGGGAGGAGCAGTACTCTGAAGAGAGTAAGTCACAATGGCATCGGACTGATTGTTATTGGAGGACTGAGCATTGTTGGATGCCATAGTGATTGGAGAGGAGAGAGAATATGAAGATTTGGAGAGGAAAAATGGCAGTGAGGTTTTCGAAAGTTGAAAGCGATTTGTGAAAATGATTGGGGGAAAAGGCCTATTTATAGAAAGCAAGAAAAGGAAGGCGAAGAAATAACAATTAAATGGGCTTGGGACGCGAGAAAACAATGATGACAACCATTAATCATTCTTGAAAAGAGCGCACCCGTCTCATTTCTGTCGGGCCGGGGCGAATACAAAAAGCCAATCCTCCCGCCCTCGGATCAGAGGAGTTCACATCCTCGGACGGAAGAATCGGCTTCCGGGGGGCTAGTGGTGATACCGGGCCCAAGCCCAAATACCTCTTGATAATATGGGCTTGGCCCGTCACAGGATAAAGCTAGTTTGGCAGTATCCGGGTTCGTACAACTCGGACAGCGACACACA
The DNA here is from genome assembly GCA_948330725.1 of Sherardia arvensis. Taxonomy (NCBI): domain Eukaryota; kingdom Viridiplantae; phylum Streptophyta; class Magnoliopsida; order Gentianales; family Rubiaceae; genus Sherardia; species Sherardia arvensis. Next base: position 12,018,696 of record OX415237.1, read on the forward strand.
CTAGATGACACTCGGAACATGGACCACTCGGGAAGCATGGGTTATTGTATAAATAGGGCTCCTTAGCACTATTCCAAGTAAGTATCTTCTCACTATTCAAGTGATTACCCCTTTTCTCTCCCGAGATCCATCTTTCATCATCACGCCGGAGGGTCTACCCTCGGGTACCTCCCGGGGTTCTGTCTTGCAGGATCAGATATCGGATCAGGGATCAGGGGCTCATCCGGACCGACCAGGCAGGCAGCATCAGGAACACTGTAGAGATAGGTCATTCGACTCGTCGACCCGTTCTAGTAATAAAATTATATCTATTTATATAAAATATGTTTAAAATTTTAATATAAAAATTGAATATTAACTTAATTTAAGCGTGATTGTGGTAGACCAAATTTCTTGAACTCGAATTTGCTTAGAGCTTATCAGCTGACCCTTTGCTAAAATAATGTATCTCGATCATGAACAGGTAAATTATGCCAGAGATCAATCTTGAACATGCCTTGTTGACGTACGGTGCAGCTCGTTTAAAGCCTTAGTACTTCAGGCATCAGATTCTGTACTTAAAATTGGGATGTTAAGGAGATTGTGTATATAAATAATGTCGTAAAAAACTGGCCATATTAGAATACTTTTAACATGTTTTAGGTTATAGCTAAATTACCATGGACGCAGAAAAATTGGTGAAATGAAGAATAAATGCTGCATTTAAGATTTTTATAATTTGTAGTTACGATTCCGTAGGGGATGGCAAGATATTATGTATCCCCTTCTGGTATTATTTTCATCACTAGAGTGCAAACAATATTTTGTTTTAAATAGTGGAGTATATTAAAATGAATTTCACCAATGTGTGTTTAGTGTAGTAACACACTCATACCCTGATAGTCGATTATATGCAACGATATAGTGAGAGTTACAAATCATAAATAGTTAGAGCATCCAGTTTCAGCCAGGAATGTAAGTGGTTGTAAGTCACGCCAAAAGAGAATACAATGAAAGACTTTGCTACAAAGTAAGAAACAAATTTAAACTATCAAAGTCTACACATGCTTAACATCAACATTAATTAAGCATAAGTTAAATGAAAAAGCAATGTGTATAATTTTTTTTTTAAAAGTTGAAACCAGGTCTAGATAAAGAGTAATACAATATTTATCTATCAAATAAATTTCCTAGGAGTATTTTGTGGTTACACAGTACCGGAGTTATTCGTGATCGAATCTGTCAACATTGGTTACACTGTTGCGCGGACGGTAGCATTCCGTGATCGACTCTGTGAACACTAAGTCAACACTTGACCCGATGTAGCCCTGATTGTCAAACGTAAATGAGGAAAGATAAATATATGCATCGTGCAGAATTTAAAACTAGCGCGTGAACAATCTACACGAATACTTCACTAGAGGTTACAATGTGTTGTACTACCGCATCGGCTAAATCAAGTGAACGGAGGTTAGATCCAGAGTTGATCGTATCCAAAACAAAATGCGAAGTTATTAGTTATAAGCTACCACGAAAGTGAAAACTGCAATTATAACCTCAAACCTCATATTATGAAATAAATTTGGTTTTCTTCGAAACGATCTCATTATTAAATGAAGTGACTAGAAATTGACTAATTATCGGCTATGACCAGGTGCAGATCTAGAAATATATTTTCATGGGGGAACTTCATTTTGTATTAAATTACATAAATTTTATATAATTAACTACACTTAATTTGTTATATAATCATTTTTAATGTTATAATGTGCGTTACGATTAATGTATGTCGAACTTATATAAAAATGATTAATTTTGTTGTAGATTTACTAATTTGAAGAATATTATAACATACTGCAAATATAATCTAAAAAAAACTATTGAATGCTCGACTAACCATCTATGTAGTTAAAATAATTGATTGAATCAATAAAACTATAAAAAGGAAAAATTGATATACACAAAAATAAGTTGTATTAAAAGGATTACAAATAATAAGGATTAATTACAAAAAGAAGTTTCGGTGAAAAGTTAAAAAGGGAAGAAAATAAATGTAACAAACAGGAGTCGAACTCCTGACCTTTGATGGGTGAGACGATGGACTCACCACACTAATCCAACAATTTATGTGCCAAAAACTAGTATTATATATATGTATATGCCAAAGTCAGTGGGGTCACTTCATCCCAGTGACCACACCCTAAATCCGCCCCTGCGTAATTACCTATATATTTGTTTATATATATATACACATATAGAAATGAGTATAGATAATTAAAAATGGAAATAAATATAACTACATGTAAAATTATATTCCCACACACTTATATAAACATAGGGAGGGGATCACTTCATCGATCATGTCCCAGTTGTTTTTAATGGTACATCTATCAGTTGTTTCATTATCAGTTGTCTATCACCTCATCGATCGATCGATCATGTATCGATGACTCCGCGATCAAAATATCGTCTATATGATCATGATCGCTTATTTTTCATTGAATAGGCGATTCTAAAAAGTAATTTTTAGGATTGGATTAGCAAATGAACGATGTAGTTTTGATCTCCAGCTCATCCGAATCAGTTGTTTTTAATGAACGTTGTCCAGTTTTCTAACCCATGTAGGTTATTGGTTAGTGAAATTGACAAATGAACAACAGCCAGAGTACCCACATATATAATGACGAGAAGACAAAGGCTACAGGCATCTCCAACGGTTTTGCATGAATTGTCAGTAGTCATAGTACTTTTTATATTTATAACAGTGTTTAAACTCCAATTGTTTAATCTGAAATATCCACGAACAGAATACTCATTGATTGTCTTTATTAAAAAATCATTTGTTATCCTTATAAATCTTTGCTTCATTGCGAAGTTATGTCAATGTTTCAGTTACCTTTGCAATGGAATTTTGTCAAACCTGTATAAATGAAAAAGATTTAAATTTTTCAAAATATGTGAGGAGAGTAATTAAAATTAGATGTAATTATTTAATATGATAGTAGTTCCCACATATAATATGTTGAAGGGAAAACGGCACGGAAATTGATAAGGGGAAAACAAAGATTTGACATTAGAAATTGACTTTAGAAATTGACATTATGGTTTTAAAAATTGTCAGTGAATGAGAAAGAAATTGAAATAAATTAATTTAAACCAACAAAGCAAAGTCATAAGGAAACCAAAGTTGAAAGGGTGATTTGTTTTTATATAATATGATTTGTTGTTATAAACCTTGAACCCGACTAATTAACTGTTGGTAGGGAGAGCTTTCCATGATGGAATCGGGGCGAACTTATATGTAGATTTGGACTAATTATTGTGGAACATGACGTAAACCCTAACATTAGAACCGTAAACCATAAACCGTAAACACAAACAAATAAAAACTGGAACCCTGATATCATGTTACCCACACCACTATTTAGACCCACACCAAAACCCCAGAATAGCAAGACCCACACCCAAACCATACTCCCTACTCGTATCCCGAATATATATCAACCGTTACAAATACAATGGCCAGGTTGGAGGGATAAGAACATGTTGACAGTATGTTTGTCAGAAAGAGGTTTAGAAACCCACGCAAACAGAGAGGTATGCACTACCCGTAGTCATTTAAAAGGACAAATATGTAGAAAAGCCTGTTTTTGAGTGATTGAAGCAAGTAGCACCAGCAGTTAGAAAGTTGTGTCAGAATGATGAGTCCCAAAAAATGTCAGTTCTGCAAAGACTGGAATTCATAACAGCTACTGATGTCGAAAGTAATTTGGGTGTTTGAAAACCCGGGTTTGACAACAGTCAGTCAACAACCCCGGACTAATTAATATTTTATTTTCAAAAAACATATTATGCATTTTAATCGTTCTATTGTTTCCAGCTTATTTAGATAATATAATTTGTGGTTATTAATATGATCAACCAGACATAACAGCAGCATTGATTTCAATAAATTGAACTTGTTAAGTGAATGGGCTGTCAAAATTGTTGGGTTAATGTCTGCAAAGTGGGTTCAAATTAAACAATTAGATTCATGTTCAAAATATGGCCTTTAAAAGTTTGTCATGTATTGTTTATGGCACCTAAATAAAAATAGCATAGTCTGTCATGTATAGTATAAAATGCTTAATTAATAGCCCTTAACCATCTTATTTAAAAATTGTATTCTGTGAAGGGTATAATTGAAAATTCACATGCTAAAAAATTTTGAAAAATCGAAAATAAAATATGATGATCATCTTCTCCCCAAACTTTGAAGGGCCATATTTTGAACTTTAATCTAAAAAATTAAATCCACCTACATTTTACATCATGATTGACTCACCATTACCATGTTAAATGTTGCCTTTAATTTTACTAGATACTATTACACAAATCATATGTGGTAGTTATAATAATTACAGTGTGACTAAAACTCTTTTGTAAACCAAAATGATGTTTTGATGAAAAATGAAATTGACTAGCCAGAAAATGCAAAATACACTACATGCTTAATGAGCGTTATCATTCTCATGCTTATGTAGGATTTTCGGATGAAATAAAGACATTAAAAGTCTCGTGCTTAGCCCATTGGAAAATAAACTGGGTGTATTACATAATCAATAGTACAATGCCTGAATTTATCAGTCGAACTGAGGCATCTCATAGTACTGTCCTAGGTTGAGGCTGAGATCCATGACGACGATGTAGTCGGAAGGTTCCCCGTTGTCCCCCACGCGGGCCTCGAACTCGGCATGGCACATGTGCACATCTTGCTCCATTGCATCCATTGCCCCAAGTATGCCTGCCTTTATCTCCCCAAGTTTATCCTGAGATCTTGAATTTCTAAATTGTTCAATTTTGCAACCTATATTTATAGGACAGACATGTATGAATAATCACCTTGTTTGCCTGATACATGCACAAGAACTGTGTCTTTGTATTCTGGTCAGTTTGTTTCATAGCTTCGAGGACACGAAAAGCTTCCATCCATGGGTTATTTTGGCTGTTAAATTGAGATTCAATCTCGGCGAGATCTGAGTTTGCAGAGGGGAAATCAACGTTAATGGCGAAACTGACAAATGCATCTTCATCCGACGTTGGTGTGACCTACCTTTCTCGATCTCCGCCCGCATTCTGTTGATTTTCTCGTCCAGGGTGCACCCACGCTGTGCCGCCCGATCTCCTTCGCCCTCCATTGTTGAGCTTGATGTTTTATAAAGGGTAGATTGTATTGTATCTGGTTGGACAACAATGGGTCATATATAATAACGAGAATTGTTGATGGTAAATTACATGTTGAGGGTAAATGGGTAAAAGTAACAACAATTATGTCGCTTTTATGGTGAGATATATGTCACATAAGATTGACAATGTATTAATTTTTGTAATCTACAGTCATAGTTAAAAATGTTGTTAAAAGTTTTTCTTTCATTTTATATGGATTTGCTGTTTTAATTACTAGGATAACCGGACAGCGCGTTGCGCGGTTTTAATGATGTCATTGTTTGATAATAATAATGAGTATATCATCATGAAGTAAATAGTTGATGCAAATAGTATTGTACATAATATATTATGTAAAATGAATAATGTTTGTATTATAGAAATCTCGGAAAGTAAGATAATTGAAAAGAATTACAATACAATAATTAAGGTAAAGTGATGACTGTAATTCCATATTTGTAACCTCTTTTTTACTTTAGTGTCGACTTCAGTGTATTATTGTCTATTTGTAGCCGTACTTTATGTTTTTTATATGTACCTAGTTGTATTATTGGAATATCGACATCATCATGCTGAGGTAAGGGCGTCCCTGGACTCGTTTGTTGCAAATAAACCACTAAATATGTAGTATCATTCTGCATGATTTTGTTTTGGAGTTTGGAGGAACACAATGTACTGTTTACTCTGTATAATAGAGAAAATAAAGCCACATTCTCTATAAATTTCCTTTGGTTCCAACAGATTTTGTATTATAGATAATTTTTAGTTAAATTTGTATATTTTACATTTATTTTTAATTACACTCTCAAATACTCAATAACTACAATTTGCCAAAAATAGCTTTTCACATAAAAATTTACTAACATCCACTTTTTTTTATAAGAGTTCTTAATTATAATTCACCAAAAATAGATTTGCTCACTTAGGTCAAGTCCAACTGACTTGCTAAATGTTATCCTAAAATAGATATGAAAAAAGTATATTCTCTATAATATTTTTCCCTCAACCGAACAGATTCTCTAATTTAGCAAATCTATTTAAGTTTCCTATTCTGCCGCCACTTTGTTTTTATTGTTTCTATCATTTTCCGTTTAAAAAAATAAAAAAACCTACAATCATGGATTTAGACTTTACCATAAACAGAATGTCTTGTCCAAATATGCAACCAAAATGTTTGCGTTATGCTCGGCTCGTTTACAGCCCTAGAACTTCGGTGAGTAGCTGACAGCCGATAGCTGTTAGGTGATCCCATTACCTGTGTTGACTAGATGATTGTATTAGATGGTTTGATTAGCTGATTGTATAAAATGTGTTTGGTATACATAAGTTGATTCGCAATAACGGCTATTAAACTGAGCTGTGCTACTCTAGCCTCATCCGGAAATAAAAATTTCCGATTTCGGAAATGTCTAGCCTCATCCGGAAAGGATTTGATTTGCTAATTCCTTTCCGAAATCGTAAATATGAATAATTGGCCGTGAGCTAAGATTGTGAAAGGTTTTTCTGAATTTTTTTGAATGTTATTTCATCAAATTAAACTAAGCTAAATTGAAACTAGATCTCCAGATATTATTTTTTAGTAACACCATCCTAATTTTTTTTATTACACAAATCTTGAAAAAAAGAGCATGTTCTAAAAAAACATTGTCCTGAGTTGATAAACATTATCTCTACATTTGTAAATTATTTAATTCACGACGAAACTGAAGTTGCTAAATAAAATTAATACATTTCGTGGAATTGCATGTTAAATGAATACATTTAAGCCTCATCCGACTAAACTTTCGGTAGTATTGCATGTTGCTAATTAGTAAAAATTAATAAACTACTATAAAATGTAAGGGACAAGGTATAGCCAAATAAAAATGGCTGTTAACTAATTAATTGTGACAAAATGGCTAAGAAAAGTTTATTACACTCATAACAAATTTGGTGAAAAAAAGATAGAAGATATTCAAACAACAAAAAAACTATAACATTTATGCTCAACGAGGACCGAGGACGTGAAGCAATTCCTGATCGCAGGTGCATGCATCACATGAGATGTCCGCTGGATCAAGCCTCTCCCATCGATCGTACCTCACTCTGTGATTGAGGGCAGCATGTTCCATGCAGCAGATCGGCCTAGGTGTGACTACTCCATCTCTGAGGAACCTGTAGTAGTGCGCCTAACCCCAAGCGTTACCCAAACCGGCTCTGACGCGTACTCGAGCTTCCCGGAGGCCTTTCTTATCGGTTCTCTTCAGGGTGGTGATCACATTCATGCCTCTCTGAATATCACCCTCGCAGCATATTGCAAATATGGCCAAGACATAGGTCGAGTCTGTGTGACCTAGTGCAGAAGCGTCGGTGAGCCACTGTTGATGCCATTCTGTCGCTGTTCCGGTCGCGTACCGACGAAGAACCGAGTCGAAGTAAACACGAATCATGATTAGATTGATCATGTCATCCGGGAGGGCGTTGAAGATAGAAACATCCATGGGAATCAGAAGGCAAACAATATGAGAATGGAGAAGGGAATGTCAGAATGATGTCTATAATGAGGTTCTAAAGGGAGAAGGGGTTGATATTTATAGGGTTGAGGTGCTCCATTTAGGTAAAAACTTTTAGAGTTCCTAGTCAAAACTTAAAGGCATTCTCACATTTTCAAGATCAGCTCATGCAATCCCCCCAAAAAATTAAATTACTTGTGGAATTTGAAAGGTTTACTGATGTTTATCAAATGCTGAATTCAGTCAAATGTTGATCAAACAAATCAAACTATAATAAAGTACTGAAACAATTTTTTTTTTTTTTACATCTTGAAAAAAAGAGCATGTGGTAAATAACAATCTTGAGTTGATAAATTTCATATCTTTTATCTAAAATTAATTAAATTTCAACTAAACTAATGTTGATAGGTTTAACTTTTCAAGTTCCATAGTAAAAACTTAAAGGCATTCTCACCTTTCCATAGTAAACAGGCATTCTCACCTTTTTACTATGCTGAAAGGGTAAAAACTTTTAGAGTTCCTAGTCAAAACTTAAAGGCATTCTCACATTTTCAAGATCAGCTCATGCAATCCCAAAAAAAAATTAAATTACTTGTGGAATTTGAAAGGTTTACTGATGTTTATCAAATGCTGAATTCAGTCAAACGTTGATCAAACAAATCAAACTATAATAAAGTACTGAAACAATTTTTTTTTTTGAACATCTTGAAAAAAAGAGCATGTGGTAAATAACAATCTTGAGTTGATAAATTTCATGGCTACAATTTAAAATTAATTAAATTCCAACTGAACTAATGTTGATAGGTTTAACTTTTGTAAAATTTCTCTTCTGTTTGTAGGATTTATCTTACCAAGCCGCACCTACGTAGTTTACAATTCCGTCGTTTTTTATTCGTGTAATTACCAACTTAGCCAATATATTAGGCGAATGTTTACTTTATTCCATCAAAATATTGGTGCAAAATATTGAGATATGTTATAGATTATTATTATTATTATTAAATATGACAATTTTGATTAAGAATGAAAAATTTATAAAGTATGTTTAGAAGGAAACGAAATTATTTTTTCATTATTTGTCGTTTGCGTTGGAGTATGAAAAATATAAATACTTATTAGTTATTTAATTTTGATTATTTTTTCATTATTTGTCGTTTGCTGCTGCAGCACAGAAGCAGCAACATCAAATTCAAAAATCAAAAAAATTAAAAATAAAAACAAATCATGAATTAATTAGAAAACAAAATGTGTGCGTGCGTGCGATGTACTGCATCAAACATCTTCTAAGCATTGCCATGAGTGCTGTGAGTCTGGGAAGACTTTTTGTTCACTCCGGAAAAGATCGACTTGCTCGAAATCCGACCTAAATTGGAAGATCTTCTGAGAATTTCCATGAGTTCCAGTGTTCAAGGATCTGAGAACTCTTGAATCACGCACGTTGTAGAAGACGACCTTTTCGTGCGTGCTTAAGACAACAATGTCTCGATTATAGACCCCAACTGTTCTGGCCTCTTCTTGTCTGAGAGAGGGCTCCAGTTCGAACCACATCACTATTCTCCACGTGCCATGGATCCGAGCCCACACGTGCGTAGTGCCTTCATCCCTGTCGGAATACATCACTCCAACCTTCCCTTCAAACTCAACCAGAGTTCTCCAATCATCGTACAATCCAATTTCCGGTTGAGGAAACCGGTAACAGGTCTCAGCTTCAACGTTGAAAGCTAGCACTTGGCCATCATTTGTTAGCCAGTGTACTAGGTTACCTATTGTCACCGGTTGACCTGCAATAACATCCAAATTCACCTCTATGCTTGCGAGCGTCTTCCATTTCCAATTCTTCGAATCGAAAATCTCATAGTGAAACATATTTTCCACTCGATAAGCAATTCTCTTTTCCTTAGAAAGACGGATAAGTTTGTACCTGATCGGATTAGATCTCCGCACAACCACGGCCGCCGTGACCGTTTCATATTTGCAGAAATCGGGGTTACTGCTCAAAGATATCCAATACCCAAGATTAGGTTTACCAACGTAAACCATCCGCTCCTGGTAGTTGATATTAACACCGACAGCAAACAGAATACCTTGTTTCGACGAAGCTAAGATCTTCAGATTGTAATCATATGATGAGAACATCCTCCCATTGTTCCTCAGCATGTACCTTCCAAGCTTCTCGATCTGATGATCAGTATCCTCAACTGAAACAAATTCCTGTCCGTTCCTCGAACTTTCCTCCAGAATGAATCCGTACAGATTCTTGGTTTTCTTGTAATAATCAGACATGAAAACTGGGCTATGTATGAGCTCGTTCCAGTCTGCAGAAATCAGGTTGCAAGCGTCCAACGTTGCTAAAGAAGGGGTTCTGGTTAGTATCTCGAAGGCCATGTCTGAAGGGAAAAAGCTGGAAGAATCCATATGAAAAAAAGCTGCAGAAATAATTTGAAGGATTTCTTTACTAACATTGGTGAGACTGATGGTAATGATATGAGCAGGGGAAATGAGATGCCTATATATAATGTTTGGATTAATCTTTATTCATTGTTTCTGGATGATTCATTGTTTCTGGATAATGTTTGGATTAATCTTTATTCATTGTTTCTGGATGATTCATTGTCAACATTAGTGTAGTTGAAATTTAAATAATTATAAATTGTAGAGATGCAACTTATCAACTCGAGATTATTATTTATCACATGCAATTTTTTTCGAAATGTAAAAAAAAAAAAAAAAAAATAAACCTAATTTTTCAATAATCTCAATTTATTATAGTTTGATCTGATGAAATTACATTTGACGGAATTCAGATTAAAGCATCCACAACATTCTTATTCCATCAGCAAATCTTTCAAGTTCCATAAGGAATTAATTTTTTTTGGGGTGTGCATGTGGTTATCTTGAAAATGTGAGAATGCCTTTAAGTTCTTACTAGGAACTCTAACAGTTTTTACTATCAACATTAGTGTAGTTGAAATTTAAATAATTATAAATTGTAGAGATGCAACTTATCAACTCGAGATTATTATTATTTGTCGTTTGCGTTGGAGTATGAAAAATGTAAATACTTATTAGTTATTTAATGAAAATGGAATCGAGGTTATTTTATTCGAGTTGTTTTATTTGTTTACAGGTTAAATTTTTGTTGAAGTATAGTTAAATCTTATATGACTTATATTCCAAATGTTATACTGTAAGTTATTTTTAACAATTAGTTATACAAAGAAATTCTCAGAAAATAGATGCTTTCAACCAAAACTATATCTTCTAAAATAAGTCCTAGTAATTCTAACTTCCGACATCGCTAACCAAACAAGTCTTTAAAAATCTTGGTATTTTAATGGAGTAAACAAAATAACGGGAATTAATAATTCCCGTAGGAATTTAACTCCCACTTGAACCAAGCGACGGTTTATTCTGCAATATGGTCATTTTACTGTGGGGGGATTTAGTTTCCAACAGAAAATCTGCAAGAAGGGGCCGAATAAACATGATTGTCATACACAGTCCTTCATTATAATTAGCTATAATTCCATTTGAAACGACCATTTTAAATTTAAAATGATTTAAATTAGCTACATTCGTTCAAAATCAATTATCTCCATTTCGCTTTATTTGAATGACCAGCTAATATCAGTTCATAATTTCGCGTTATTTCGTTCAAGCACATTTTTTTTATTAAACCAAAATGGGACTATCAAAGTCACGTTGTATAAAAGTCATTTATTTTTATTTTTCGCCTTTCTTCATTTTATCATTTTTCTTCAGGCTGGGCTCCAACTCGAGACGCCTAGAAGGCGTGACCACAACCAGACTGCTTTTACAGGACAAATGACTCGGGGAAGCTGGCACATTGAGTTGACCCTAGTGAACACCGACGATGGTGGCAAGTGGCCTATATAATATGGCCTTGGGTGCTGAGGATATTTTGTAAGACAAGACACATCTGATCCATTAAAGAGAAGCAAGAAGTCTAGCGACATGCCACCCCGGAAGAGTAGAAAAAAAGTCGATGATCAGGTCGCACCAGCACCGCCTCCACCCGTCGCTCAAACTGCCCCAGTTTTCGGCTCGTCGGACGTTGAGATGACTCCTGCTGGTCCGAGTTACCTGTACCAAGGCATGACCAACACACACCAGCGAATAAAGATGGAGTTGAGAGAGTGTTTCCGTAGACTTATTCGTCAAGGAGCAGGAAACTTGGTGAAGCAAACACTTGTCGGAGATCCTCCGCTTGGGCTACTAGCTGATGAACTCGACGGAGTTATGCTATTGTGGACGTTGGAGGAAAGAGCTCAACTGGACAATGCGTCGACAGTTCCGGCAGGGCTCCTTCAGGATGAACAGAACATTGTTACTCCCCCGGCTTAGTTAATTTGATCCTTTTCTTTCTTCCACCTTGTTGTTAGTGATGACATTATGTGACGTACTAGTGACGTATTTTGCAACTCAACAATCGATAATTGCTCATTAACCCTTCCCTCTCTTTTGAATTAAGTCATCATTGCATTTATATGTGTTGTTGTATTTTTGTCATCCATTGGTTTACTGATATATGTGCTAACATTATTGTTTAACAATACCCAACAAGTGACATAGTTGATGTAAATGTTTAGTGGATGATGGAACTGTAGGAATAATGATCACATAGATACTCATGTTATATTTTATTATTTATAGATAAAAAGCATACCCAAAGTAATGGAATATTTTATCATAAAATTTGTGGAAGAATTTGCAACAACAATCCAGTTACCTAGTTTCTTTGTAGACAATATGTTCTTGTGCTGCAAATATGTTGGACCAGACATGAGTACTACTACAGTGATATGATGAGTAATAAATACACTGTAATTTTCATATTTATGAATTACTTTCATCATATTAAAGTAGACTGGATTAGGTGAACATCTGTGTTGAACTGTTAATTTTTAACTAAGCATTTTATAATCTTTGAATTCATATTTCAATATTGGTGTCCTACTAAAAAAGGATTTGTCATTTTAAACTGTTACATAATGTTACTGCGAACCCCAGAAGCGGCTAACCCGTTATTGATTCAATTTTGCTTATAAAATTCATCCAATTTAAGACGAGTATGAACATTTTATGTAATGTTGAAACATAAATTAGCCCTTGTTTAAACAATCTCGACAATCTCAGCAAGTTCTCAATCGAGAGCTCTGGCTGACGAAACTCTATCTAGTGCTCGATTTCATTCGAATACTTAACCAGTAGTCTGAACTAATAATTGTTATGATTTTAGGCTATAAGAGCTTATTCATCCAAAAAATATATATACATAAGTATATATAAAAAAACTGTAGGGGTGTTGCCTCATATATTAATGTATTAACTGTATGTATTGGATGGTAGTATTTTTAATAAATGTAGTCTTCTTAGTTAAGCGGGGTCACTTGTCTCAATCTTTAAATCGCAGAAAGTTAAGATCGCGAATCGGTCTCTAGGTCGTAAAAAGTTAATGCGTCTAGTCATGAGTATATTCTTGTTTGGTCTCGACTAGACTCATTTACAACCCTAAATTCATCATCGATTAAAATTGCATGATCTTACATGATCTGACTTATGATAAAGCAACCTCATTACAGTGTTAATACAAACTTTCCGATCGCTATTTAATATAGTACAGATATCGGAAACAGAAGTACCACCGTGATTTAAATGCTAGTGTCATCTTGTTAAATCCTATTGTGATAAGGATCCATACAAAAATTTTCCATGGTCCTTATTAATATATAAATGTGTTGTTTAAAATTTGCATCCTATATATGTATGGCAATTAATTTGATAGATTTGTAGGTGTATATAAATGTGTTGTTAATAATTGACATACATAATCAAAATTTGAAATTAGATATCCTTGCATTATTTAATAATAAAATTTTTGAAATTTGATGAGTATAATAATTAATTAGATAACGTACGCAATTATTGAGCAAACCTCATGGTGTGACTTAGAGCATAAAAAGTTATGTCTTCCTTTATATGATGGTAGTACCGAAAGGGAAGCTTGAAGTACTCGATGACACTGTGGGGGATAGGGTTTCGGACGCAGATAAAAATGTTGATTTGACAACAGTGTGGCTACATTGCCCAACCAAAGCATCCAAGAAGCCCATTCCCTCCAAATTTGATTTTCTAACGCAATCCAACAGGTTGACGCAGTAAAACTTCAGGAACATGTCATTAAAATGTTTGGTCCCATGCTTAAACGCAAAATACTTCCTAAATTACCCTCCATTAGGGTACCAAATCAGAAACAACCTAACAATACATAGACATAATTTAATGGAAAAGCATTTTAGGAGCAGAAATGCAAAAGATTACATATAATGCGATGGATGGATGTTAATGAAAGGTACTACCAATCGTTACATAGATAATAACCATAACTGCCATGAATACATCCCCGTTTGGTATGGCTACTGATATTGTATGCCGTTGATCATACAAAATCCCAAGCGCGGGTCAAAATGAGTAGACAAAAGCGAGATCTACTCGTTAATATAGTCTTGAACCTGTAGCACATTCTCAAGGTTCGGGTAAGTTGGAACCCATATCATCTGGTTCAGCTCCTCTGTCCTGACAATCGCATCGTCTACAAATCCAACGGCTCGGATGAAAGTTCCATCTCCTCTGATTTCAAATTTCCCAAAATCTCTCTCAGCAATCCACTTGTTATGAAGTTCCTCCATGAAGATACGTTTGACTGTCGGAATAGGACATTTGATCGCTGAAAGCAAATCGTTGACACCCGCTTCACCCAGTTTGTCAACTGCCTCTCTGGAAAGCCATTTCAGCTGAAGAAGATCACGCAGATGCTGTCCTGATGCCACGAAATTTAGCGGTGCTGGCGGATTCTGTACCGCAGGCATGAAGTCTTCATCGACGACAGCTACACCACCAGGGGGTGCTTCTGGTTCCCCCTCCTGGTTTGCGTCAGGGACAACAACAAACTCCTGTACAACTTCTACGGGTACAACTGGTGCTGCAATGACGACGGCGGGATAAATCGGGGCTGGAGCAGGGGGTAGTTCATTAGCATGGACAACACTTGCCGGTCGGCAAGGTTTTGAGGGAGAAGCAGATGTTGAGAAACGCTTTAGAGCTCGAAAACTTGCTGGAATGGTGGTTTGTGGTGCTTTGGGTTTGATGTTGTTTTTCTTGACCATCGAGATGAGTAGATGTTTTTTGCGGGGGGAATCCAAAAGTTGAAACAAGGCTTGGCTGGAAGACCTAGTGCAAACCATTTTGAGGGTTCAAATGTATGGATGTTTGGTATTGTTGACCTAATCCACATTGATTTAGTAGTGCTCTTGTTTTATAGGCAGCAAATTTCCCTCCAAAATTTTCCCGCCATTGTGTTTCCCTCCACAAATGACGAGCATTTTATAAGTTAGGAAAAAATGGTTCCTCGGTAGAAGTGCTTAAACAAGGCCAAGGATAATTAACTTTGCTCTCCATGTCATATAAGTACTTCTACATAGTCAAATCATTAGTTTCCCTACAAAGTTCACGTAACAACAACGATTGTTAAATTATCTTCAGTGGTCTTACGTGAAGAGGATGCTATAAAAAAATAGTGGAGACGATGCTATAAAATATCAACTACGTTGTTGGCATTCCGATATAGGACTTAATTGAAGTGTACCGTTATTAAACTTCAAAACCGTTATTAAACTTCAGATCTATACAATGTCTTATAATTGATTAATCTGAACGATGTTTTGATTCTTCATGGAATATAATAAAATGTAATATGAGTATGATTCATAAAATTCAAAGGATATAACTTATTTAGTTCTAGAGTTTTCGATCGAAGGTGATATCGATATTGATACCTGAATTTAACCCAACAGAAATAATATTTCTCGCACCAAACACTAATTCATATGATATGATATGATATGGAGGTTTATTTTCCCTTGTATATTCTGCTAGGTATGGTCCTGTTTGTTCTGGGTTATTGGGGGGTTGGTTTAAAAACATATCAAAATAAAAATATCATCTTCGGGCTGATGGTAATCGTATTTATACTTGTTATTTTTCCATTCATATACTACAACATTTATAATTTGATATTAAATTTAAATATTTGAAATTTTTGTAGTGTAGTGGTGGCGCACGAATATTCCAAAGTGTTGTAAATTCCTAACTAGAAAATAATTTCCGAGGCGGATGTACATGATGTCGGTGATGGTTGTTCTGTTGTTTCACCACCATAACCACAAATTTACCCTTTTTCCGACGATGGGATTCCCTGACACAATTCCACATGCTTTATCAACAATTTCCCATGCCTCCATCAGACACAGTTTTTCGCCATGGAGTTTCTCACGTAATGGACAACGGCTACAACCATTGTGTCAGTCCAGTATTGTATTTTATACGCTTCCTTCCACAACACATAAAGCCTTTGACAGTTGGTGTCTAGGAGTTGTAGCAGTAGAGTAAGCTATGACTTGTTGAGCAGAGTGAGTGGTCACTCAAAGCTTTCAGCTTTTCCAGGAAACCCGTATGAACTGCAACGGGTCAGTCAATATCAAAAAGTGGAAGAGTTACATTTTTTATGGATACATACCCACATTTTGCAACAATCTGTTACCGAACCAATCAGCCATAATATTTGATGTTACAAGCACGATTTTTTTATACAAGTCCAACATATTTTATAAATCTATGTTACATATTTTGAAGTAATGTCGCAGTTTATAAATTACGTTTGAATTTGTATTTAGGCTTCGTAATGACATGTATTTATGACATGATTTTGTATAAACATTTTCAAATTATCATGTTTATTATTTTTTTGATTATGTACATGCAACATTATTCACATGGAAGTGTTATATCATTTATCAGACATGATGCCCTAAAATTTAAAATCCCCGTTTTATTTTAATTTTCGTATTAAACATATCGGATGTTGAAAAATATAGTAATGAATAGCATCCGCTACCATGAAGGGTGGCTGAGTGCTGGAAATTTTGTTTTTTCTCTTTTTTTTGAAGAAATGTTTATATATATCAATTTAAGGACTTTACATTACATAGTCTTCTAATCGAACCATTTACTAAATTAAGGCGTTTACTATATACCATTTGATAATTTGGCTAGTTTAGGGATGCGAATTGAGATCGTCAACTCGCGAGTAATTTGAGATTGACAATCGTCAAAATTTGGCCTAACCTTGACCTGGTCAAGCTCGATTCCAGATCGACTCGACTAAAACGGTTAACGAATCGACTTTTGGCAGAGTCCAACAAGGCTCTAAAAACGCGTGTGTAAATGAACTAGTGTAATAGTTTTAACTTTTTTACGATAATGAGGTTGTACTATAAATTCAGATTGCTCAACTATCTAATCTAATTAGTTTTTATCTACGTGCTACTCAATATCGAATTAACTAATGAATTCATTAGTATTCATGTCATCATGTATATGCAAACCCACATACATATAATTAGACATTTCATCATACATATGTGTTAAAATCCGGTTATGTGATCAGTCTTTTGACTTTTTGTATATTGTTACGGTAGTGTTAGCATATATTTAATACGGTTATACAATATGAATGTAAAGTATAAAGAATAAATGATTCTATTATGTGTATAAAGTGTAGGTGTAGTAAGATAGGTTGTGTGATAGGCTTGGATGAAGGTCACTTGTATACTAATTTTGAATAAGATATTAACTTGTGCAATAACTGGTTAAGTTAATTTTTAAAAAACGAAATAATTATTCCAGTTCGAGTTTGACATGGATAATGGATAAATATTGACGAGTTCGAGTTGGACCGGGAATTATTAAACATTTCAGTGGTCGGTTCGAGTCGGACAAGAATGACATGTTTATTGAGTCGAGTCCAGCTACCCGGTAATCTCGATCGGCTTGCTCGATTAGCATCCCGACTTCAGATAACGCGTGGTACTTAAGGTGGTTGTAAGTGTGGAAGTTGACGTAGACATTTTGTTTCTATTGAGATATGAATTGGTTGTCAATATAAACATTTATGTACTACTACTGCATTCTCTATGCAGTCAGAATAAGCTCATTAATACAGCCAATATATTAGTTCAACATTAATACTATTAGTTAAGCTGTACGTATCTCAATTCAGTTCGTCTCAGTCCAAGTCAAGAATCGCCTAAGTATATAATATTTCTAGAATATGTCTATAGCTGTATCTTAATTCTACGTAGATCATTTGTCGATACATATGCATTCTAAATAATCCCAATATCCGAATGTTTTAACTAACTATTAAATCAACCAACATCATAAGAAATAATTTTTTCATCAAAATTTAGATTCATCAACATGGCAAACCGCTGAACGATTCTCAGAACGTGGGTTGTCGATTTACGGTTTACCGTTCTTTCTAATGGCTCAGGGTTTAGGGCTAAGGATTTAGTGTTTCGGGTAGAACATAGAGATTTAATGGTGTAAATTTGACTGTCTCTTGAATGAGATATATTCTAATTGTGCAACAAATATTTATCGACGACCTGAATTTAAGAATCATGATCTACAGTCTTATTTTAAATGTAATCAAAGTAATTTTTCAAAGTCGCGGTGCATAACAATTGAGATTTTTGTGTATTTTAAACATTCACATTCAAAATGAAAATGTATCCTTCTTTTAGGATTATGTATTATGAAGTCGAACAAAAAGATAGTTGGGATAAATATATCATCAAATACTAATATTAGGTAAGAACAAATTTTTTATCATCATGAACAGCAATGTTATATTTATGATTGTTTGATCACTGAAAGTTACACAATTTTATTAAAATATGAAGTGTCAAAAACTGATCAATTACAAATATATTGTAGTTGGTAATTTTTTCCAAACATGTTTCAAAATTATGTAATTTAATATATTAAATTGATAATACAAAAATCTCATTTTCGAGAAATTGATTCCCATTTCTCTTAATGTCAAAATTATGTCAATAGTGAATGTCAGAACTTTACTATTATTTTAAAATACAAATAATGTAAAACAACGTTGGTGTCGTGTCGATATTGGGTGTAAGCTGCAATTTGGGTGATACTTTGGGGCATAATAAGCAATATGGTATCTGCGTGGATGAGTTTGTAATAAAAAGCAACGGATTGGATTGATTCGGAATTTAACCCCAGCTTTTAAATCATTTCTATTGTCTCGAAAAAGTCCAAGTCCCAGTTTATCCCTCTTTTCCATCTAGTTACAGTTACTCCGGAAAAACCACAATCCATACTCGCAAAACATGCCGAGCAGTGGAATGAGTGGATATCAAAGCTACTCCACCAGCGCCGGTCACGTACACCACTTCAGCTGTGACAACAGCGACGCGGATGGAGGACCCGATTGGCCGGAGTGTCTTCTCGACTCTGCAAACAGCGCGGCTGTGGCCTCTCCCACAGAATTAATCGAAGATTCGTTTATAGGTAATGATTCCACCGTTGTTGTTTTAATGTATTTAAGCAAATAAATGTCGCTTGTGGATCCTGAGAATTATGAACATGTTTAATATTTAGCGGTTCTGTTTGTCTTGCTTTGTTGTTGCTGGCTGGGGCATTTTGGGGTTGTCGATTTTTTTCGGTTCTATATACATGTTAAATGTCACAGATTGAATTGAAATCTCATTCCCTGTAACTGATGCCAGGTACGGGAGAGAGAACAACCCCAACACGGGCTTCCGAAATGAACCAGGACAATATGAAGGACGAAGATGATGTCATATGGTTTCCGTTGGAGCGGCCCTACCAGGGCGACCGTGAATTGGAGAATATCTTCGATTGTGTAAGTTTGGATTCAATCCATTTGGCTGTTCTTCAATGATTTGCTTCAAATGAATTTAATTAGTACTGAATTGTTAATAGTACATTGTCAACAAAATTTATCCTCCAACGCTATCTCTTGCTAAACTGATGAAATTAAAATGTTAAGATGATGTTTAAGGAAACATTTATTTGTCTACAATAAGAACCAGGGTTCCTATATGGAAAATCACTCACAGTTATTCACATACACTTTATAAACATAATGATTCGACCCTGGTATGTGGCTGAACTTGTAATCCTTCTGTCTTGGGTATAGGACGACGAGAGGGCAGTCATCCTCCTTGCCCGTGATCTGCAGGTGGTGTTGAGTTCTCATCTCCTGCGAATGACTGGACAGAAGTGAGGTCAATAAACACTCATGTGTCGTTTGATCGTCTGGGGCCGCCATTTTCATTAACAAATGGGCTCACTGAGGTGATAAATAAACTGATCTCCGTCAGGCAAGCTGTCAACTCCCTTCTAGATGGCGGTGATGATATCGCTGTCAAGAGTAGTGTCGACGGACCCAATCCAGCTCGTGAAACCCTGCTGAATCTGGTTGGCAAGAATTACAAGGGTCTGTTTCTAAGCAAATTACTGTGCAGGTACAACTGCAGCACTCAGTGTCTCCCCCGCTCTTACGCTGACGTTGCTGATTACTGCTTTTCGAAGAATGCTAACTTGGCCGACAGGTCAGTGCTCTGATTTTTCATTAGTAAGATTAATCATTTTCAACCATTCAGGCAACCCTAACTGCCAATGAATTTGTACTTTTGGCTTTGAATCATTTCAGCGAGTACATATACGAGGATGTTCAGGGTTTAGTTGTGCTCAGATATGATATGCAAACCCTAGATATCGGTCTTCCCATTGCCCCTTCAGTGATTAACACTTGGGCAAGATCCCTGATGCAGACTTCTACCACACTTGGGACACCGGAGAAACTGTATCTTGACGTTGTTGTAAAGGTTAGTTATACAACATGACATCTAGAACTTGCTATTTAATCAGTCACAAATATTATGTGTTGATTACTGTTGCATTTGTAAATGTCCGTAACAGTAGGTAGCTGCAGTGCAAGACCTTACTATCTTAGAACTATGTCAGATGCGTACATCTTCAATGTTTATTTTCAAAAAACTTAACAACTACATCCAACCTGATTGGCTAAACAGGATAACAATCAGTCTGAGGATGAGCAGATTGACCACTGGTTTTCATGGATTGCAGCAAGCAACAACAGACACCAAATTCAGAAACCACAAATGGTAACTCCTTGCACATGCGATCGAATCAGCCCTTGTCATGATATTATCAATTTCCTTGTACATCTGACAATTGTTGTGTTTTCCCTAGATTTTCATTCCGGTTTTGATAGGATCTCATTACACCGTCATTATCGTAGACTTCCTCAATCATAAAATTGTTTGCATCGACACGGTGTATAGGGCCTCCCGTTCTGCCTGGGAAATCATGGAATCAAAGCTAGTAAGCGCATGCATATACATTATTTACCGTGTTCATTCCTTTTTTTACAGTAAATGAGAGATTAATGTCTTGGTCCAAAATCTTCATTCGTAGTTGGTGTATTTGTGGAAAGTCCTGGATAGACTGGGGGATGACAGGAAATAGCAGCTCACCATGTTTACCATGCAGCTCAGTTACCCACCTTGGAGCCGCTCGATTCATGATCACGACAGTGGTGTGACGGTGATGCATATGATGGAGTGCTACAGTCCCGCTTCACCATTCTCGTCTCCCACACTCTGCCTGAATGAGGTACTTCAAATGTGGTTTCAATCTTAATCTATATGCTGACTAAAAATTCAGCATACTATGGCCCCAATATGCTTACGTAATTTTAATTAAAAAATGTTGGATTTCAGGAACACATTCGGGTGAGGAAGCGTGTTTATTTCTGCGCCTTCATTGCTTCTACAACCATAAACTTGCAGCGGGTCAAAGTCATTGAAGAGGCTAACAGATTAGTGGAACTAAAATGCAACAATCTTATCTTCCCGAGCGAGGCTGTGAAACGGTACAGAAGCCAGCTCCAATGGACACCGATGATCTGATCTGATCAGACCATGTGTCGAGCATGACATTCGGTCTTAATCACAAGAATTCCTGCGATGTGTTGTTCCATCTTCATCATTTCCAGTCTTTTCAATATGAAGAATTCATTCGAACTCTGTATGACAATGTCGGTATTGTATGTATGTTTGTAACTGATTTTTATTCATATTATTCGCTCGTTCATATAGTTAGCGTGAATCCAAAAAACAAGTAGCAGAATGAGATAGCGACATTGCATCTGTGCTGAAATGCAGACATTACTGTGAGCTCAAAATTGCAGTGAGGTAGCAAACTACATAACATTTAAGGCTAGCAGAAACTCACATGAGCCGGAATTATAATTAAATGCTGAATTTGATACAAAATAAGTGTGTTCCAATCACTGGCACCAAATTCCGAATACCACAGCTGTTAAATGGACTGATGCTTATAAATAAAAAAATCTAATTATGTGGACATTGGATTTAAATCCATCATAATTAGCATGACACAAGCCAACAATTCAGCAAAAAATCAAATAAATTCTGGACTGCCTGAATTGTTCAAAATAAATTAAGCCTCCCACACTTCCTGAATATTCAGCCCAATATAACTTTGGGCTGAAGCAACAACCAACAATGGGCTCAGAGTGAGACTTTAACTATTTGATGTCTTTCAAATAGTACTACAATTAATATTTTAAACATCAAATAAACATGTCTAGTCTTTGCCATGCACAGAAAAAGAACAGTCTATCAGTCCTACAACAAATCTGATAAGATGAAATTGTATTCTGGTGCATCATATCAAGATTTTTCATCAGATTTGGGTGAAGGGATTAGCTGCCACTGGAATTTTGGCGCTTCCCGTTACCGTCACACCAGGCTTCCATCCAGCCAAACCTGTAGGCTGCCATTGTCGGCAAAAAACACTCTGCCAAAAGTGCAAATGATCAGATGAAGATATTGGAATTCCTAATCAATAGTGACATTGTCCATGTAAATGACCTCGACATGTTTTATAGGCGTGTTCGGATTACTTGCATTTGTTTCTTTACCAGCTCCCCTCTTCCGGTTGCGCCATTGTCCTTTTTTCTTCTCTGCAAACGACAACTTCCTCTTTGCAGCCCCGCGTCCCATCCCTCGCTTGTCAATAGGATCCTTCACCTGCGGGAGTGATGGCTCAACATCCACCGGCCGCTCCTTATCCAGATCTTGGGCTTCCCTTGCTTTCGCTGCTGCCCTATACCTAGATCCAACACTACCTACCCCAAAGGATGCGTCGCCCTCGACATTAGCCATGCTCTGTTTCAATTCTGAATAGATAACATTTAGTTTCTCCAGCGTCTCACGGTGTCTTACCTCGTCATACATCACAATTGCAGAAATGCTCTCGGAAACCTTCTGCATTTCATTGTACCGTTTCACCTCAGAGCTAACAGGAGGTCTTATAGATTCCATTGGATAAGACATACTTTCGTATTCTCTCACAACATCCTTCCTCCACCGCTCACAAATGTACGCCACAGGAACAGTGCCAATGTCCTCTTCCCAAAACACACGCAGCATGTGACAACAAATAATACCAGTGAACTCAAACAATTGACATTCACACTTTACATCCACAGTACTACGATCAATTACCACCCTGAAATACTTTCGCTTCGTCCATCCTTCCCTAAAAGTTTTAACCACAACTTTATACTCAACATTGGTATCATCTGTAACTTTCTCTACGGTGGCAGCGTTGTGTCTCATATCTGTCATCTGGTCCTGCATTTTCAAGAACTGGTTCCGAGAATACATTTTCTCAAAGGCATCTTCAAATGGATGATTGCTAGTCTTACGTGAAGACCGATCCTTTCCAATCTTCGAACACCGTACCTCCTCAAACACTCTTTTACTGACAGCCTTGCCATACTCTTCCACAAACTTTCCAAGACTTGTGTTAACATTAACGAACAATTTCAGATACCTGTTCATCCCTTCACTCCTCTGAGTACTAGACATTCCAGCCCAAAATATGGATTTGAAGTAAACGGGCACCCACCTTTCCCGGTCTGCATACGCCCTCTGAACCCAGCCGTTGCCACCAACTCCAAACTCGTTTACCCAAGCTTTCCATTCACACTCAAACTCCTCCACAGAAAATGAATCATGCAAAATATCCTGCAGTTTATCGGATATTTCCCCCCACTGAGGCAACATTCCGAGGTGCTTCCTAGCATTCTGCTTCACATGCCACAAACACCATCTGTGTCTAATTCCTGGAAATTCTGACTGTATCGCATTACCTGAGATTCAGCAACAAGTCCCGACAATGTAACAGTCAATTGTGAGCATCAATACAAAACACAATGGTGGCACCGTGTGAAGTAACTTTGGTCTACCAGGAATTGAAATTACTTTCATACTACAAAATTAACCGTTTACCTCTGTCCGTAGCTAACGTGTGTCTACAGTGGCATTTCCACAGAGCTGACAAATAAATTTGGAGTAAAGGTACCTCGCTATTATTTATCTTTTCATTCGGAAAATCTGGGATTCAGTTGGAAATGACACCAACAAAATTATATTTGTTGCACTTAGAAAATTATTTTTATTCATATATATTTCAAAAACGCTTCTGAATTGTTCTAATTTTTTCCCATTCAACTTTATTTAATTTCTGGTCCATAAATAATCCAACCCTGCGATAAAGGGCTGTTTCAAATATTATTATATCAAAAGCGCATGTATTGTTTCACCTATTTATTTTCCAGATTACCTAAGACTGTATTGCAACACTCTTCTAACATCCATCATGATTAGTACATTAAACAGATTCATGAAGCACTTTGATAAAATCACATGAATATATTTTCTACTGTCAACTGTCTTTTATGTTTACAACATTTACTGTTTATCGAACCTGTATTAACTTTAAAATGAATCAGTCCCACATGACTATGTAAATCTGAACATAGATTTGAAGATTAGAATTTCCTTCTAAATGATTAATTGAACTATATTGTTACTTTTTTAGCTACCAATTTTATGATTAATTGAACTATATTGTTACTTTTTTAGCTACCAATTTTTATGTTGTCATATCCTTTCTTAAGGTTCACTAATTAAATTAGGCCTTTACATGTCCAATTTATTACCATGACAATTGCAACACACAATATCTGTTACTCACACATACTTCACGGACATATTAATTAGTCATCACAAGCCGACATCAGAAACTTAACTTTACTATTGAATTTTGCGTCCTTCCAAAATGTTGAGCAGACTATACAATGTTCATTCAGCTTAGCCAATCATTTTTTAAACATGTCGAATTCACCAATTCTTCATCACGGTTAATAACAATATTTTACAACGCGATACTATGTCCAACAATTAAGTGAGACACAAAATAAAAACACTAGCTAGAAAATATGAGAAACATATTTACTTACCGATTTTAACATCTTGATCTGTGAGAATGTTATCTGGTTGCTTCCCCATGCATTTTTTAAAGGTCCGGAATAGCCAGGCAAAGCTGGCTTCATGCTCTGTCGACAGCAACGCACATCCTAACAAAATGGTGTTTCCATTATGATCAGCTCCAGAAAATGGGGCAAATGGGTACTTATACCGGTTACACAAAAATGTTGTGTCAAAAGATACGGTGTCGCCAACAACCTTTAAAGCTGCACGGCATCTAGCGTCTGCCCAGAACACGCTCTTCAACTGGTTCTGATCATCAGTCTCAAATTCGTAAAAAAAACCAGGACACTCGAGGCTCATCTTCTTGAAGTATGTCTCCATTTTAACAAAATCACTTCCCTTCAATCTTTCCCCAGCAGAGAAGTTGAGAAAGTTCCTCAGGTCCCGCTCCAAGAAAGGTACTTTGTCAATCCCATCATACCTACTGACAAATAGACCATAAATCTTACAAATCCCAATGCCACCTCGGTGCAGTTCCAGAGCTTTGGTTTGATCTCCCACTGACATCCTTCGGTACTTACACAACAGCCTACTCAGTTTTGGGTCCAACTCGTGATTGTGCTCATCGTTCAGCATCGTGATCTTCCAGCTTGTTCCACTACTAGGCGACCTACAAGCGTTTACCTTCCACGGACACATGGTCTTTCTGGAAGTTGTACTTTTATTTGGATCAGAACTCCGGGATTTGGGGACACCTGCCTTGCTGCATTGTAGTCTAAGCTTGCGGTGATTCTTGTACTTTCTGACAAGGTCGAAAGTAAACAGGTCATCAACATCCTGAGCAGGCCCATTGAATACCATATCTTTCTTGTCTTTTACTGGCTCCTTAATAGTAATTGTGAAACCGGATGAGTACGCATAGATGTTCATTTGCTCTAAGAAATCGCCACCGGAGCTGAACCTCTGAAATTTCACTGGTCTCACTAACGGTGGCGGTATCACTTCATTCTCTTCTTTCTCTTCTCTTCCTTCTCCATCCTGGTCCGGGAGATACCTAAGTATCATTTCCCCTTCTTCATTCAATTCCTCCACTACACAAACGTTATTATCGTCATCAGTACCTGTACCAGTCCTATTACAATGCATTAAACCCACATCCTCCACCTGTGACTCATCACCAGGTTCACAAGTGTCAGATTCATCATGACCAACATCTTCAATCTCAACCACATCAAGGCCATCACCATTAATGTTTCTGACATAACGACGATGGATGCTATTTATTATCTCAACAAAGCTCCCATCCCCATCATTCTCTGCATACTGCACATTTGAATCCATCACCTGCACCCGATCAAATCATAACCATATTTCAGTTTAGGCCAGGTAGTAGCTTTGAAGTTGGTTTTTAGTTTTGAACACCAAGTAAAATTTCAGTACAGCAAAGAGAAATTTTTGTACCGTTAAAAAGAACCTCTAAACAGTTAGGAGCTGGCTCCTCTAAAAAGCCCCTTCATTAGCAGAATTTCTGTTCATCTAATACCCTGAAAATAAAAACCATGTATTTTACATTACATCAAATAAGATAATACATGTATTCAATACTCAAGTAAGATAATACAATGTCTAGGAACAAGTTTCGATTTTGATTCGCCCAGACAAGCACAAACAAACAGACTACACATTTACACAAGTACATACATCTCATATGTCACAACTCAGACTGAAAATTTAATCTACTCAGCTTGACTGATGAGTTTCTCCAATGGAGGAAAAGCCCCTCAAGAGATGAGGTACAAAGCTGATACATTTTATGGACAATGTTCAGGGAATGCTTGGAACTTTTTACATATAATTCATTCCTTGAAGCGGGAGCTGCAACGGTGAATACGAAAGAGTAGAGACTGGTAATGTACTCTGCTTACAGTTGAAGGAGGCATACATTCAGGTAAACCAACCATTTCCATTTAGAATTTATACCAGATAAATTTAACTAAACACACTGTCTTGCACTTGGTTAATCGTATAAATTTCTATCACATACATGCAGTTGTTTCTTGCAGTGGATTTAATTCATATGTGAAGGTGGCCCAAGTTGGGTTCAACATCCATGAACTGAATATTCGACCTACACAGGCAACTATCACTTAGGCAAATTTACAGTTTTTATGTCCATATTTTCGATAAACACTCTAGCTCATCTTGACACAACAATCACATCATGGTAGAGGAATACAAGATGCTTAAACTGAATTCCAATTTTCATAAATCATACAAAAACAAGCAAGAAACAAATTACCTCTTCCTAATTGCCTTCTTTCAAATCCGATAAAAGCTTCAACGGGATCCCAATCGGCAAACTTTTATGGGCTAGCCACCGGGCGAACTTTTGACCGGCAGGATGCTTCAAATTTTGACGGGCAAACTCTAACCGGCGCCCTTTGACCGGCAAACTTTGATCGGCGAACAGATTCAGCAAAAAGATGATCCTAACCGGCTGACGTCTATCACTTTCACAACCGTGTCTTTGTTCGGAGAAAAAATTTCGGTGTCGTCATACAGTTTGTATAAGACGGAAGACTTAGATCGGAGAAAAATGTCGGTGCCAGTGTCGGAGTATTTCTCAACTTTGACTAATGTTTTTCTAAACAAATATTAGGAAGAGTTACATATTTCAGTAACTTGGTAAATTTTCAAGTCATGGGACACACATGGGTCCTATTGGGCCAACATTAAAATTAAACAAAATGAAATTATAGTTATTGTCCAACCGGAACACGCCACGTGGACAGGAGGGTGTCACCCTTGGAGGGTGACCTATCAGCTTCCATCTAAGGCAGTTCATCCTTCATGTGTTAAGGCAGAAAACAAATGCCTTCCCTGGTAGTGACTTGAATGAGAAAAATCATCTAAGGCGGTTCCTCTTCCGCCTTAGATGTTTTTGGGTTTAAGGCGTTTGTTTCCGCCTTGGATGTAGGCTTATACGCCTTGCTAAAAGCTTACGAACTCGCTAGCGTGAAAGTCTGTATGATATGAATTGGCTCGTTGCGATACCGTAACTAGCAAACGCTAGTCCCAAATAAATGGTTGATTGTTATGTTACGACAGCAGCTTACGGATCGCCAGATGAAATACTAACGAGTTCGCTACATTGAAAAGCCTAGACTGTTATGAATGTGTACGAGACTGGTTACGACTTCCACTGTGCGGATCGCTAATAGTAGTTACAATCTCGTAAGTGAACCTAGTTTGTCATATATTTATCTGCTGACGAGACTGGTTACGACAAATAGAGGCGAATCGCTCGGTCATAGGTAGCGAACTCGTTACAAGCCAAGTTAAACAAAACGAGCCAGGTTACGACAGCCACTAGCTACTCGCTAGTAACACCGTAGCGAGGTCGCAACCGAACAATTGTTTTTCATAAAAATTGTAAAAATATAAAAATTGTGAAAATGATATTATAAAAATATAATAAAAGTTGTTGGTTCGAGAGAGTTAACGATATCGTAAGAAAATCACTTATGTGTGTAGTAACGAATTCGCTACTAATCTCGCTAACGTTAAACGACGTCGTTTTAGCTCTGGGTGAGCGAGAAAAAAAATTGACGTTACGAGTAAGCTAGACATTTGCCTAGCTTTGGCGTGTATGGTTACGAGCTCGACAGAGATCAGATTGGAGAGGCAGAGAAGAACGAGCGATTGGGTAGCGAGGGCGCAAAAACTAAGCTCAGAACCATTAAACGACGACGTTTTAGCACCGGGTGAGCGAGAAAAAAAATGACGTTACGAGTAAGCTAGACATTCGCCTGGTTTTGGCGTGTATTGTTACGACCTCGACAGATATCAGATTGGAGAGGCAGAGAAGAACGAGCGATTGGGTAGCGAGTGCGCAAAAACTAAGCTCAGAAATATAATTCGGGCGATTGAAGTAGCGATAGTACAAGATGATCGCAACTATTTTAATGTTACGGGCGAGAGAAGTAACGATCTCGCAGGGAATTCGTAAGTGTCACAAAATTATAGGATTTGAGCCATTTCCACCCATTTCCACTAAAATTGGGTTTCATTTTAATTGTCTAAGCTGTCAATTGCAAGAGGCATGGTATCTAAGCACAAAACATGAACATGAAACACTATCAAGCCACACTTTATAAACTAATTGAAGTAATGGAACTCAAAAGTATATGCATCCAT
This sequence comes from Sherardia arvensis, assembly GCA_948330725.1. Lineage (NCBI taxonomy): Eukaryota > Viridiplantae > Streptophyta > Magnoliopsida > Gentianales > Rubiaceae > Sherardia > Sherardia arvensis. The sequence goes on from OX415237.1 coordinate 12,047,869, forward strand.
TTGACAAAAAAAGAAACTAGCTTTTGTTGGGAATGTGAGGCCTAGAGATGTACCGAGATCTAATAAGGACCAAGTGTCTAGCCAATGCATCTCTACCATCCTCCAACTCCTTCTTGGTGTACGGTGCATGATTTTCCTCGATAATCTAAGAATATGAAATGTTTTTTTAATACTATTGAATGCAACGTAGATAGTAATAGGTACAATAAGTAGGTTATAAGAATGCTTACGCGATGTAATTTCAAATTATCTTGTACAAGGCCAGCTACACACTCGCTTGCGTACAACATCATATAGTAACCGCACTCCCAATTTGACAATTGCTTTCGATGCTGAAAGCGAAGAAGTATAACAAATGATTTGAAATGAAATCATAGTGGAAATAAATGAGCATTGGATTCGTACTGTCACCTGAATCTGTATAAGGTTGAAGGGAAGTAGTGTGTCGTCATGTGCACTATGCATAGCAACCTCTAATAAATCTGCAAATTTTGTAGATGGACCAAAGTGTAGCGGGTCCATCCAATACACTCGCTTCAACGATGGTATCATAGCTACAAAACTCCAATGGCCGCTAAATATTTTAAGAAATGAAAATGTAAGAACCCGTCTCGAAGATTATAATGTTTATGAAGTGCAAATATCCAATTGTAACAAAGAAAACTAACCCCTCTAGATATGGGCCTATGTAAATTGTCTTGGTCTTGTCACTAAGGATCTTAGAGAGATAAGCATGTCGTGGTTGATTACTTTCATTCATTTCTTGCAAGCATATTGGGTGCGAAAACCCAATGAAAGTCTTTGCATTTAGAGCAAGGCATTGCATGTACCTAAATAAACAATAGATGGGATATGAACGTATAATAGTGCACAAGTACATGAAAATTCGTAACTTGCAATACGATAGAAGAGATGAGATCAAGTAGCTTACATTTGATGTAGTATAAGGATTGTTTCCGGAAGGGTTTTATAGTGCCAGAAAAGGGCAAAGTCTTCCCATTGAACGACTAATTCCCTCGCTTCGCCGAACACCTGTTTATTGGAGTAGAAATAGTAAACAGAATCCGACTATGGTGGCCCACAAGATCATAAAACGTGCGAAGGAATCCCGGGAGTGATTTTATCAATCCAACTTCTCCCACTGACATCGGTTTCTTAGCTACCGGAAAATCTAGCGGGTCTACGACGGGTGAAGGCGTGTTTTTATTAATTGGGATAGAATTAGAATTCACATCAACTACCAACCATTTGGGCCACACACCAACCATTTGGGCCACATAAAAAAACGGCTTAAACCTTTACCCACTGTCGTGCACTCTTGATCCGCGACAGGTACCAACGCATCCTCGACTAACACATGTAGTATAGAAACCCTAACAAAACCAATAGGTACTTTGGCTTCATGATGTAGTGCCATGTCAGGATATGAATTTCCCATTGCAACGGCGGGGTTGAGAATTCATCCCACATTCAGCGTACAACTTGCAAGAAGGGGAGTTCTAATATACAAATAAGGCATGTTTAATTAGGTCGAATTAGACATATGCAGGATGAGTATATTTAAAAAATATCAATAATCATGAGTTGTGTAGAATTATTCATTTGATTGAGGTGCAAGTAATTAAACGTACCTTTGGTTTGGGATCGGATGGTTGTATGTGAACTTGCTCTTTGATAGGGGCCGAAGGTGTGCATATTTCCTTGTTGGGTTCAACAATAGGTTGGTCAAAAATAGGTTGGTCAAAAATAGGTTGGTCAACCTCATGTTGTGGTGGGGAAGGATGTGAACCTCTAGACGAGGGTCCATTGATTGGATCGGTGTCACAAAAATCGGATGGAAGAGGATACTTTATAAAAGAACATATATTGGCCAACATTGTTTTCAATTTCTTGACCTCTTGGTCGGATTTTTTGGCTTGGTTCAATGCTATTTGGAGTTTGGATGGTTTAGGGTCTTTCCCACTACGTTTGATACCCAAACGCCTCTATTTGAGTAACATAACCACCAATTCCCTTAGCTCTTCCCGGATGCTCGGCCTTCCCAAGTGCCCTACGTAGCACATCGTGTTTACCGACAGGGATAAACAAGCCTTCTTCAACTTCACGCTCGACCTCGTCCTAAAAAGGTAGTATAGTAAATGAAAAGTTATTATCGTCATCATTTGTTGTGTTTGATGGTGTGATTGTAGATACTAAAATGGAACATGGTATGGCGTAGTAGGTAAAGCGTACCACTCGATTAGCCACCCTTTTTGCCTCATCACTTGAGTAAGTCCCGTCTTTTTTAATTCTACCCAAGACGAATAATTGTTGTCTACTATATGTTGTAGGGTCTTCGGCAATGACTAGCTTGTTCGCCTCTTCCGCGTCCATGCCCCCATCCACAAGCTCTTTCACCTCGGTTTCATGTTTTTTTTTGAGGTCTTCCTCCCCACACCTAAGTACCCCGCCCTACCCCCCGGTGTAAGGCATAACATTATCAGCAGTGGCTTTGCGCTTCCTATCCCCCAAACCCTTTTAATAATTCTATGCGATTTTAGTAATAAAGCACTAACCGAAATAAAAATATTTGGCTAATTCGCATGACACTATTATTGCAAGATGTAGTAAGTAAACTAACCTTTGCGTCATTTGCTAACCATCGTTTCTTGAATGCCTCCCAAGTAAGGGTTACAATGTGATTGTAACGCGTACTTGGATCTTTCCCAAACCTCGTGCCCTGCGGTTTGATATAATCCTTTGCAAGGGTATATTTGTGTTCTCGATGAGCTTTTGATGCGATTTGAAGAGCCTTCTTCTTCACTTGATCATAGGATGTTGCCTCGATAATAAAGGGGCGCTACAAATGTGATCATAAAAATAGTCACACTCACAATTTTCAATTGAAATTAAAAATAACAAGTACCACACTAACCTTGCATTCCTTCCATATATCCTTTTTGATGTCGATGCTTAGTAGCCTCCAATCCGTTGTGTCTAATGGTGTGCATATCCTACCCGTCTTAGCACACCGACTCGCCCATCGCGCGGCATCGTCGTCGGGTGAAATAGCAACACCAATGTCATTAAACTTGACATGTGTTAGTATTTTGTTATCGATCCTAATCTCTAATTCGCGACAATTTGTGAGGAGTTGAGCTTCTTTCGATGCGCGAGTCACTTCTCGTTGTCTTCTAACCTCACTTGAACCGCCAACAACATAGGATGTCACCTGAATCTGTATAAGGTTGAAGGGAAGTAGTGTGTCGTCATGTGCACTATGCATAGCAACCTCTAATAAATCTGCAAATTTTGTAGATGGACCAAAGTGTAGCGGGTCCATCCAATACACTCGCTTCAACGATGGTATCATAGCTACAAAACTCCAATGGCCACTACATATTTTAAGAAATGAAAATGTAAGAACCCGTCTCGAAGATTAGAATGTTTACGAAGTGCAAATATCCAATTATAACAAAGAAAACTAACCTCTCTAGATATGGGCCTATGTAAATCGTCTTGGTCTTGTCACTAAGGATCTTAGAGAGATAAGCAAGTCGTGATTGATTACTTTCATTCATTTCTTACAAGCATATTGGGTGCAAAAACCCAATGAAAGTCTTTGCGTTTAGAGCAAGGCATTGCATGTACCTTAATAAAAAATAGATGGGATATGAACGTATCATAGTGCACAAGTACATGAACATTCGTAACTTGCAATATGATAGAAGAGATGAGATCAAGTAGCTTACATTTGATGTAGTATAAGGATTATTTCAGGAAGGGTTTTATAGTGCCAGAAAAGGGCAAAGTCTTCCCATGGAACGACTAATTCCCTCGCTTCGCCGAACACCTGTTTATTGGAGTAGAAATAGTAAACAGAATCCCGACTATGGTGGCCCACCAGATCATAAAACGTGCGAAGGAATCCCGGGAGAGATTTTATGAATCCAACTTCTCCCGCCGACATCGGCTTCTTAGCTACCGGGAAACCTAGTGGGTCTATGACGGGTGAAGGTGTGTTTCTATTAATTGGGATAGAATTAGAATTCACATCAACCACCAACCATTTGGGCTACAAAAAAAAACGGCCCAAACCTTTACCCACTGTCGTGCACTCTTGATCCGCGACCGGTACCAACGCATTCTCCACTAACACATGTAGTATAGAAACCCTAACGAAACCAATAGGGACTTTGGCTTCATGATGTAGTGCCATGTCAAGATATGAATTTCCCATTGCAACGTGGTGGGGTTTAGAATTCATACCACATTCAGCGTACAACTTGCAAGAAGGGGAGTTCTAATATACAAATAAGGCATGTTTAATTAGGTCGAATTAGACATATGTAGGAAGAGTATATTTATAAAATATCAATAATAATGAGTTGTGTAGAATTATTCATTTCATTGAGGTGCAAGAATTTAACGTACCTTTGGTTTGGGATCGGATGGTTGTATGTGAACTTGCTCTTTGATAGGGGCCGAAGGTGTGCATATTTCCTTGTTGGGTTCAACAATAGGTTGGTCAAAAATAGGTTGGTCAAAAATAGGTTGGTCAACCTCATGTTGTGGTGGAGAAGGATGTGAACCTCTAGATGAGGGTCCATTGATTGGATCGGTGTCACAAAAATCGGATGGAAGAGGATAATTTATATAACATATATTGGCCCAACATTGTTTTCAATTTCTTGACCTCTTGGTCGGATTTTTTGGCTTGGTTCAATGCTATTTGGAGTTTGGATGGTTTAGGGTCTTTACTACTACGTTTGATACCAAACGCCTCAATTTGAGTAACATAACCACCAATTCCCTTAGCTCTTCCCGGATGCTCGGCCTTCCCAAGTGCCCTACGTAGCACATCGTGTTTACCGACTGGGATGAACAAGCCTTCTTCAACTTCACGCTCGACCTCGTCCTAAAAAGGTAGTATTGTAAAATAAAATTTATTATCGTCATCAATTGTTGTGTTTGATTGTTTGATTGTAGTACTAAAATGGAACATGGTATGGCGTAGTAGGTAAAGCGTACCACTCGATTAGCCATCCTTTTTGCCTCATCACTTGAGAAAGTCCCGTCTTTTTTAATTCTACCCAAGACGAATAATTGTTGTCTACTATATGTTGTAGGGTCTTCGGCAATGACTAGCTTGTTCGCCTCTTCCGCGTCCATGCCCCCATCCACAAGCTCTTTTACCTCGGTTTCCCTTTTTTTTTTGAGGTCTTCCTCCCCACACCCAAGTACCCCGCCCTACCCCCGGTGTAAGGCATAACATTATCAACAGTGGCTTTGCGCTTCTTATCCCCCAAACCCTTTTAAAAGGTCTATGTTATTTTAGGAATAAAACACTAACGGAAACAAAAATATTTGGCTAATTGGCATGAAACTATTATTGCAAGATCTAGTAAGTAAACTAACCTTTGCGTCATTTTCTAACCATCGCTTCTTGAATGCCTCCCAAGTAAGGGGTACAATGTGATTGTAACGCGTAATTGGATCTTGCCCGAACCTCGTGCCCTTTGGTTTGATATAATCCTTGGCAAGGGTATATTTGTGTTCTCGATGAGCCTTTGATGCGATTTGAAGAGCCTTCTTCTTCACTTGATCATAAGATGTTGCCTCGATAATAAAGGGGCGCTACAAATGTGATCAAAACTTAGTCACATTCACAATTTTCAATTGTAATTAAAAATAACAAGTGCCACACTAACCTTGCATTCCTTCCATATATCCTTCTTTATGTCGATGCTTAGTAGCCTCCAATCCTTTGTGTCTAATGGTGTGCGTATCCTACCCGTCTTAGCACACCAACTCGACCATCGCGCGGCATCATCGTCGGGCCAAATAGCAACACCAATGTCATTAAACTTGACATGTGTTAGTATTTCGTTATCGATCCTAATCTCTAATTATCGACAATGTGTGAGGAGTTGAGTTTCATTCGATGCGCGACTCAATTCTCGTTGTCTTTTAACCTCACTTAAACCGCCAACAACATTTTCCCCCCCACTTGAGTCGGAGTTAACGGAACTTGAAGGGCTCTCCATTAAGCTTTCCTTTGTATATTGAATTTAGTTAATGACTAACACAATACTAATAAATCAAAGTTGTACTTTGTAGTAAAAACATTATATTTCATAATCCTAAAATTTAGGGCTAAGCTAGCTATGGATAATTTTAAACGAAAATCTTGATTTTCGTTCAGGACATGCTTCTGACATGATATTTAGTAAAAACATGATAAATGGAGGCACTATGTACAAGAAAATCAAATTTTTAGCATATAAGAATGAAAAAAATCGTACCTTTGGTATATGACAAAGTTGTGTCGGTGGAATTGATTATTTTGGTTGGGGATGGTCTACCTTGTTTGTCCCTCTCCTACCCATAAAAAAGTAAGTTACCAAATTGAACAAGAACAAATAAATATTGACATTAATTGCAAAAAATCTAGGCAAAAATGTGGTTGAGAATTTATTGCAAAACTTACCAATCTTTTGGATGCAATTAGTGGCTAACTCCACTTTGTTTTGACACAATTGATGTGTCCAACATGTATGGGATGGGTAATGGAGATTTGATGTGAAGAAAGTTGAGGAGATTTGAGAAGATGTGCAAAAGTTTGAACTTTTGGAGATGAAACCCGTAAGAAGTGATGGATAAGATGCCAAAAGTGTAGGGTTTTTCTGTTCTATAACGTGTTTACTTTATTCTAGCTTACCTTGTTGCGATATCGGAACTGACTCGTTACGCCTGACGTGGCTATTTACGAAGTCGTTACGTGCTCATGTGATTGCCTTTTATGCTCTACTTTATCCTTCTAGCGACATCGTAACCGAAAAGCTGACATGAAGTACGTTACTAGGAAGTTGCGACTTCGCTACAAATGCTCGCTAGAACCCTCCTTAAGATTTTTTTTGTTTTTTAGATGCACTCATACATTTTTAAATCACGATACCACAGTTAAACCCTAAACCCTAAACCCACAAACCCGCAAACCCACAAACCCACATAACCCAGAAAACCAGTTGGCGACGGGGTTGCGCTAGTTAGTAGTTCAAATAAAAAAAAGGCTTTTTGGGTTACGACCTCGCTACTAATTAGAATGATTCTTCTGTAGCGAGTTCGCTACTCGATCGCTTGCCTGGCGAGGCTTTTTAAGACTCGCTACTAGATACTCAGGCTTGAGCGAGATATTAACGACTTCGCAACATACAGATGCGTGTGAACTAGCGATCTTGCAACATATAGAAGCGTATCGGCTAGCGATATCGCAAGTACTTTTACTATAAATAAAAAAAAGGGGATCGGGCTAAAATTAATTAGCCCCAAATTGAAAAACCCTTCTCCGGCGTCGAAACTGTAAGTTCTCCGACAAAATGCGGCCAAAGACCAGAGGAGCTGTGCGAGGACGGGGTGGTAGAGGCTCAGACAGTGGACGGGGAAGTGGTCAGGCGGTGGGAAGTAAACGGCATCGGACTGAGGAGCTTGAGGTTCAGGCAGAGATTCCGGTCGCCCCGCCGCCGCTTCGAGTCGCCCCGCTGCCGCCGGAAGTTCCAGTCGTCCCTGCCACCGCTGCTGCTGCCGGAAATGATGGTGGGGAAGGGCCCAGCAGTTCCAGTGAGGAGGAGGACACTCCTGAGTTCTTCAACAACGCCGCAGAAGCTAGGTATGAGCGTTGTTCCACTCGGAAACTTGTAAATAATAATGTGTTTGATAGTACTGTGGTGCCTTCGCTGCAACTAGATTACGTGCTAGACCATTTTAGGGCACAACATCTAGATACATTGCTTATGTTGCCTGATCCTGTTTACCATGAGGAGGTTGTCCAATTTTATGCAAACCTAGGTTTAGAGGAAGGGATGGAGGAAATAACTACATTGGTGCGGGGTGTTAAGTTTACGGTCGATAAGTTTAGCATCAATGAAGTTCTGAAATGTCCTTATCTGACTCGTAACGAGCTGAGGCCTACCAAAAAGGATGGTCCGTACGAGGTACATTACGAGCAGAGGTTTCCTTCGGTTAGCCCCAAGCAACCGTTGAATGCCAGTGAGATGGGTCAGAAGTAGTTTAAAAGGACTTCTGATAGGCCGTGTACAGCTAGGTTTTACCCGATCCACAGGCTTACCGAGGAGCAGAGATTAGTTTTTGAGCTAATCTGCGGTAATGTGGTCCCGTCCCTAGGGCATGCATGTGAGCCCACAGTTTGCAGTCTCATGGTGTTCTACTATATCATGGAGAAGCTTCCAATCAACCCCGTCTTCACAATTCTGACTCAAATGATGAATATGGCCAGACATAAGAACGCCGCGCTTCCGTATGGCAATTTGATTGTAGCTCTGATCAGGAAAGCGGGTATTTTTCCAAGAGGCCGTCCCATGCCGCTCGGCAAATACGACAAGGACTGGCTCAAGCACAAGAGGTTAGAGTTGAAGGCCGATGGGAAGTACGCGAGAAAGAAAGAAGCTGAAGAGGCAGCCAGAAGGGCAAGGGGTAGGATGGGAGTATCAGGTATGATTCTAGCTTGTTATTAACTGTAGTTGGTTCAAGTTGTTTAATTTGTTAATAATTGGTTCTTATCAACCTTGATTTGTTTGCGTAGATGCTGTTTTTGATGCCCTGGTAGGCTTGTGGTGTCTATGGGCCAGGTATTGAATGAGATTGAAATGGCCGAGAAAAAAGCCTTTCAATTTGTCTCATGGTGTTCTACTAAAAAAAAAAACAAATTCAATACTTTCAATTTAGTTTAGTTTGATTTGATGAAATAACATTCAAAATAATTCAGTATAACCTTTCAAATTCAACAAGGAATTAACTTTTTTTTGGGGTTTGCATGAGGATATCTAGGAACTCTACAATATTTTTTGAGAAGGTAAAAATGCCTTTACTTTTTTACTAGGAACTCTACAATCTTTTTCATAAATGGAGCACCTCAACCCTATAAATATCCTTCATTCTACTATTGTTTGCCTTTTGCTTCCCATGAATTTGTCTATATTCAAAACCCTCCCAAATGACATGATAAATCTAATCATGATTCGTGTTTACATCGACTCGGTTCTTCGTGCGTACGCGACCGGAAGAGCGACAGAATGGCATCAACAGTGGCTCACCGACGCTTCTGCACTAGGTCACACAGACTCGACCTATGTCTTGGCCATATTTGCAGTATGTTGCGAGGGTGACATTCAGAGAGGCATGAATGTGATCACCACCCTGAAGAGAACCGATAAGAAAGGCCTCCGGGAAGCTCGTGTACGTGCCAGAGCCAGTTTGGGTAATACCTGGGGTTGGCCGATCTACTACAAGTTCCTCGAAGTCGCTACCTGTGTAACTTATAGTAGCGAACTCGCAACAAGTCGTACTCAGTCGACAGAGCCTTTTGTGAGATACTCTAGCGAGTTCGTAACAACAAAAGCTTCACACAATTGTTAGAATTGAAGATTAGCGATATCGCTACAGTCCACGGACCCATCAGTAAAAACCTTTGAAATTCCATCAGTAATTATTTTGTTAGGGGGTGTGAATGTGGTCAATGAAAAGGTGTGACTGCCTTTACATTTTTCTTATTTTAATACAGCAATTACTAATTTCAGTCTAGGAACTCTCACATGTTTTTGACCAATGTAGAACCTCACCCCTATAAAACTCATCCCCTTCTCCCTTCAGAGCCCCATCAGAGCCTTCATTCCCACATTCCCTTCAAACTTCTCCTATTCTTTGCCATCTTATTCCCATGGATTTGACACTTTTCAGCTCCCTCCCAGATGACATGATTCATCTTATAATGATTCGTGTTACATTTAGACACGTTCTTCGTCGGTATGTGATCTTCCAAGCGACCGATTGGGCTCGACAATGGCTCACCGAGGCTTCTGCAATAGGCCACAGAGAGTCGGCCTATGCCTTGGCTATATTTGCAATCTGCGAAGGTCATGATGCTCAAAGAGGCATGGATGTCATCACCGAGATGAAGAGAACCGACAAGAAAGGCCTCAAGGAAGTTCAGGATCGCGTCACCCTCGAATTGGCTTACGCCTGGGGCAATGCGCACTACTTGGGGTACCTCAATGTAGTAGTGCCTAGGCCTAGATGCTGCCAGGAACATGCTGACCTCAATCACTATTTCAGGTACCGACGCTACACGAGGGTTGATCCAGCGGACATCGAATGTGATGCATGCACTTGCGAGTAGGAAGTGTTTCACGTCCTTCTAACCCCTCCGCCGCTTTGGATGTTGTAGTGTAGTTTCTTTCTTATTTTATTCCGTTGTTTTTTATGTAAAATTTGTTTGGATTGTAATAAGTTTATGTCTGCCGTATTGGCACATTAATTTAATTATTGAATAGATTTTCTTATTTTGAAACCTTGTCCCTTACATTTTACTTTTTCATCGTAACGGTTATTTTTTCAGCAAAATCGCTCGCTAAATCACTAGCTTCATCGCAAAATCAGTTACTGTTGCTATTGTGCGTGTTCCTAGCGACATCGTAAATGGCACGTTTATTAGATGAATCAACACAAGCGAACTCGTCAAGTACTCGCTTATATGTTACGTGGTACTAACGATATCGCAACAACTCGTATTCAGTCAACAGAGCCTAGCTGGCGATTCTCTAGCGAAATCGCAACGAGATAAGGGCTTTTGGTAGTATATTGGGCTGTAAGTATTGGGCTTTGTCTGACCTGTGACATCAGTAAAAACCTTTGAAATTCCATCAGTAATTAATTTATTTTGGGGGTTTGCATGGGGTGTCCATGGAAAGGTGAGAATGCCTTTACATTTTCCTTCCATTAATACCATAATGACTACTTTTTGTCTAGGAACTCTGACATATTTTTGAATAATGGAGCACCTCAACCCTTTAAATATCAACCCCTTCTCCATTTAGAACCTCATTAGACCCTTCATTCCCACATTCCCTTCTGCCTTCTCATTTTTCCTGCCTTCTGCTTCCCATGGATGTGTCTCTATTCAACGCCCTCCCAGATGACATGATAAATCTGGTAATGATTCGTGTTATGTTCGACTAGGTTCTTCGTCGCTACGTGAGCGGAAGAGCGACCGAGTGGGCTCGACAGTGGCTCACCGAAGCTTCTGCATAGGTCACACACCGTCGACCTATGTGTTGGCTGTATTTGCAATTTGCAAAGGTGACATTCAAAGAGGCATGAATGTCATCACAACCATGAAGAGAACCGATAAACAGGGCCTCCGTCTAGCTCGGCAACGCATCAAAAGAGGTCTGAGATACGCTTGGGGTTGGAGACACTACCTCAGGTACTTCTCAGAAGTAGCAGTTAGGCCTAGGCCGATCTGCTGCATTCCGCATGCTGGCCTCAATAAGTTTGAGAGGTATGATCCTTAGGCACCCCTTGATCCGGTGGACATCACCTGTGATGCATGCACTTGCAATCAAGAACTGCTTCATGTCCTCGGTGAACGAACGATGTACTAGTATTAGTTGTTTGTTCTTCACTATGTATTTTTGTATCACCAGTTTGTTTCTATTGTAATGAACTTGTGTTTTCCATTTTGGGACATGTACAATTAATTTTTTCTTGTTTTGATATATTGTCCCTTACATTTTATTTATTCATCCTAAGAGCCCATATCGTATCAGCAAAATCATTCACTGTTTGTATAGTGCGTGGTCCTAGCGAAATCGTCACTGTCACGTTTCTTGATGATTTATTATGAACAGAACACCCAGCGATATCGCAACTAACTAGCACATGTTTACGAGGACCTTCCGATCTCGCAACAAGCCGTATTCAGTCAACAGAGCCTAGTTAGAGAATATGTAGCGATATCGCAGCGTACGTTGTCTACCCTTGCGAATTCGTAACAACAAAGATTGACACATAGAACAACAAAACTTAAATAGCATGTTACACGGCGTCGTTTACTTTTGTGCGTGTATAGTTACGATATCGTAACCAACCTGAATATAAGCTGTCTTGGCAGTTACAATATCGCAAAACGCGAACCTTTAAATATCAAATTTGGGGATCTTCTGATTTCAAACATCGATCGAACGTCTCAGAGCTTAGAAAAAATAAACAAACCAAAATCTCACATACCCATTCGACAAGAGCAATGGCAAGGACAAAGAATTTGGCACCCAATCCGTTTGTGCAGGGTGCCCGACGTGATGAAGGTCGGGCTTCGGGATCTCAGCCACGGGCGACGGGATCTCAGCCACGGGCGACGGCGGGAACAAGTTCAACCAAATATGATAAGCAAAGATTTGTAAGTTTTGATGCATCCCAAGCCTATTCTAATTACATGGAGCATAGTCAATTGCTAGATTGTTATGTTGTTGATTTTGATCAGATAGAAGAACTAGGTTTGGGGAACGTGTTAAAGATATTTCAATTTCATGAGTTGGGTGACTTGTTAGGTTTGAATTATCCGGCACATAAGGATGAGACGTGCCAATTTTATGCTAATTTTCACTAGTTGATTGAGGAAGAAAAGGAGACGGGTAGGTGGTTCACCAGGGTTAATAAGAAGGACTACGAGATTGGGGAGGAGTTTTTTAACAAGGCATTGAACGTAACCTATGCTGTTAACGAGGACTATAGCAACCAACCCCCTCCGGGGTTTTACATTAGAGAACAATGGCCTGAGTATGGGGTTTTGGATCGAGTTCAAGTTGTAGAGTATGCTAAGAAGATACAGTTGAACCCGGGCCATGTCATTTTCAAGCACATGAGACAAAGTGTGGTCGAAAATAATAGGACAGTCAATAAGCTCCCTTACGATAATTTCATAACCATGTTTCTTACCTCAGTGCATCCTAAGATAAAATTATCTCCAATAGCCCAGGAGTGTTGCTTCTATACGATGTCATATTTTGAGAGGAAAGGTAAGTTTGAGTTGATTGATGGTATGTGGCAGAAAGTAGCGGATGGACCCAAGAAACCGCTACAGTTTAATCCTGAAGAAGTCAGAGAGAACGTCGAAGGTTAGCCACACTAAACCCCTACAGTTTATTTTCTGTTTTATACAATTTATGTGCTATACTTACCCTTTTTTTATTTCACTTACATGAACAGGTGTACCCTCAGAGGCATACTACAAGGGTGTAGAAGAGACAATCGACCTTTTCAGGGATAAAGTGGCCAAAATCAATCACGAAAACTGGTTAACGGAGAAGGTGATACGTGGCATTGAAAGGGCTAGTGCGAGGAAAATATCGAAGGGGGATCCACCAACACCATCACAGACACCACCTCCTAGCAATGATAATTAGATTTGCATTCGTTCATGTTGGCTAGTACTTGTACTCAAATCCAAACAATTTCATTTTCAAATTTTTTTATCAGTTTCTCTAACAACATTGCAAAGAATATTTGAATTTGAATGTCATCTATTTTATTATGTATATTTGATTATTTAAACTTCCATTATTTATTTAGTGTGGCTAAATTTTCAAAATATAACACCACTTTACTAAGGAGTTAAATCTAATATTTTGGTATGTGGCTTTATACTAGCGATCTTGCCGGTATCAAGTTTCTCACCTGACGAGATACTACCGAATTCGCTAGTTTCTAGTTAATCAAATTTATACAAATTTGATCCCATCAAGCGAGATCGTAACCTGTCAGACTCAAGAGACAGAAGCTTATCTGTGAATTGCAGCTTTTTGTTGCGAAAGCGTAACCGGTTCGCCAATGTTGCGAACTCGCAACACAACAAGTTAACATGCATTGGTTTCTAGCGTGTTTCGTTACGGTATCGCCACGTCTACAGCAGTGTACAAAGTTTTTTAAGAATTAGAAGATTTAGTGTACTAACACTAATTAAATCAAAATTTAACTAAATGAACCATGAAATACAGCATAATATTCAAAAACAATGGTTATCAAATAGCTACTTTTGTTTTTTACTCTTTTTACTCTTCTTCTTCTTTGGTTGCCTCCCCTTCCTCTTTGTAGTTTTCCCCGCAGGATTAATCCACATGCCTTCCTCATGATCCATTCTGCACACCGACGCGCAAACAATGTCATCATCCTCCTCTAGAGTTTCGTACACCGAGGGCGGAATGGTGTCGGTAGAAACAGTGGGGTCATCGTCGAACAAACCGTCACCATAGATGAATGTTTTCTTACCATCAACAACGATCTCCCATCGAGCATCAGTTGGATCTTCCACATAGAATACCTGATGAGCTTGAGCCGCCAAGATGAATGGATCATCCCTAGACCCGAGAATTCCTCTATTTACTAGAGTAATGCCTAAATCCTCTGTGTGCACCCCTTCACCTTGATCTACCCATTCACATTTAAACAATGCGATTCGGGCATGAACAAAGTCCATTTCCCATATATAAGTAATATATCAGTAATGGTACCAAAAAAACCATTATCACCCTCTCCAGGTACTGATACCCCACTATTTTGGGTTGCAGACCTATCATCACTCCACTTAGTACCAAACGTGTATCCATTGATGTCATACCCGCTAAACGACGTAATTGTGCCTAGGGGTCTCTTGGCAACCCATTTTACCACGTCGGGGTGTTCACCGCCATTCTGCACATGTATTTTGAGCCAACTAGTAAAGTCTCTGCAATGAGCTTCTAGAACTCTAGGTTCCGACCAGCTCGGGTGTGCTGACCTAATATCATTAAGGTGAACATCAACATAAGGGCTCACTGAATGATGGTTGCGCAGAATGTACAAATGTGCTGTAGATATTTCATCGGAAGAAGGGCTAAATTTAGACTTATGGCGTAGTCCGACACCATCCAATCTACCATCGTGTCTGGAGACTGGCAGTCCTATAGTAGGTACATCCTGTAAATAGTTGGTACAGAATTCTATTACCTCTTCCGCGACATATCGCTGCATTATACTAGCATCTGGTCGATAACGATTCTTAACAAAATGCTTGAAAATGCTCATGTACCTCTCAAATGGGTACATCCATCTCAAGTACACCGGTCCACACAGCTTCACCTCCCGCACCAAATGAACTATCAAATGAATCATTATGTCAAAAAATGAAGGGGGAAAATACATCTCTAGCCTGCACAGTACTTCAACTACCATATCCTGCAATTCATCCAACTTACGACGGCTTACTCTCTTGCGGCATATTTGTTTAAAAAAATAACAAAGCCTTGCAACTGCATCTCCAACGTGAGAAGGCAAGCAACCTCTCAGAGCAATGACATTCAAATCCTGCATCAGGTTGTGGCAATCGTGCGACTTCATTCCCACTAATTTCAACTCGGTGGTAGATACACAACTACTAATGTTCGAACCATATTTAGAAGGCACCTTTACTGATTTTAGAGTTCTACAAAAACTCTCCTTCTCCTCTGATGACAAGGAATAACAAGCAGGTGGTAAGTATGTCGTACCTGCTTCTTCTTGAACGGGAGCAAGTGACGTCCTTATGCCAAGATTGACTAAATCCTTTCTACTTTTCAATCCATCCTTACTCTTGCCCGGTGTATTCAATAGCGTCCCAACCAAAGCTTCGCATACATTCTTCTCTATGTGCATGACATCTAGACAGTGGCGCACATCCAAGTGCTCCCAATAATCGAGCTCTAAAAAAATCGAACATTTCTTCCAAATCGTAGTTTGAGCGCTTTTATTTTTTCCCTTTCCCAACACAAACTCCATGCCCGCTACCTTTTCCAATATTTCAGTACCTGATAGTGGGACTGGGGTAAAACCATGCTCTTCCTCACCGTTAAACCACTTCTTTGCACACCTCCAAGGATGACTTCTAGGTAGAAATCGTCTATGACCTAGATAAACAGGCTTACCACCGTGCTTTAATTGACAATGACTAGTATGGCTCTCACAAACGGGACATGCAAAATGCCCTTTCACAGAACACCCTCCAAGGTTACCCAAAGCAGGGAAATCATTAATGCTCCACATCAACATGGCTTTAAGTTGGAATATCGCGTCCCCTCAACTTCCGTCAGGAATATGAATCCCATGCTTAAAAAAGGATTCCAACTCCTCAACAAGAGGTGCTAGATATACATCAATGTCATTGCCAGGTTGCTTAGGCCCCGAGATCATAGTGTTCAAAAGCACATACTTTCGTTTCATCATCAACCATGAAGGTAGATTATAAATAACAAGCATCACTGGCCATGAACTGTGGGTGCTGGACATGTTCCCGAAAGGGTTCATTCCGTCAATAGATAGTCCTAAGCGCACGTGTCTAGGTTCGTCAGCAAATTCTGGGTACATACCATCCATCTTCTTCCACTGATCACCATCAGAAGCGTGAGATATAATATCATCATCTTCCTCTCGAACCCTATCAGCATGCCATGTTAACAATTTTGCATCAACTGGATTGGCATACAAACGCATCAATCTCGGTTTCAAGGGCATGTAGCACATCACCTTAGCAGGACCTTGCTTTGTCGATGTTGTCACTGTTTCTCCACATACCTCGACCTTTCCCTCCTTCTTTTTCCATCTAGACTCACCGCATACCTTGCAATCATCCCTCAAGGAATCAACAATCCCCCTATACAACATACAATCATTCGGGCATGCGTGAAGCTTAGTAAACTCCATGCCCATAGGACACAATATCTTCCGCGCAGCATAAACCCTGTCAGGACATAAGTTGTCCTGAGGAAGTAACTCTTTAACCAACTCTAGCAATTCCGTCATTCCTTTATCAGAAATACCATGCCTTGCCTTTAGGTTCATTAACAACAATGTTGCTCCCAGTCTAGAATGCTTAGCCCCAACATATAAGCTTGTCTTTTTATCGTCATACATTGTCTCCAGCATACTTTTCTTCCCAACAAACTCCATAACAACATCGTCGCACATGTCTGAAAGATGTTCATTATACTGCAGGATTTCCTCGGCGCTTCCCTCCTCCATCTCCACCTGGTCACTTCCATAATGGCCTTCCCCATGCCAAACCCATTCTGTGTAGGATTTGTCAAAACCTTTACAAATTAAATGTTCACGCACGACAGCAATATCTTCAAATATGGCGTTGTTTCTACACTTGTTGCATGGACATCTAACCCCTCCTATGCTGTTCTGTCTACAATGTCGCAACCCAACATCTAAGAACTGTTCAACCAAATCTAAGTACTCCTTCGATAATCGAGCATTCTCCTTCATTATTCGTTCGCGGTCCATAATTCACTAATCAGACAAACAGCTACACAATACTACTAACCCACTGACTTTAGATGATCAACACATAAACTACACACTGCATTAACAAAACAACCAAGATAAACCAAAATGCAACCAAAAATTATGCATAAAATCAACAAAAATCAGACAAACCAGTACATTACGCAAGTTAAACCTTACCTACGCCAACACGGGAACAATGAGACCTCCGAGAACACTTCAACTGATCACCCTTCAATACCCACCTGTTTAGACCCTTTTAATGTTTTTGTTTTTGGAGTTAGAACGGCCAGTTCAGCTTAAATCTGTGACCCATACAGACGAGCTTGCGATATCGCTACTACGTCGCTAACACCTTTGGATAGCCTGCGAACTCGTAACATTTCAATCACCCTCACATGCACTGTACATTGAACAATGACAAATTTGACGTGCACAGAAGCGATACAGTAACATCAAACGCAATATACTACCGTCCCAGTTACGACATCTCCCACATCTTAGCCTGCTAAAATTAGGGTTTAGCAAAGCTTACGAGATCGCAACGCACAAACCTACAACTAACGAGCTAACCTACGAAATCGCTACAGACACGTTTATATTACTACAAAGGTTACGAGATCGCAACAACCAATTCCATTTAAGGCGGATACATTTTTTCCGCCTTGGTCAAGTATTTTTTAACGTCAAATCCCATTTCCGCCTTTGACTGCCTCTTTCCGTCTTGAATGTAATTTTTTTTTGCTAGCTTGAAGAGGTAGCGAACTCGCTACGTTCAATCAAGGCGTAAAAAAACGCGCCCCCATCAAACGCCTTAAATATGTGCCTTGCATCCACCCCTTTGTAGTAGTGTGCAAGATCCAAGCATGTATGAGTGCATTGTAAAAAAAGTCAGATTATGTTATGTAGCTCTGGCGATCATAGGTAGCGAAATCGCAACTACCAAGTCACAAAAAGTTTTGTGGCTTTTCAATTACGATATCGCTAGAAAGATAAAGTACATCATAAAAACGTTATCACATGAGCATGTCACTAAATCGTAACAACCCTAGTCAGCTGTAACGAGAGAGTTCCGAGTTCGCAACAAGGTAAGCTACAATAAAATGAACACGTTAAAGAACAGAAAAACACAACACTTTTGGCATCTTTTCCATCACATCTTACGGGTTTCATCTCCAAAAATAAAACTTTTACACATCTTCTCAAATCTCCTCACTTTTCTTCACATCAAGTCTCCATATCCCATCCCATACATGTTCAAAACATCAATTGTGTCAAAACAAAGTGGAACTAGCCACTAATTGAATGCAAAAGATTGGTAAGTTTTGCAATGAAATCCCAACAACTTTTTTCTCTATATTCTTGCAATTAATGTAAATCTTTAGTTGTGTTTCTTCAATTTGGTAACATCCTTTGTTGTGGGTAGGAGAGGGGCAAACAAGGTAGACCATCCCCAACCAACATAATCAATTCTCCCGACACAACTTTGTCATATACCAAAGGTACGATGTTTTTCATTCTTATTTGCTAAAATTTTGATTTTCTTGTACATAGTGCCTCCATTAATCATATTATTACTAAATATCATGTCAGAAGCATGTCCCAAACGAAAATCAAGATTTTATTTTAATGTTGTCACTTGCAAGTTTAGCCCTTAATTTTAGGATTATATTTCATAAGGTATTACTTAGAAGTGCAACTTTGACTTATTAGCGTTGTATTAGGCATTAACTAATTACACTACGCAAGGGAAAGCTTAATGGATAGCCCAACAAGTTCCGGTAATTCCGACTCAAGTGTGGGGGAAAATGTTGTTGGCGGTTTAAGTGAGGTTAAAAGACAACGAGAATTGAGTCGCGCATCGAATGAAACTCAACTCCTCACACATTGTCGATAATTAGAGATTAGGATCGATAACGAAATACTAACACATGTCAAGTTTAATGACATTGGTGTTGCTATTTGGCCCGACGATGATGCCGCGCGATGGTCGAGTTGGTGTGCTAAGACGGGTAGGATACGCACACCATTAGACACAAAGGATTGGAGGCTACTAAGCATCGACATAAAGAAGGATATATGGAAGGAATGCAAGGTTAGTGTGGCACTTGTTATTTTTAATTACAATTGAAAATTGTGAATGTGACTAAGTTTTGATCACATTTGTAGCGCCCCTTTATTATCGAGGCAACATCTTATGATCAAGTGAAGAAGAAGGCTCTTCAAATCGCATCAAAGGCTCATCGAGAACACAAATATACCCTTGCCAAGGATTATATCAAACCAAAGGGCACGAGGTTCGGGCAAGATCCAAGTACGCGTTACAATCACATTGTACCCCTTACTTGGGAGGCATTCAAGAAGCGATGGTTAGAAAATGACGCAAAGGTTAGTTTACTTACTAGATCTTGAAATAATAGTTTCATGCCAATTAGCCAAATATTTTTGTTTCCGTTAGTGTTTTATTCCTAAAATAACATAGACCTTTTAAAAGGGTTTGGGGGATAAGAAGCGCAAAGCCACTGTTGATAATGTTATGCCTTACACCGGGGGTAGGGCGGGGTACTTGGGTGCGGGGAGGAAGACCTCAAAAAAAAAGGGAAACCGAGGTAAAAGAGCTTGTGGATGGGGGCATGGACGCGGAAGAGGCGAACAAGCTAGTCATTGCCGAAGACCCTACAACATATAGTAGACAACAATTATTCGTCTTGGGTAGAATTAAAAAAGACGGGACTTTCTCAAGTGATGAGGCAAAAAGGATGGCTAATCGAGTGGTACGCTTTACCTACTACGCCATACCATGTTCCATTTTAGTACTACAATCAAACAATCAAACACAACAATTGATGACGATAATAAATTTTATTTTACAATACTACCTTTTTAGGACGAGGTCGAGCGTGAAGTTGAAGAAGGCTTGTTCATCCCAGTCGGTAAACACGATGTGCTACGTAGGGCACTTGGGAAGGCCGAGCATCCGGGAAGAGCTAAGGGAATTGGTGGTTATGTTACTCAAATTGAGGCGTTTGGTATCAAACGTAGTAGTAAAGACCCTAAACCATCCAAACTCCAAATAGCATTGAACCAAGCCAAAAAATCCGACCAAGAGGTCAAGAAATTGAAAACAATGTTGGGCCAATATATGTTCTATAAATTATCCTCTTCCATCCGATTTTTGTGACACCGATCCAATCAATGGACCCTCATCTAGAGGTTCACATCCTTCTCCACCACAACATGAGGTTGACCAACCTATTTTTGACCAACCTATTGTTGAACCCAACAAGGAAATATGCACACCTTCGGCCCCTATCAAAGAGCAAGTTCACATACAACCATCCGATCCCAAACCAAAGGTACGTTAAATTCTTGCACCTCAATGAAATGAATAATTCTACACAACTCATTATTATTGATATTTTATAAATATACTCTTCCTACATATGTCTAATTCGACCTAATTAAACATGCCTTATTTGTATATTAGAACTCCCCTTCTTGCAAGTTGTACGCTGAATGTGGTATGAATTCTAAACCCCACCACGTTGCAATGGGAAATTCATATCTTGACATGGCACTACATCATGAAGCCAAAGTCCCTATTGGTTTCGTTAGGGTTTCTATACTACATGTGTTAGTGGAGAATGCGTTGGTACCGGTCGCGGATCAAAAGTGCACGACAGTGGGTAAAGGTTTGGGCCTTTTTTTTTTGTAGCCCAAATGGTTGGTGGTTGATGTGAATTCTAATTCTATCCCAATTAATAGAAACACACCTTCACCCGTCATAGACCCACTAGGTTTCCCGGTAGCTAAGAAGCTGATGTCGGCGGGAGAAGTTGGATTCATAAAATCTCTCCCGGGATTCCTTCGCACGTTTTATGATCTGGTGGGCCACCATAGTCGGGATTCTGTTTACTATTTCTACTCCAATAAACAGGTGTTCGGCGAAGCGAGGGAATTAGTCGTTCCATGGGAAGACTTTGCCCTTTTCTGGCACTATAAAACCCTTCCTGAAATAATCCTTATACTACATCAAATGTAAGCTACTTGATCTCATCTCTTCTATCGTATTGCAAGTTACGAATTTTCATGTACTTGTGCACTATTATACGTTCATATCCCATCTATTGTTTATTTAGGTACATGCAATGCCTTGCTCTAAATGCAAAGACTTTCATTGGGTTTTCGCACCCAATATGCTTGCAAGAAATGAATGAAAGTAATCAACCACGACATGCTTATCTCTCTAAGATCCTTAGTGACAAGACCAAGACAATTTACATAGGCCCATATCTAGAGGGGTTAGTTTTCTTTGTTACAATTGGATATTTGCACTTCATAAACATTATAATCTTCGAGACGGGTTCTTACATTTTCATTTCTTAAAATATTTAGCGGCCATTGGAGTTTTGTAGCTATGATACCATCGTTGAAGCGAGTGTATTGGATGGACCCGCTACACTTTGGTCCATCTACAAAATTTGCAGATTTATTAGAGGTTGCTATGCATAGTGCACATGACGACACACTACTTCCCTTCAACCTTATACAGATTCAGGTGACAGTACGAATCCAATGCTCATTTATTTCCACTATGATTTCATTTCAAATCATTTGTTATACTTCTTCGCTTTCAGCACCAAAAGCAATTGCCAAATGGGGACTGCGGTTACTGTATGATGTTGTACGCAAGCGAGTGCGTAGCTGGCCTTGTTTAAGATAATTTGGAATTACATCGCGTAAGCATTCTTATAACCTACTTATTGTACCTATTACTATCTACGTTGCATTTAATAGTATTAAAAAAACATTTCATATTCTTAGATTATCGAGGAAAATCATGCACCATACACCAAGAAGGTGTTGGAGGATGGTAGAGATGCATTGGCTAGACACTTGGTCCTTATTAGATCTCGGTACATCTCTAGGCCTCACATTCCCAATAAAAGCTAGTTTCTTTTTTTGTCAAATGGATGCATATACTTTTGAGTTCCATTACTTCCATTAGTTTATAAAGTGTGGCTTGATAGTGTTTCATGTTCATGTTTTGTGCTTAGATACCATGCATCTTACAATTCACAGCTTAGACAATTAAAATGAAACCCAATTTTAGTGGAAATGGGTGGAAATGGCTCAAATCCTATAATTTTGCGAGACTTACGAATTCCCTGCGAGATCGTTACTTCTCTCGCCCATTATATTAAAATAGTTGCGACCATCTTGTACTATCGCTACATCACTCACCAGGATTAAATTTCTGAGCTTAGTTTTTGCGCCATCGCTACCCAATGGCTCGTTCTTCTCTGCCTCTCCAATCTGATCTCTGTCGAGCTCGTAACTATTCACGCTAACACTAGGCGAATATCTAGCTTAGTCGTAACGTCATCTGTTTTTCTCGCTCACCCAATGCTCAAACGACGTCGTTTAAATGAAGCGAGATTAGTAGCGAGTCCGTAACTATGCACATAAGCGATTTTCTTACGACATCGTTATCTCTCTCGAACCAACAATTTTAATTATATTTTTATAATTTAAATTTTACAAATTTTATATTTTTATAATTTTTATTATATATAATTTTTCTGTTGCGATGTCGCTACGGTATTAGTAGCGAGTAGCACATTGCTGTCGTAACCTGGCTCGTGTTGTTTAACCCTAAATGTTTACTTAGCCTTATAACGATTTCGCTACTTTAGACCCAGCGAATCGCCTCTGTTTCTCGTAACTAGTCTCGTCAGCAGACGAATATATGACAAGCTAGGCTACCTTACGGAGTCGTAATTACTGTTAGCGATCCGCAAGGTTATAGTCGCAACCAATCTCGCACACATTCATAACAGTCTAGGCTTTCCAATGTTGCGATATCGTTAGTATTTCATCTGGCGATCCGTAAGCTTCTGTCGTAACAAAACAATCAACCATTTGTTTAGTATTAGTGTTGGCTAGTTCCGAACTCGTAAAGAGTCAATTCATATCATCCAGACGTGCATGCTAGCGAGTTCATAAGTACTGAGCAAGGCGGATAAGCCTTCATCTAAGGCGGAAACAAACGCCTTAAATCCAAAAACATCTAAGGCGGAAGAGGAACCGCCTTAGATGATTTTTCTCATTTAAGTCACAACCAGGGAAGGCATTTGTTTTCTGCCTTAACACATGAAGGATGAACTGCCTTAGATGGCTTGATATTCTAGTAGTGGGGTGAGCAAAGAAAAAACGAAGCAGTTTGAACCCGTTCCGGCAGTCGAGGGCCGGACCCTCTGGTAAAGGCTCAGTCGAGGACCAAGGTGGTGCACTCTTCAGACTCGGATGGTATATTTTGTGCCTTAGTTTGAACCCGTTCCGGCAGTCGAGGGCCGGAAAAAACGAAGGCTGAGAAGTGCACCACCTCAACCCGTGACGGGGAATGAATCCGAACGGGAACCTAGGGACCGCGCGCTTGTTGGGTACCTCTCCCCCTCGCCATTCTATTTAGGACACAGTTGAGGTTCCGACTGTTTCCGCAATGGGTAGCCTGGAGATCCCCCCAGAGTCCCCGCCTTCCTCTGTCTTGACCCCGGCCTCGGATACGAGCTTGCCGGCGCCTCGCTAATTCAGCCAGCTCCCTGATGTTAAAGGGACGGATGATAGAAGCATCTTGCCGAAGTCGCTCCACACGACGAGCAGACTCTTCCGGATCAACAGATACCTGGATACCAGAATACCTCTCGAATGTGAAGTCCAACGCCACTTGACTCGGAATGAGTACAAGTGATGGAGGGAGAGGACTGCCTGGATGCATCCGTTTCCACCATTCGACAGCTTCCTCGAACGCCGGACGATAGCGGGCTTCCTGGTCGTTCCATCCCAATTTGAACATTCGGACAATCAACGCACTCACATCATGAGGGAAGTTGCGGTATATGGCCGGAGAAACTAGTCCGAGTCGTAGCCCGGTGAGATGATATGACAGCTGCAAAGTTATCAGATTATCCCTAAGAACCATCACCCGGCCGGATAACTCACGATTCTCCTTCTCCAACCTTAGATAGTCTCGTTGGAAGTTTGTCCGGCTAGCCAATCACTTAAACTTCTCACTATAGAAGGGCAGCACGGACCAAACCAGATCCAGCTTGGTTTTCAACTTGGCCTTAAAGTTTTAATGTTCGGCTTGCAACAAAGATATCGTCTCATCCGTGTCAAGGGTTGCGCTGATCCGTTTGCGAGCAAACTCTTGACACTGGGACAGAGTACCAAACTCTTCAGATATCTCTCTAAGGCAAGTGGCCAAGGACGGAATATCAGGGAACTCTTCCATAAGAAGCTCCATTCCGGAACGGACGAAAATCTCGCGAGTCTGTTCCCCTTCCATTATCCACCCGGACAGCTTAGTCTCCAGCTCCACACATCTAGGGCACGGAGAGCTCGTCGAATGAGAACTAGCAGGTGAAGGACACTCACCTGCACCTCCGGTTCGGAGCACATGACCCTGACCTTTGGGCTGCGGACATAAAAACAGATGAATAAAAAGAAGAACACGAGATGGAAGTAGAAAATGGTTCGTTATATAAGAAGGAGGGAAGAAGATTACATTGTCTGGAGGGTTATCATCCCCATCCGAGTCGTCGCTACCGTCCTTCCTACACTAAACAAAACAAGATCAGATCTAGTGGGACGGAAGCAACTACAAAAGACTGCAAATAAAAGCTAAGGAGTTATTCTACATCTGTCTCCTCGCTGTTCGTGCCGACATCCTGATTGGCATTCCCATTCCTGCCACCGTTGTCCTCGTCCGTTCCTTCTTGGTGATCTTCAACGGCGTCCGGAGAGGGAAACATCCTCAGCACGTCCAGATACTTGGCCTTGACGGGTGATTCAAGGGCAGTATTCTTCTTTGGTAGGGGCACTTCAACACTCAAGTTCACTAGTCCCTCGTTGAAAGCACGAATAGCTTCGGCCGACACCGGCTTCGGACTCTCCTCAGGATCCTCCTCGAACACCCCAAACACCCCATGTTTTTTTGTAGCGAGATCGCTACTCAGTGTGTGAGTATTAATGATGTCCTGTGATCATTTGGTGGGCGAGAAAAATAAATGATGTTGCGAGTCTGCTACTGAATTTGCCTTGTCTTGGCGAGCATTGTTACGAGCTCGGCAGAGATCAGATTGTGAAGGCAGAGAGGAGCGAGCAATTGGGTGGCGATGGCGCAAAACGTAAGTGAAGAAATATGCTTTTCTGCGAGTGTGTTTGCGAAAGCACTAGATCATCACCAATATTTAAGGTCACTGGCGAGTCAAGTTACGATTTCGCTGGGAATTCGTAACTGTCACTAAATTATAGGATTTGAGCCATTTCCACCCAAATCACAAGCATTTGGGTTTCATTATATTTAACTAAGCTTTCAAATGCAAGATACGTGGTCTCTAAGAACAAATTATGAACGTGAAACACTACCAAGTCACAATTTATTAACTTGTTGAACTAATGGAACTCAAAAGTATGTGTCCAATGAAAAAAAAATAAACTATCTTTTTCATGCATCCTTACGGGTTACGTGAGGCCTAGAGATGAACCGAGATCTAATAAGGACAAAGTGTTTAGCAAATT
Source organism: Sherardia arvensis (assembly GCA_948330725.1). Taxonomy (NCBI): domain Eukaryota; kingdom Viridiplantae; phylum Streptophyta; class Magnoliopsida; order Gentianales; family Rubiaceae; genus Sherardia; species Sherardia arvensis. The sequence continues at coordinate 12,073,582 of OX415237.1, forward strand.
TATCTCTACCATTCTCCAACTCCTTTTTGGTGTATAGTGCATGATCTTCCTCGAGAATCTACGAATATGAAATGTTTTTAATACTAATAAATGCAATGTAGATAGTATTAGGTAAAAAAAGTAGGTTAAAAGAATGCTTACGCGATTTAATTCCAAATTATCATCAACAAAGCCAGCGACACACTAGCTTGCATACAACATCATGTAGTAACTTGCGCTCCAAATTTGACAATTGCTTTCGGTGCTGAAAGTGAAGAAGTATAACACATGATTTGAAATTAAATCATAGTGGAAATAAATAAGCATGGGATTTGAAATGTCACCTGAATTTGTATAAGGTTTAAGGGAAGTAGTGTGTCGTCATGTGCACTATGCATAGCAACCTCTAATAAATCTGTAAATTTAGTAGGTGGACCAAAGTGTAGCGGGTCAATCCAATATGCTTCAACGATGGTATCATTGCTACAAAAGTCCAACGGCCACTACATATTTTAAGAAATGGAAATATAAGAACCCGACTTGAAGATTTGAATGTTTAGAAAATGCAAATAACCAAGTAAAAAAAAAACAAACCTCTTTAGATATGGGCCTATATAAATTGTTATGCTCTTGTCACTTAAGATCTTTGAAAGATAAGTAAAAGTCGTAGTTGATTACTTTCATTCATTTCTTGCAGGCATATTGGGTGCAAAAAACCAATCAAAGTGTTTGTGTTAGTTAGAGCAATGAATTGAATGAACCTAAATAAACCATAGAGTGGAGATGAACGTATATTAGTGCACAAGTATATGAACATTTGTAAGTTGCAATACGCTAGCAAAGGTGAGAACAAGTAGCTTACATTTGATGTAGTATAAGGATTGTTTCAGGAAGGGTTTGATAGTGCCAGAATAGGGCAAGGTCTTCCCATGGAAGGACTAATTCCCTCGCTTCGCCAAATACCTGTTTATTGGAGTAGAAATAGTGAACGGATTCCCGATTATGGTGGCCCACCATATCATATAACGTGCAAACGAATCCCGGGAGGCCTTTCATGAATGCAATTTCTCCCGCCGACATCGGGGTCTTAGCTACCGGGACATTTAGTGGGTCTACGACAGGTGATGCTTTCTTTCTATTAATTGGGATAGAATTAGAATTTACATCAACGACCAACCATTTGGGCCACACAAAAAAAGTCCCAAACCTTTACCCATTGTCGTGCATTATTTATCTGCGACAGGTACCAAGGCATCCTCGACTAACACATGTAGTGTAGAAACCCTAACGATACCTATAGGGACTTTGGATTCATGATGTAGTGTCCTGTCAGGATATGAATTTCCCATTGCAACATGGCGGGGTTGAGAATTCATCCCACATTCAACGTACAACTTGCAAGAAGGGGAATTCTAAGATACAAATAAGTCATGCTTAGGTCGAATTAGATATATGTAGAATGTAAGATTATTTTTATAATATAGCGACAATAATGAGTTGTGTAGAATTATTCTTTGATTGTGGTGCAAGTAAATAAACGTACCTTTGGTTTGGGATTGGATGGTTGTATATGAATTTGGTCTTGGATCGGGCCAAAGGTGTGCATATCTCCATGTTGGGTTCAACAATAGGTTGGTCAACATGCGGTTGGTCAACCTCATGTTATGGTGGGGAAGGATGTGATCCTCTAGACAAGGGTCCATTGATTGGATTTGTGTCACAAAAACCAGATGGAAGAGGATAGTTTACAAAAGAACACACATTGGCCAAAATTGTTTTCAATTTCTTGACCTCTTGGTCGGATTTTTTGGCTTGTCTTAATGCTATTTGAAGTTTGGATGGTTTAGGGTCTTTACTACTACGTTTGATACCAAACCACCAATTCCTCAGCTCTTCCCAGATGCTCGGCCTTCCCAAGTGCCCTACGTAGCACATCGTGTTTACCGACTGGGATGAACAAGCCTTCTTCAACTTCACGCTCAACCTCGTCCTAATAAAGTAGTATTATAAACTAAAAGTTATTATCGTCATCAATTCTTGTGTTTGATGTTGTGATTGTAGATACTAAAATGGAACATGGTATGACGTAGTAGGTAAAGCGTACCACTCGATTAGCCACCCTTTTTGCCTCATCGCTTGAGTACTTCCCATCTTTTTTAATTCTACCAAAGACGAATAATTGTTTTCTAGTATATGTTGTATGATTTTGGGCAATGATTAGCTTGTTCGCCTCTTCCGCGTCCATTCCCCCATCCACAAGCTCTTTCACCTCGGTTTCTTTTTTATTTTTTGGAGGTCTTCTTCCCCACACCCAAGTATTTTTAATATTTTGGAGGTACTTTTAATTAACAACCTCCATGTTTTAATCCACAACCAGTTAAAAAACAAAGATTATGCTTTAAATTGAAAACCTCCGTATTTTAACTACAATTTATTAAAAATCAAACATTTTTATTTTAATATAAAAACCTCCGTATTATAATGCACAACATATTAAAAATCAAACATTATAAATTTAATAAACAACCTCCATGTTTTAATCTACAATCTATTAAAATCAAACAAGGTACTTTTAATTAACAACCTCTATGTTTTAATGTACATCATTTAAAAAAAATTAAACATCATAGTTTTAATTAAATATCTCAGTGTTTTAGTGTACAACATATTAAAATAGGATTGGGGAATGAATAATATCTAGACATGAACAGTATTGGCGTGAATAGTACCGGGCCATGAATAGTGTGCACGAGAATAGTACAGACCGTGAATAGTGCGCATGTGAATAGTACCGTGCCATTAGTAGTGCGCGTGTGAATAGTAATTTTCTAAATTTTAATTAAGAACTTCCTTGTTTTTATTCAAGCATTCTATTACTACTTAGTCCTCGGTCTATAATATAGACGGTCACTCACAAAACTATCTCATATAAAATTCACATGCAAATATTATATTGGTGAAAAAAGTATATTTTTTACTTAACTAATATATGATATATAAGATTTAAATTGACTGTCCGTGCGACGATGCACGGGAATTATGTCAGTAATTTTTACAAGACAGTACATATTTATGGATAGGAAAATGAAAAATTGGGTGCACATAATTCTATCAAATTGTGCATTGATTGTTAAACATATTTAGATATCAAGTATTGAATATTTTCTCCATCAGACCAAATAAATACTATTACAACATTACATTTAATTAATATGCATATGTAGAAGATTAAAAGCGCAAGTCTTCTTTGTTCAGCCTAAAAATTAAATGGGTACAAAACACAAATCTTCTTTTTTTAGAATGAAAATTATGACATACAAAAATTCATAGATCAAGAATCGATCACCACTAAATCCCATTCCGATCACCCTCAAGACTAAACCAAAATTTTGAAGCCCCAACAACATAATTCTCATCCTCACAATCGCCCAGATCAAGAACATCAAGAACGAAGGAGTAAATAGCGTCATCATAAGCATACTCCTCAAAAACTTCTTTCTCACAAATATTATCCTCAAAAACATACCCATGAACTATCCCCTCACAAATATCCTCATCGTAAACACAATGAACCACTTCCTCCTCACAAATATTATCATCATAAATATAACCATCAACCACATCCTCCTTATAGGTATCATACATAGGGGTATCAAAAATGGGGGAAGAATAAACTTCATAACCATCATTGATTAAGAGACCGCAAGGATTGAGATCAAATTGAAAATCAGCAGATGGAGATATTCCAAGAGAAGATGTCTTACCATTAGCAAGCTTAAGAACATCCACTTCATCAACAGGCTCGAGAAAATCAACTTTATCCATCACCAATTTTACCTCATCAAAAAGATTCGCATCATCATATTGATATCAAATCATCCAACATTATGATTTCACGTCACTGCCTTGTTTAAGAAACAACTTAGAATCGATTTGGAATCTGATACTACTCTCGATGCAGCGTGCGTGGAAGAAACAACGAACTATGAATCAAATTCCAAATCGATTCTAAGTTGTTTCTTAAACGAGGCAGTGACGTGAAATCATTCTAAGATTGAATTCATCCTCAACGAACTATGAATGAAAATTGAATTCATGCCTCGTTTAAGAAACAATTTAGAATCGATTTGGAATCTGATACTACTCTCGATTGGAATCTCTTAACCTCAACGAACTATGAATGAAAATTGAATTCATCAAAACAACATTAGAATTGACATGTACGAAGGAAAATACTCAATTTTCATTCAATATCAAAGCCGTCATACAAAATAACCATAAAAATGTTTATATACTAAACCCTAACTGCTACTAATATAATAAATAACAAAAAGGTCCTCCCTAACTTAAAATATTATTTTAAGTATCCAAACATAATAAAACACAATTTTGACCCTTAAGACAAATGAATTCGCCCAGAAACCAGCAGTGCTTATGTATAACATCAGTTCTTATTAGAATGGCGTCTCCAGTAAGAAAACACTACTTTTTTGTTGAATTCTAAGACTGCGACAAGTAACATCAGAATCTGCGAAAACTTTTCGACTGTTCCAACTTCCGCAGATAAGGCATGCCACATCATCACTGCCTCGTCATCCTCATCACTTATCAAGAATTTACATTGATGACCATACTAATTAGGGTGATGGAGTTTTGTTAGAAAATGCATGTGCATGATGCGTGCATATATTGTGCTTATAGAAATAAAGAGTTAATTTGCACGTGATTGTTGCATCGCATACTATTCAATCATCATGCATTTATGATATTGTATTTTTCACCCGTGACCGATGTAAAATTGCATTATTTTGATTGTGCTATTGTTAAATGACTTTTATTTTAATATTTTAAAATTATTGAGTTTTTAATCCGATAATGTTAATTTGAACTATGTGATTTATTTAATATATTGATGTTAATCATTTTTATCTTGATTGCGTGTAAATTTATGATTTGCATTTATATGTGGTTTAATAGTTTAAGTTGATGATTTAAGCGTTGATGATTCACATAAACACGAGCAGATAAGAAAATGATGATGTGTTTTGACGTTTAATAGTTTACAATTGAAATCTTTGATAAATTATGTCTTATTTTGATTTCAAAACATTATCATATTTCTATTTTCTTTTATAGTTATTTAACTTTTTGCACGAGTGTTAAGTTTTTGACTATTTATTTATCTTTTATTTACCTTTTAGTAAGTTTGTATATCCAACATATATTTAACTAGCTCACGCTCTTTATTTATACCATTTTTCAGTCAGTATTTATTTTTAAATTAGTATCTTCAAAACAAACTCGGGCCACTTCAATTGGAAGGAATACCAACTTAGCAAGGAAGAGGGTCACTTTTTGTTTTGATTTAATTCTTTCCTGAATCAAACTTGTTACCAATTTTAATCATCTCAAAGTCTAAGATAATTGATGAAAAGTTTGTTTTAGCACAAATCCATATATATGTTAACTTTTACCAAAAGGGTAAGACTTTAACTCAATGAACTGACCTCTATAACAGTGACATAAGGGTGACACCGTTTCAACAGCCAATTCTTGCGGAGCATAACCTTCAACCGCCTGCCAGAACCCCTCTTCATCTCCCCTCTCACTCTCTCCTTCCTGCTATTACTACTCTCCACAACCCCGTTCTGCCCATTCTCTTATACTGACTAATCAGTCTTATTTACTGGTGCATGCTCATTTCCTGCAACAAATCATCCCCCAAAAAAACAAGAAGGTCACTTTTAAGGTATAATATGGCAAAGAAGCGGAAGGTTAGAGATGCAGTCGAGGATTTCCATACAAGTTCAAGAAAAAGGTCCTGCATGCAAGAATTATTTGGACAAATACCAGATCTGTCAAGGTCTGCTCCAAACTGCTTTGTGGAATGAAGAGGCACAAGGTTCTCGGGATGTTAGAGCAGAAGCCCTCAAGATTTTTTTCATAAATGCATCAATAATGAAGGATTTTACAAACTTCCAAATGCTATATCCTTGGACTCGGCTTCCAGCAGCATTGGCATTACTACATTTGATGCTACTCATTAGTCATTAGTTTGTCATCAAATCTAACTGGTTCAAGTGAAATGTTTTGGAGCTCATATGAGGATGACAGCCAGTTTGTGAGGATGGAGCACACCGCGCGCGTTCTTACTTGGTTATGCAGATCACTGCAGGCGGAAGGTATGGGCCAAAATCTGAAATTTTAAGGATCCATTTAAGTTACTGTTATTTGTATCGAATACAGATGCAGAGGTTACTTGTGGAGTTGCACCGCTTTCTAGCAGCCCTAGAATGCAGGTAGGACTATATCCTTTCACTTGCACCACTCCATTGCAGCTTACAATGAATGCTTGCAGGAGGATCATCAAAGCAGCATATAGGGTTTCATCCTTGAAGACTTGCTTTCTCTCTGATTCGTCCGGTTTATTGACGGCACTCAAACCTAGCGAGTTAGCGACAAGGGAGATGAGGAAAATCATAGAAGACATACAATGCTTCTCTCATATCTCGTTTTCTCCTTCTGATGTAATACACCTTAGTACGAGCGATATTTATTATCTTATGTTTTATACTTGTAATATGGCTCTAGACCCAAACTATGTAGTTTGTAACTTATCCTTTTAATTATTAATTAATAAAGTGTTGTTTATCAAAAACAATAATAACATTAATTAAATTTAATTAGCACGTATGTTTCTACGATCAAAAGCGCACAAAATATGAATATGTCAGAGATTAAAAGCTCACGAAACATGTACACGGTAGAAAACATGATCACTTAATTAGATGATAACATTAAAATGAGCATTGGCTAACTAAACTTATTGGAATTGCTGGTCTCTAAAACTTCCAACTTTCTTAACATTTCAGAAAATATTTTATATGTGTCACCTTATGCAATGTATCTTTTAATTTGAATAGTATACTTTATTACTCAAAACATGTTAAATTTATATAAAATTTCTGGAATATTTTTATTAAAACGTGTTTTTAATATATTTACATTAAAATACCAATATTTTTAGTTACATAAAAATATATCATTCAAATTTAATATATAGTAATAAATTTGTATTATTTAGGAAAGTTGTTCTTTCGAGAAATTTTGTCCATGAATAACAGCGTGATTTAAATTAGTTGTAGAACATTCTGCAAGTTGAACCAATATACCCAGGCATTAGTTCTAGAAAAATTAATGCATAAGAAATCAATAAACCACAAAGAACCCAAACTACTTTGAATAATTCTTAATCATAATTGGACCTGATATAACATAGTTAGTTACTGCCACCATAACTACAACTTTCCTATTAAATGATATTTGATGATATTTTTGTTTTTTTATCTCTCTTTTATCATCAAACTAACAGTGATGGAGTATTTTTAGGTTCCCAAAAATTATAAGAAATATGGATTGAATGGTTTGTTGAAGAATGAAAAATGTCCTATTTTTCTTTTTTAATTTTGCTAATTATAACGGATATGCATCAATATGTATTTTTAAATTTGTTTTGTTCTGTTATTTCTCTTTTAATATTTTTATCAAACTACGGGTGAGTCCGAGTATAATTACTAGCTTCCTCGAAAATCTAAAAAGAATGCTTAAGATAATATGTAATGAGGATCAACGATAATTTCCAAGACAATACAACCCGTAAGAGAACTGGTTAAAACCTAGAAATAGTGAATACCATGATACTAGATGGTGAATACCATCAGGATAATTAAAAGTAATATTTGCCTTTTGTTTTGCTATTTAGGCCAAAAATATGCATCTAATTTTTTTTTGTATAATTATCTTTAACAATTTAATATATATCAAAATCATCCCGATACAGGCAACATCAGGCACCAATTAAATAGCGACACATCATCTTTAGCTAATTTTTTATTGGGTCACGTGTTCAATCATTACCAAACGAATTTATGCATTCTAGATAGGGTTTTAGAACTTTACTGAAAATATCTTAATCAATTAAAACATTATTTTTATTGAGGAAAATCAATTAAAACATTATAATTGTACACGTGTCATTATCTTATTGGTGCCTAATAAGGGTTATATCAGCATCATCCGAATGAATGTTATTCTCCATATGTTAGATATAAGAAAACATAGATGTTGGCAAATAAGAATGAAGCAAATATGCTATATTGTACGTGCATTAAATTTATGAAATTCTGCATGCATTCCTCTTAAGTTAAGGTTTCAGTTTATTACACATTAAATATTTTATCCATTTTACTAAGGAAATATAGCAAAGTATTATATTTAGCGCACAAATGTAAGATGAAAAGCAAGCGCACGGACAGCGTACGAAATATGAACGTTATTGAAAATATAAAATATTTATTAAATTATAAAAGTAGTTAGTGGTGGATGTAATGAATGCAATGATCGAAATCTTATCAAGAATATAAAAGTAAAATTTATCTGTTGGGATTTTGAAAAACCGTGGATATGGTTTGAAATATAATTTCATTAACACCATCCTGTTTTCTGCTCCTTGCAACTGTTACATCTGTTTACTTTTTGTTAACTAAACTGTGTTTTTTCTTGATAGAGCAAAAGTACTGATGCTTATATCTATTGCAAATTTATAAAGGCTAAGAAGGAGACTTTAAAGACACAAGCTTTGATGGCATTTTCATCAATTATCCCCTCTGCAGCACCAACGGCACTTCACACTAATTATTTGACTTGAAAATTTTAATCCTTCTCATAGCTCTATAAAATAAATTATTTTTCATGACATGAAACCGTGTTAAAACAATAATTTACATTGTTAATTACTAGTAAGATCTTCCTTTCTTTTTTCCTTTTATTTCTATAATGCTAGGTTTCACTAATTTCTGCTATGATTTCACTTCTATCAAATACTGCTACATTAATTAAGTATTTTAAAAGATGACCTAATCTAACTATTATATCATAATTTATTAGAAAATGTGCATGACGCGTGCATATATTGTGCTTATAGGGAATTAAATGGCACGTGAAACTATTACATGTTATTATCTCACAAATTTTATCATACTTTTCAGCATTGGTTGGATTAATTTAATTATGAGGTAAACATAAAATTGATATGAATAATGTTCTATAATTAACAATACTATATCTATGATATGGAATTTACAGTTGAATTAAATGAAAAACGGAAACATATATAGTACTTACATTCAACAAAAATAAAGCAGGCCTTGATAAATATTAAAATTTTTATTTATTTAGGAAAAACTCATTTTTATTTAGTTCATCATAATAAATAACATTAATGTTAAATTTATCATTCTAATTTAGGCTATGTTTTTTTAAAAAATATTTTTAAAATAATTTAGGCTATGAGTTTCTTACTGATTTTGAACTGAACTGGGTTTCCTCCAACCTCCAACCCGGGTTTCCTTTCATCATCGCCTAGTTACGATTGGGTTTTTAATTTGGGGATCTCACTTGTAAACGGAGTAACTTTTCCGGCGGCGCCGTCCACTGATCACGGGTTTTATGGTGAGGCCTCACCTGAAATTCCGGATCTCGATGCCGGTCAACTCTTCGATTGTTTCCGATCAGATCCCCTTTTCTCTCACCGATCGGCCAAATTAGGTGAAGTGAGCCTTCGTCTGCTACTCACCGGTTGGAGGAGCCCCATCAACGCGCGGGGCACGCGCTGAGCTCCTCCTCACGCGCCGCTCTCGGCTCCACGCGCGGCTGCCTCCGGCGTCAATTCTGGTGAATTCTGTGAGGTCATCGCTGTTTTGAAAGGTTTCCTATTTCTTTTTTGTTTTTATAAAATTTCCAGCTTTTTTATAGTTTTGATGATTTAAATAAAAGGGATTTGTGCTTGAACGAGTGTTTTTGATAGAGTATGGGAGGGGTTTTGCTGTTTATCAAATTGGAGTTTAGCTGTCCGGGTTTGTTTGGCTAAACCCTTTTGATTTCAGATCTGTTTCATACGACGGTTAGGAGAAATCTGAGTCGTGGTAGTTTTAATACTTACTCTCTGGCTTTGCTGTCTGATTTAGATTTGTAGACTGTACAGACGGTGTTTTCACTTGATTCATTGGTCTGGTACTGGTTAAATAGCTTAACGACACTTTGACCGTGTGGAATCATATCTAGAATGTCTTTTAGAGGGTAATAGGCCATTCGAGGCAGAATCATTTAGTGATTATGACTGAGACCTAGATATTCTTATGGGCCATGGGAGGGCCACATGCCACACTAGAGGTTACTGTTCACCGGAGGCTACCGGACACAGGAGGCACCGGACACAGGAGGTATCGGATATGGAGGCAGGGAGGACTCCAAATACGGAGGCTACCGGACTCAGGAGCTACCGGACTCAGGAGCTTCCGGACACAGGAGCTTCCGGACCCAGGAGGCCACCGGATGGTACAGACTTTTGGACGTCGTTTCAGTTAAGAGTGTTAGGGTCATGGTATGTTTTCTTACAGGCCGAGGAGGGGCCATGGGCATTGAGGGCCTACAATTCTTGAGAGTGACAGAGTAGGATGAGACTACTAGTTTTAGTTTGTCCTCCGTAGTGTAGTTAGTATATAGTTTGGCTCCGTAGTTTTGACCGCCGTCCATGGTGGCGCCGTGCAATTGGCGCCACCGATGCACGGCGGTCATAACCGCCGTGTATTGTTCCGGCTAAGTTTCCGAATTCGGAAATCTATCCGGATGTTTATAAATCCGGTTAAGTTTACAAGTTCGGAAAGTTAACCGGATAAAACAAAAAAAAACGCCGGCCAAATTGGCCGGCGACATCAAAACCAGCATAAAAACAATTTCATCCCCAAACCATGGCTACTTGTGGATCGAATAGATCGTACCCCGAAATCCCAAAAACACAAACTATCATACTAATCTATTGATTTTTGGCCTAAATCATATGAAAAACATATATAATTTAAACTCAACCGTTTGTAAGAAGGAGGAGGGAGAGAGGGAGAGGGAGAGGGAGAAGAGGGAGATGGAAAAGAAGGAGAGGGAGAAGGAGAAGGAGAAGAAGGAGAGGGAGAGGGAGAGGGAGAAGGAGAAGAAGGAAAGGGAGAAGGAGAAGAAGGAGAGGGACAGGGGGAGAATGAGTGGGAGAAGGAGAAGAAGAAGAGGGAGAGGGGGAGAGGGAGAGGGAGAAGAAGGAGAGGAAGAAGATGGAGAGGGAGAAGGAGAGAACTTGCATAAGAAGGAGAGATCGTGTTTGATAATAACCATCCGGCTAAGTTTCCGAACTCTGAAACTTAGTGGGATGGTTGTAAAACGACGATTTCTTAAAAAGTCACGCGGAAACTTATCCGGATGTTTTAAACGGCGGTTCCCTTAAATTTGCGCGGAACCGCCGTCTAACAGCGCCGTGTTCCGGCCTGATTCTACTAGTGGCAGACTGAAAAACTCTAGAATACGTTGGATTGATTACTGGGTCTGTTATGTTCTGTAATGAAGAGATAATATCATTGATATATTTGATATTCACATTGATAATATCATTGTCTAGAAGAGAAGAGCAAAGAAAAACCTGAGTAAGAAAAATGGCTAGGGGTATTAAATCTGTGTATTGCAATTTCATTTGTCAGTAATTAGGTTCTTAATTAATTTGATGCATTCCTTTTCAATGAAACTTTAGTTTAATCAATGCTAGGAGTTTTTGTCCATTCATCAGGACACTGTTTCTATCTATATGTAATTTCAAAAGTCTTGATCTTCTTTTATGAATGCAAATCAGTAATACTAATCAACCAAAACTAAACTGAGCATTTTTTTCTACACAGCTGCCATTCTGGCAACCTTCCTGTATAGTTATCTCATCGTGGATAATTAGTATGTTTCTTATCTAGTTTTTCATGATAAGGTTTCCATGCCATGATAAGGTATAATTAACATATTATTCAGCAGTACTCTTTCAATTGGATCTTGAAATTAGAAGAATTAATCTCTGTGAATACGTTCAGTTAAATGAATTAATCAGTTCTTGTAGGTGATCTGGAACTTTTTTTTTTTGTAGATAGAAGGTGATATGGAACTGAGGCCCTGTACAGTTTAAAACAGTTCAGCTGTTAATAGAATGAAATCAACAAAATTCTGTTTAAATCTGTGACTCCAGTCGAAAAGAAGAGGTAGAGTTTTGGATATATGGTCTGTAATTTATGTTCCTTTTTTTTTTTTTTTTTGAAATGCTGTAATTTATGTTCCTGAGTAGGTTGTATCAGTTGCTAAACCAGTATTTCTCTGCTGGTGAAAATTTGACCGTCGATCCTGATTTGCCAGTCACAAGAGGAGAAGAATAAGTCTATACCTCCCAAACTAATTATTTTCTACGGTTCTTTTGTCTGCGAGAAAAGCAAGGAGAAGCTATGCTACAATAGATTGTTCAGAGATGGTCCCATCATGAAATCATGGTTAAAGGGCTATTGTGCTGCTTTAATTATCTTGATCAGTATTTTATTCCCAGGAATCATCTTCCTGGACTCATAGTTGAGTGATAAGCTGAATGGAGAGGTGGATGGTGCTGCTATAAGCTGAAAGCAATGGCCAGAAAATCGATCGAGCTTCATTTATTTCATTCCTTCATGGAGCTTTAGTAGGATGTTGCAAATTGCATGTTGTTCGTGTGTCCATTAAAATAATAAAGTGCAGTATGTTTTTTGACAAACAATAAGATAAATTGATCTTGCTTTAAAATATGATTTATTGTGTATTTAAAAATGAGTTTTATTATCAATTTGGGAGTAAAACATGAAGAAATTAAACCATTATCTTACCACAAGTCTACTTTTAACAAGTGTTTTTCATATGTTTTACCCTTATAAAATAAAGTTTTGTTATCTTCAATTTCTGTCGCCGTCGGTTGTTTCACTAGCTTGTTTAGCCAGTGCATCAGCAACTGCATTAGCTTCACGATATATATGTGAAAAATATATTGATATCACCTGATAATTTCCAAATATTTCGTATAATATAGTTTATCAGCTTCCATGGCATTTTGTACAGCTTATGTACCATCTTTCATAACAACTGTGAATCCATCTCAACCAACATGTTAGAAAAGTCACAGTGATAGACTCTTTCCAGTCCCGTGCCTAATGCAATATCCTGAGACTAGATTTAGCTTTGGAAACCATGACCTTTGCATGCACTCTACCAGTGTTATCCCTAATCACAAAATCAGCACCAACTCTTCCAGTTTCTCAGTAAAGCCTCCCACCTTATAAATTTATAGTGATGAAGGTTAATTACCAAAAGCACTTTTTAATAGGCACTTTTTCTATTTGTGGTATTCCACCATTAGCTTGTTTTTGGTCCAAAGATGAAATTCTTACTGATAGTTGGTTATATTCAACTAGTTTCGCAATAATAGTTTGGCTTACCGCGGGATTAACCGCATTTTATATGTTTCGTATCTATTTACTTTGTTCGTTGGGGCTATAGGAATTCCTTTTAGTCAAGAAAGAGTGGATTTAGATATATTATCTAAATGGTTAATGCCGTCTATAAATCTGTCGCCTCAGAAATGGAATAATTCGATGGATTGGTACGAATTTGTCAAAGATTCGGCTTTTTCAGTTAGTATAGCCTTTTTAGGAATATTTATAGCGTCACTCTTATATAAATCTTCCTATTCTTCTTTATTAAATTTTGAAAAAAGTGCTGTTGTACCCCCAACTATTTAAAAAAGTGCTGATGTACCCCTAAGTTTTTCAAAAGTGCTACTATACCCTCAAATGTATAATTTGGGCAGAATTTTCTTTTGCCAAGTGTAAAATGACAAGAATACCCTCACTATTATTTAATGGTAAAAAAGAAAAAAAATTATGATGAAAATGCCCCAACCAAATCAATGAATAATCCCTCTCTACCTAATTATTCATCTAATTCTCGCTTCCCTTTTTACATTCACACCCAGTTAAGAAAGGAAATCCAAATCCATACCACCAGTCACCGTTATTTTATCGGATGAAAGCGTTTGAAATCGAGGGGACCAAAACCACCGTGCCCAGAAATTAGAGTGAACCGGGGGACCGAAACCGCCACACCCAGTAATAATTAGCGTGATTAGCTCAAAGTGGCGAGATTATGGTAACTTCACCAATGTTTTCAGTTTGTTGAGTTTTTGGATAAAAATGTTAATTTTTTTCAATACGGGTCTGCTAGATTTAGTCCGTTTTTTACTTATTTGCAGTCCGTATTTTTGTTATATAATCATATATACAATAATTATGATATATAACTGATTTGCAAGTGTATGCAATAGAAGTAATATATATATATATATGATGCATATGCCTGATATACTTAATTATTGGTAATATCATATATATCAAAGACGTATTTTTTTGGACTATAAAATAAGCAAAATATGGACTGCATCTAGAATTGCCGCTTTCAATAATATTGTGCATTTCTTTTGTAATTCAGTGATATTGATTTCTTGAATATTTTTTTCGTGCCAATGAGCATTTGGGTCAAGGGAAAAAAAATCCAACAAGTGAGGGTAAATTTGTCTTTTAATTCAAAAAGGTGTTGAAAATGGGTTTTAGAGGTACACTTCTTTATTCAATATAATAATAGGGGTACATCAGCACTTTTGAATTACTCGGGGGTACATTGGCACTTTCTTATAAACTTGGGGGTACATGAGCTTTTAACCCTTAAATTTTCTATCGAATTCTCCTGATGACCAACCGGAAAGAGATACTGGCGTACAATAGGAATCTGCCTGCGCTGCGGAACGAAGATAGCCTAGGTAACGAGTATTAGAGGCAGGGACAACAGGTGTTACTCGAAGCATTCGTTCTTGCTTCTCCAGTTCTTTCGTATTCTCATTGGTTTCGTTTTTTTTATCTGATAAACTGGGAAAAGCTGGAAGAAAGAAGGAAAGGCGATAGAGAAAGGTGCGGAATGCCTTCAAGCAAGTTCGGAAGGAATGCGTGCATGGGGATTGCCTATAGATTTGGGTTGGGAATGTAGCACCGGTGTCAACAATCCAAGTGCTAGTAGAATAGGAAGAATAGAGAACTTTACCTGCGAAGTGAGCCATTGAAGAAGACTTTATTCCAGAGAGCAAGTCGTTTTATGTGCTGGTACTGTTCTTTTTGATGGTTGAAAAGGGTGAGACTGATGTTGCAGCAAGAGATTCATCATGAGTTGGGTTGCCTTTGGAAGGCCAGGGAATTAAAGCAATTAGTGGTGTGGATGGGCGAGGCTGCTAGTCCAGCTTCAATCTTTATTCATGGGATAGTCCCTCAATTCGGTTCCGTAGTTCGAACAATTTCCTTTGCTGTAGCAAGCAAGTCAATTGGACGAGGTAAACAGATTCCTATGTATCATACAGACGGGCAGCAGCCATGTTAAAAAAAAACCATTCGATAGACGAACCGGGAAAGAGGTACGACAGAGAGTTTCAGATAAAGCTAAATCGCCATCAAAGACCCACTTCAGCAACCAGAACTCCTAACTCCTAGCTGCCTATCGATCTAAAGTAATATCGGTACCAACGAAGACGGTCTTTTCTTGTTCCAACGGAATGAAGGCAAAAGGATCAGCGTAAGATCCAGGAGGAGCTGTTGAGTCAGATGATTGTGAGGAAAATGAATGCCTCTACGTTCAATGCCATAGAATCTGCTGCAAAGTAAGTCTTACTAGGATTTTTCCGAGACTGGAATGAGAACAAGGGAATGAGGGAAGCTGGCCTTGGTGGGAAGAAAAGAGATTAGTTGAAAGCCAGACTGACTTCTTTGTTTTTGTTTCAAAAAAATATCGTGCAATCAAGTTATTGCCCTATATGTTCAAAGCTCAAACTTCCTTCTTGCATGCGTGCCCCCCGGAAGCACATACTATAAATAGAGGTAGAAACTTATTGATAGCGTACTCAATCAAACGGGTAAATTTTTCCCCTACTACTGATCCCATACTACCCCATAAACTTCAAATATATAACCCCAACTGCTACTGGAATGCCGTTTAGTTGGCCTATGCCTGTTTGAACAGCCTCAGTTAATCCTGTATTCCTTTGATAAGAATCAATACGATCTTTAAAGGGTTCCTCCTCTGAATGAAATTCAATGGGATCCAAAGAAACCATGTTTTTCATCCATAGGGGATCCCAAGTGCCGGGATCGATCGAAAGTTCGATTCTATGTGAACTATTCATTTGAAAATGGTTTGCAAATATTAATTTTTTCTTTCATAAATGTCTTTTGCTATTTAACTTCCCCATAGGGCGTTACAGTAGGTTTGTAAATCAGTTAAAGGGGACCTCACGGCTTGATAACCATGTGTTAGAGGCCGCGGAAATGCCATTATCAATGATTATTTAGTTGATCCGTAATTCCCATCTTTCAAAGAAGACAAAGTGTGACCCATCTCGCACTTGAAAAAGGTATGCCATATAGCCGATTAATTGACTATGAAATGAAATAGTTGATTCATTCAATTATGCCCTTCCTTGAATGAAAAGCAGCTGATTGCTAATTAATGTGCGCTCCTGTGGGAGTCGAACCCACCCGCATAAGTGCGTTGTTCTACCAAGAGATGAACTAAGGAGCAGTAAACCCCACCTTGAGGCATTTTCGGGGACTAGCCGCCTTCCTTCTTACTTTACTTCCAATTCTACTTTTTTTTCTTAAATTTTACCCTTTTTCGCCACTCTTCTGTTTAAGAACTGCGTCCTACCCCTTATTTGATTTGACTAGGGATGGAAAAGGTGCTTGCTTTATAAAACTTCTTCCTTCTTTCTTCGATCGGAATACGGATAATATCAGAAAGGCCATCATTAGGGCAAACAATGCAATAGCTTCGGTTAGAGCAAAGCCCAAAATGGCATAACCAAATAATTGTTTAGCCAATGATGGATTTCACGCCACAGAATGAATCGAGGAACTAAGGACGTTTCCAATACCGACAGTAGCTCCCGCTGAAGCAATTGTAGCAGCTCCGGCACCTATTGATTTTGCACCCTCTAACATCTCGAGTTGAGAATTATCGTCAAGCTTTTTCATTCACAATTTTATCTTATAGATTCCTCGTCGATTCTTACCCTCCATCCTTTGATCTTGGACATCTCACTTGGAATTAGATATAGAAAAATTCATTGAAAATTGAAAGCTTCAGGCAGAAAGCAGACAGTTCGACGAAGGCTCGGTTCTCTTTCTTTTTTACCTATTAAATTGAAGTCCTCCCCAGTTTGGTACTATCCAACTCTTTTTTAGTATTCGTGTGAAAAGTACTATCTTGTAATGGAACTTGTTTGCTAGTGCTCTACGAAAAAAAAGTCCTTTACTTTCTTTGCTTTGAAAGAGACTGACTATCAATCTCTTTCTCTTACGTAATTTCTCAGCGTGGAGTGAGGTCTTAATTCTCAATTTAGTATTTTTTATTAGAGTACAATCTCAGATTCGAACCTAGCTATCTATAAAATATTGGAATAAAAACAAAGAACTTAGCAAAGAGAGATGGCAAGAGGAACGGGCTCAGGGCCTATATAGTATTATTTAATAAGACATGGAGCTTGGGGCGCTCGGTAGCTATTTTACTTGGACCAGTATCGAGTGAACATTTTACCAACGGAAGGGGCGAAGTAGCTCCGCAGTCAATCAAGTTAAGTAAGTAGGCTCGCCCAAAAGAAGTTCCGTAGTGAGTAAAGTAATAACACTAAAAGAATCTATAAAAATTTTAAATAACATAAGTTACCATAAAATAAAGAAATGGAATCCAAGAAGTAAACCACAGCACGGGGAAAAGAAATGGAAGCGTTAGCTGATGCGCATGGGATTGTATGGACTTCTTTATGAGTAGATAAAACCTCTCGCCTGTGTGAAGCTATATGCCGACTAAGTCTTCTTCAATGAATGTCCCGAATAGGATTAGGATCTTTAGCACTACCAATACGATAGCTCAGAAAGCTCCACTCAATTGAGAATATCACGGAAGAAGAAGAAGATTTTAAGTCAAGGAAGGGGAAGACAGCACAAAGTAATCCGACCTGGCAGTGAAGGAGAAGAAGTGGGGGTAGAACAGCTGGGTCAGAGAAATTCCTAGGATTAGGTGGAAGCAGAGAATCTGGCGTTTCTAGTTATATTGATTCAAAGGCACGACCTAGAACGGGCTATCTGCTTTCGAGCTCGCCAATGGCATCATCCGTCTCGTCAACCTTTCCTATCAAGTAAAGGGTTTTAAGTCTCAAGTCTTGTGAGTCAAAGAAGGATCTTCAAGAAGAGTTCGAGTTAGGGATTATTGACCAATACAGAGGGATTTCCCAGCAGAGAAGGTGGGTCGAGAAGGGAGGGAGAGGCAACCTCGTAACACGGCATTAGTACAAGAGAGATATGAATAGGTTGGGGGAAACATAGTCACACGTACAGTCGGATGGTTACAGCGGTGAAACTCCATAGTTGAATAAGAAAGTTCCGTCTCCAGTTCAGGGGAAGGACAAAGAAAAGATTCAGCGAAGGATAGGTTTGGTAGGGTATCTTTTTTATTTATCCCTGAGGGCAGAACTGGGCTTCAAGACCGGAGTTTCACTCAGCCCCTCCTTCCTATCCCTATAAGAAGGAAAGATTAAATTTCATCCTTTACTCCCGAGTTAGCTTCTCTTCTGCTTCATGTCCTCTCTAAGAGTACCTTATAACCTGGAAGAACAGGGGGAGTTCCCCACCGCTACTCTAACAGCTGCCTATTCTCCCCCCTCGGGGAACTGAACTCGCTTCACTCCAGAACAATGCCATGACCCGATCGAGAGCCTTCCATGCGGATTCCTTCAAAGATAAAGAAAGAGTGTATCCCCGGTATCAATACAATCACTTCCTGGTCCGAGAACAAGAGCCATTCTTGGTCCCACCAAAACACGAACAGTCGACTCAACAAGAGCAGGGGATATTGAAAGTCAGACGAATTCCGTCTATTCGACATTGACACAGACTAAAAAGGAACCTAATACCTC
>OX415237.1:12097500-12105000 GCA_948330725.1 Sherardia arvensis
CCGAGCCGCGCAAGGACGCGGAGATATAACAAATAAGTAGCAAGGTTCCCCCTTATAGGACCGACTACAACAAGCTCACGACTCTAATAGAAAGAAAGGGTAAGCTCTCTGCTCTATTTGCTTACAACGCTATGCCTATAAAAGTTGGCGAAGGCTTCTCTTATACTCGTTAGGCTGTTCGACTGAACTCGTTGGCTCCCCGTCCACCGAAAGTCGGTAACCTTCATCACTGTCAGCATTTGGTACTCTCTCGATAGCTTCAAAAGTTCACTGAAAACCTTTGGTGTAATGAACCGCAAGCCCTTCAGAAAGAAAGACTTAAGAAAGGGTTGGTTGTTGACCAATGGAATACATATCTTAGGAACGAATTCGTATGGGATAGAAAGATTCCAACCTCCTAAGTAATGTTACAAATAATGAAGAAACTAGTAGATTTAGATACGAAGCAACGTAAAGTAAACCCAATTTGATACCAGAATATTCCCTTTGATAACCTGCTACGAATTCTTCTTCTGCTTCTGGTAAATCAAAAGGTAATCTCTCACACTCGGCTAGAGAAGAACTTAGAAAAATGTTAAACCCTATAGGTTGACGCCACAAATTTAACCACCCAAAAAACATATTTTGATTGTGCTTCAACTATATCAACTGTACTTGGACTGTTAGATAATCATAGTCGATGATAACACCAAAGTTCCCATCGATATTACAGAACCGTACATGAGATTTTCACCTTATACGGCTCCTCAGAGGTCACAAATTTTTTTAAGGTAAGGGTATCTCGCTATTATTTTAATTGAGATTTTTTGGAGGATAGTTATTTTAAGGTTAAGGTTCCGAATTATACCAACAAAATTTTGTTTACTCTATTTTATATTTAATATATTATAAAAAGCGAGATTTTTTTGCCATTGAACTTCCCAATCCAATTCGTAGTAACACTAATAATGATAAACTTTACGAAGATCCTATTGTATTCCGGAAGCTCGTAGCATCGGTCCTGATAAACCCCAAATTTCATCCTTCTTCCCCTCTGCCAATTCTTCACTGAAAACTACAACGGGGTTAAATGGTTGATCCTCAGGATCAATTTCTTTGTTTTCTGACCTTGATTACACCTTGTTGGCACCCCTTCGCCATAACATCAAGTCCAATATGATCGGAAATTTAAATCTTTAGCTCTACTAAATGAGTTAGTCTTGGCTTCTTCTTCCTTTATGGAGACAGGACTAGAACCCCACTTATTTTAAAAAGATTCCTAATCGAATTTCGTCGCCCTATCTTAAAGGCTCTCGCTTTCAGTACAATTAACCATGGAATTTTATTCTCGGAGAATAGAGCTTATGAGTCTTTTTTCCTGGCCTCACTAGGTATGAAAAAACACCGCACCAAAGCCTTTGGATGAACCTCTTTCTAAAGCTGAATTAGATATGGCTAGGCATGAAAGATTTGGAATCCATTGACACAGGTCGATTCTTCTTTATTTATGGTACCCCCTCCACCTTTTCGGCTTAGCCACTCTCCCAGCCCGGGAGCTAAAGTGAAGCTAAGCATTGGGGAATAAAATAAGGGAAGGAGTGAAACCAAACTTCTTACAGTAGGGGAGAGAAAGAGTTTTTTTATTACCTAAAAAAAAAGCAAAGAAAAAATAGGTATAAGAAATGTCTTACTAAATGCGCTTTCTTCCGTCTTCAGTTTAGAAGAATGTTCCATTGATTGGACCATACCCATTAGCCTAGCGACTGCTTAAGATAACAAGGCAAGAACAATGGAAGACCGGATAGACACAAAAATAAAGATAAAAAGAGTTCAACCGCTTGACCTAAAACTGGCGAGGAATTCAAGAAATCATAGGCGCGGAAGGCCAATGAACATCGGCTTCAGACCTTAACTTAGACGTACCCTACTTCCTCAAAATGAACCAGCTGTAGAGATGATCCAATCCCTGAACTGGAGCCCCGGCTTTCTATTTTCCAGCTTAATAAAGATAAAGATGGAAGTTGTTCCTGCCTTACCTCTAACTTTCCTTAGTAGACACTGTAATCATTTACTAAATAAAGTAATCTCACTACTGGACTCCGCTCGCTTTCTATAGATAAGAGTTGAATACACTGAAACTACTAAAAAGTATGCTTACCCTGAGGGAAGGGATAACTATAACAAGTAACTTAAAGTAATAAGCTTGACTCCTTTCAGGAGTAGGTATGCGGTCAAGCCTGTTGGCTTGCATTTCGTTAAGGGGTATATATGTCTTCCTTCGCTCGTCCTTTACTCGGAATACCGGATTTCATAGTATCTTTTCTTTCGTAGGAATGCTGTATGAATCCTCGTTTGATTGTATCAAGGCTCGGTTAGAGGGAATCGGCGGAGAAATTTTGTGTTATATATGGTAATCCTTGTAATATACAACTTAGATCTGATAATTGTAAACAATGAAAAAGAAAAGCGTCTTGCTTGATCATTGAATTGAGTGCGGTGCGCGGTAAGACTGAACCACCATTGATCTCTCTCCGATTCAAAACTAGAAAGATGTAGCTGATAATGAAGACAGAGATATATAGAAAGTGTTCAGTGCACTAGCTCAACCTCTCTTTACTTGCTCCTTTTTTCACTCTAGTTATCGCTACAAGTATGGAGCTCTAGTACTCATTTAACTCGCTCCATTTGTATACTCGTTTCAGATATTATACTAGCTCTTTACTCTAGCTCTCCTTGCTCGCTCCTCTCTCTTATTTTTAAAAGTAAAAGCAGAGGGGTTGGAAAATGACATAAGAGATAGGAAAGTTCCACACGCGGAAGAAGCTCAATGGTAGAGCATAGCCAGGCGTTGATAGGAATGAATTAAGTATACAATACCCTTAGGGGGGTCCTTATAGAAATAAGAAAGAGAAGCGGGGTTAGGGTAAAAGTACACTTATATAAAGGGCGGAAGCGGGGTGGAGTAATTGGTTAACTCATCAGGCTCATGACCTGAAGATTACAGGTTCGAATCCTGTTCCCGTAAAGAGGCTTCCCTTATCTTGCGGTATTCCATGCTGGGTGTTGGACCTGATTTACTTCAGAAAAAAAAAGTACCCGTAAGTCCAGCTCTCATTAAGTCGTCACGGCTTTTAAGTCATATAGAAATGTTAGTCTTGAGGCATTTCCGAACAATTATGACTCTACTTATGAAGAGCATAATGACTAGAATCATGGTTGGATGATTAGTGTGTGATTATAGCATAATACTTAGCAGTGGGGGATTAGCTAGTTGCGATAAATGATTGTATTGACTATGATCGGCACTGGTGTATGTTCATATCTTAACCGCATTTACCATCCAAACGGTATGATGTACTACGATATTAAAGAGTTAGAACAAAAAGATAATAATACTAGTTACAGAAGCAGTAGCAAGAGAAAGATTTGGGGTAATGTTGGCACAGAAGCAAAGAATAAACAAAGATATATTAAAACAGGTGGTAATATAAATGTTATAACAGGGGGTACTAAATTACCTCCATTACTTGAAGGTCGTTATACTAGTTCATTACTTCATACATTTAATCATGCAAATAATAAAGCAATAGATTATAAGATATGCAAGTTATCCGAAGGTGAGCGATATACTAGATTTATGCAGAATATGAATGCTAAACAAAATCTTGTACAACAATTTATAGATCGGTCTAAACATCCTTATTATGGACTCAAAGATTATGGATTAAAAGGTATGGCATCGCATATAGTGCCTCCAAACCCTATAATGCAGAAGATCATATAATAAATTTGAATATATTTAACAAAGTAGTCCCTGATTTAAGTGTTTTTTTACTACTACAGGTTGGATTATATAAAACAAACTTTATACTCGATAACACTATTCTATCTGAGATCTATAGGGGTCACTTTTCTAATCTTATGCAAGACCTTGCCGGTATCAGTTCACATGATTTATATTCCGTAATAACAACACCAGACATACAGGTAAACACCCCAGCCCCAGGTGAGTTGGAAGATCAAAGTCAAAGTGTCAAAAGTAAATTAAAGTCCGCTTGCGCTAAATATATTAGCATCTGTTTATTATTTTCATATTTACTGGGTTTAGTAATTAAAAATAATAAGATGTCTGATATAGATGGGATATCATGAAAAAAAAGTGTATGATGCTTAATAAAAAGAATATAAACCGTCATTTAACCATGGAGTGGTTATGCATTGAGCTTTTTAACTACTATCAAGTCAGATATATTGATGATACAAAAGAGGATACGCAATTAGATTCAAAAGGGTTTGATCCAGCTTCATTCATGTCTCTAATCAAAACAATCTGGTCACCCAACCCCAATAGCATACCAGATAGGAGAACAACAGGGTCTTATTCTTGGTCGAATCCCACCTTCAACGTGAACTTCGAGGAGCATGATAGTTATATTATCAGCCTAGAAGCTGAGGGTGACAAGCTTTTGGTTTTGACACTGTCTATTGTAGTCACGGATACACTTAGTGAAATAAACCCTTCTTTATCACCCGATTGGTACATTACTACTTATTATTCGAAAATAATAGATCATCATTCTTATGTGAAGAATCTTCTTATTATAGATCTGTCTGCTTCATTGTCTAGTGTTGAAACTTCATCTGTTCTTATTAAACTTGGTAAGCATATAGGTAGGGATAACCCTATCTATGAGTTAATTGAGTCCTACTTGGACTTTTATTCTAATTGTTATTATGAGCC
Organism: Sherardia arvensis; assembly: GCA_948330725.1. Taxonomy (NCBI): domain Eukaryota; kingdom Viridiplantae; phylum Streptophyta; class Magnoliopsida; order Gentianales; family Rubiaceae; genus Sherardia; species Sherardia arvensis. The sequence goes on from OX415237.1 coordinate 12,102,221, forward strand.
CGTATATGATGATGATTTTTCATATCTTTATTTTCTAGGTGAAAAGATTGAATATCTTAATGAAAATATCCATGACGTTTTAAAGCTAGGACCAAGTAAACTTCTTACTAATATTCTGCATCATTTATGGTTATCAGATCTTGATGCGGAGATAAGGAAGGTTTTCCCTGGACTAGCATTCACCCGGTATGTTAATGAAATAATTTTTTATGATTTAAATGATAACAACTACGAGGACATTTGTAAATTTCTTGATCTAATCAATTATGTCTTATGGTTCAATAAATTGGGGGGTTTCCTTATTTTTTCTGATGGTTCCTGACGTACTGGAGTTATAACATTTGAATTTCTCAACCATTCTACGTTCCCGAAATGGATCCTATCAAATATTTTACATTTTCTATGATCATCTCTATTTCAGGTATTCGGGGAATCCTTCTTAATAGACGAAATATTCCTATTATGTCAATGCCAATTGAATCAATGTTATTAGCTGTGAATTCGAACTTTTTAGTATTTTCTGTTTCTTTGGATGATATGATGGGTCAATCATTTGCTTTATTGGTTCCAACGGTAGCAGCTGCGGAATCTGCTATTGGGTTAGCCATTTTCGTTATTACTTTCCGAGTCCGAGGGACTATTGCTGTAGAATTTTTTAATAGTATTCAAGGTTAAACATGACTCCTAGAGAGTTAACAAAATACGAAGTTCTCTTCTCTTTTCGTTCTCTTTTTTCTTTTTATTTGGTTGGCAGTGTCAGGGCCTTTCTCGCTGGGCTTCCACATCCGAATCCTATTTAAAATGAAAAGTCCTTTCCTAAACCACTTCCCGTTCAGTTGCTGAAAGATAGAGAGATAAGGCTTTTAAAATGATATTGAGTTCCACGAATATGCAGGCTAGAAAGATGCTATTTGCTGCTATTTTATCTATTTGTGCATCAAGTTCGAAGAAGATCTTAATCTATAATGAAGAAATGATAGTAGCTGCTTGTTTTATAGGCTTTATCATATTCAGTCGGAGGAGTTTAGGTAATACTTTCAAAGTGACTCTCGACGGGAGAATCCAGGCTATTCAGGAAGAATCGCAGCAATTCCCCAATCCTAACGAAGTAGTTCCTCCGGAATCCAATGAACAACAACGGTTACTTAGGATCAGCTTGCAAATTTGTGGCACCGTAGTAGAATCATTACCAATAGCACGCTGTGCGCCTAAGTGCGAAAAGACAGTGCAAGCTTTGTTATGCCGTAACCTAAATGTTAAGTCAGCAACACTTCCAAATGCCACCTCTTCCCGTCGCATCCGTCTTAAGGACGATTTAGTCACAGGTTTTAACTTCTCAGTGAGTGAAAGATTTGAACCCGGGTCTACGTTGAAAGCTTCTATAGTAGAGCTCATTCGAGAGGGCTTAGCGGTCTTAAGAATGGTTCGGGTATGGGGTTGCTCTAAAATAAAGTGAAAATGCCATCTCTATGGACCATTCTATGTTATCTATTTTTTCCTCCTAAATTCATATATAGAAAAAGAAAGTAGATATAGAATGTTCATGCTATGAGAAGAGCGGATCCAATACCAAGACGACTTTAAATTATACCGAGTTAATAACAACCAAGCTCTCTTTATTTATTCACTACTCCTACAGGCTTGGCGGGGCTAGGCTGTCTGGAGGGAATTTCTTTATCTCAATCAATCATGCCTCAATTGGATAAATTCACTTATTTCACACAATTCTTCTGGTCATGCCTTTTCCTCTTTACTTTCTATATTGCCATATGCAATGATAGAGACGGAGTACTTGGGATCAGCAGAATTCTAAAACTACGAAACCAACTGCTTTCACACCGGGAGAATAAGATCCGGAGCAAGGACCCCAAGAGTTTGGAAGATATATTAAGAAAAGTTTTTAGCACCGGTGTATCCTATATGTACTCAAGTTTATTCGAAGTATCCCAATGGTGTAAGACCGTCGACTTATTGGGAAAAAAGAGGAAGATGACTTTGATCTCTTGTTTCGGAGAAATAAGCGGCTCACGAGGAATGGAAAAAAACATATTCTATTTGATCTCGAAGTCCTCATATAGCACTTCTTCCAATCCTGGATGGGGGATCGCTTGTAGGAATGACATAATGCTAATCCATGTTCCACATGGCCAAGGAAGCCTCGCTTTTTAATCTCATTATGACTCTATAAATAATAATCATGTGGGGCACTATTTGAGTTTCGTAATAGCCTTGAATCTTGGGAATGAGAATGTAGGGATTGTTATTTTCCTAAAATCTTGTTTAAAATCAAACAAAGAAAGAAGGTCTATTTTCCCACGTAGTTCGTCGGTCAAACCAACGATTCTCTTCTCAAAGTTTATAGTAGAGAAATCCTTTTCTTTTATAGTTAGACTTCTATCAAAGCAATGAAAAAACCAGCCCTTCCTATTTGTTTGTCCTGTAAGATAGAAAAAAAATTAGACCCCAAAGAGCTCTTCTCTTTACTACTTTAGGGGGTGAAGGGGGGTTTACAATACAACCGAGGTAAAATGGTTTATGATTGAATCTCAGAGGCATTCTTATCATTTGGTAGATCCAAGTCCATGGCCTATTTCGGGTTCACTCGGAGCTTTGGCAACAACCGTAGGAGGTGTGATGTACATGCACTCATTTCAAGGGGGTGCAACACTTCTCAGTTTTGGCCTCATATTTATCCTATATACCATGTTCGTATGGTGGCGCGATGTTCTACGTGAATCCACGTTGGAAGGACATCATACCAAAGTAGTACAATTAGGACC
>OX415237.1:12107500-12120000 GCA_948330725.1 Sherardia arvensis
TCCAGCTTTCGATCGCTTACTGTACTCTTTGTTCTGTCTCGCCTTGAGCTTGCGCCTGCTATTCATTCTTTTATGCCTTTCGCCCGGTAAGGACTTAAACAATCGAAAACGGATGAAATAGCATCGGAGTCGAGAACAGCGCATATTCCAACAAGACCATCAACTGCGGGTAGGCTTCAAGCTCCTACTCATAGCCGCTCTATCTACTAATTCCAAGCACAGAGAAGACGCTATAGGTCTTTGTTGGTGTGTAGAGTAGACGGTGTTTGAAATAACCCATTTTTGCAAGGTAACTCGAGCAAACTAGAAATTGCATAAGAAAGGTAGGTCGGATCAACGCGTAGAGAAATGCTTGATCACGCATTTACTGGCTATTCAAATTCAACTTTTTCTTCTTCGTGCTGCTGGTAGTTTTGAAGGGCTTTGTCTTTCGATGTAGTTCCTTTGCTTGGGCTTCTTCACGTGACGGAAAAAAGTAGGTTCATAATGAGAAAGGGATTTGCTCAAGCTGTTTCCATTGTAGTCGGTTCTACTGCTATTACCACTGCTGCTGCACCCTTATCCCAACCAAGGTGGTGGTTCCGCTCAACTACTATTCATCTTGAAGAAAAATACTATCTTCTGAAAGATGAAATAACTTCGAAACGATCATGCCAAAGGCACTTCGGAATCTAATAAAGGCTGATACATAAGGAATCGGGCAACCCCCCTCTGAACACTATTAGGGTTACTCCTCAGGGAATAGTTTTCATGAGGCCAAAACCACGAATATCTTCGCTTAAGATAAGATGAATAGTGTATAAAATCAAGTCTAAATTTAAGGATCTTCCGTTGCTTTCAAAAGGGTAAGTAACTTCTTGCACAGATTATCCGCTACGCTCCTGATTGCTTGACTTTGCATCTTTTACTCGCTACGCCCTATGCCTTAGCTTAAGTGCTTAACCCGGCGACGATCCGGGTAGGCGAGTACATCTATGCCTTTTCAAATATACCATTTTTAGCATATAGGATTCAGACTAGGTCCCTTCTTAGAGTCCGCTAGAGGAGCGGATGGTGCTAGAATATGCATTCTTTGACAGAGAATAGAATAAACAAGAGGAAAAGGCAATGAGATTGTTAATCTAAATGCGCTCTTCTTCCTTGCCGGTATGACTTTCTTACCTTCTCTTTTTTAAATAGACGAGGAGGAATAGCAAGGCAAATAGCCTATATCAAATGGCAATCGCTGCCATTCAGATTAAGACAGCCTGGGGAAAGAAAGGCTGTCCTTCGTGCTCCACAGTCTCATATAACATAGGTAAATGGCATCTTTCTGCCTAATCAGTGCAATCCGGTTAATCCCTCAGAGCTGATTCAATTGCATCTGTAAGAGCGGAGTTGTCAACTTCTCTTCCTCCAACAGTTTAGTCTGTGCATTCATGTGCAGCAGATTCGTTCACAGACGATTCAATAGCAACCCCTCTTTGCAACCTATACCTCTAAAGTAGGGTTCTTGCCTTTCCGAGCTAGTTGGAAGCTATGCATCGTGAACTGTAGCGTTCATTGAACCCTTTCTTGCTTGTTTGGAACCCTTCTTTACTATTCTCTAATCTCGTATGGTTCAGTCTCATCTTCAGTTTCGGGACGTTGTTCCTATGCCTCTTTCTTTGAAGTGAAGCCCTTATATCGAATGATTCAAGACCAAGACATTGGGATTTTATAATCGAAATGATACAATCTTGGGACAGCCGAATTGACATAAAATAGTCTGAACTTGTTGATCAACCCTCTTTGTTGAAGGTCCTACCTTAACAGTCGATCATGCGACAATCGATCTGTCCATCCGACTACATTCACTGGGGGGTTAGGTTGTCCAATTTCAATTATGTGCCGCTCGTTGACATCTAGTTTCCATTGCCCACTTACTTATAGGTGTGAGAGATCTTCCTTCGGTTCTAGTCAAGTATGGCATTTCCCCATCATTCTAATATCCACCTATCACCCACCAGGTGCCTATTTCACAAAAAATCTTTGAATATCAAGACCATCGTCGATATCATCAATAAGATAACCCTTGGGCTTGTCATCCAGGAACTTGTTCGGAAATACCATAATGAAAGGAAGTCTGGAACAACTCCGCCCCTCCCAAGCTAGCTTTATAGGGAAGGCACATAAAGGATGAATAACCTTGTATTTTGATGGAATTTCGACTGAAAAGTAAACCTTGTTGAAGAGTTCGTTCGTCTGCAAGACTCAGAAAGTGGGTCGTACTAAACCTTAAATCCCAGATGGCACTTAATCCTGGATGGCCTTTCTTGTAGTTTACCAATCTCAAAGGTGGCAGCTTAAACTTAGACTAGGGCATTAGATTGGGCACCTTCTATTTCCCTTTCTTTGTTGCACATTTCGGATCTTTACTTTAGCTGCAGTAGGCTTTGTTTGATAAGCGGTGGCAGCTCAGCTCGCTTTCAAGGAGCAATCCGTCTTGGTTTCAATGGAGTTCAAGGTACAGTCCTCATCACGAAAGATCGATTCTCTTTCTTATTGCATACACTACATACATCTGACACTCTTTAGAGGAGTACACGTATCTGGCAGTCTTTAGAGGAGTAAAGTACAGTACACGGGAAAATTCCTAGGTTGGTTAGAGCGGGAGTATCCCGAACACTAGATTATAAAATAAACATCATGCTAAACTTTAAGAAAATAATAGGCCACTCCTTAGCCTTAATAAGGACTTGCTTTTCAGGTATCAGAATGAATATGTATTGTTTGCCAGGTATCAGAATGTCCAATTTGCCATATTGTAGGTTCTATTCTAATATAAATGACAGAGATTTAGATATTAATAGTCAAGATATTATTCGTCAATTTTGGATAGATTTTACTGAAAATAATTCTGTTTATTGGAAACGTTTGACAAGTAATATTGATGTTGTTAGGTGGAAATGTATACGATTTTTTGTCTTCCGTTTTGGCGATATATTTGTTATTTTTTTTATTTTAGGTGCATTTTCACTCGGATATCTCTTTATGGACGAGCTTCAAGCGGCTATAGCTCAATTTTATACGGATACGGAGGGAGCGGGCGGAATGTCTGGGGCTGGTGGAGGTAGCAGTGGAGGCTCCGGGTGGACATCCTTCGATGTGGGCGTATTGAACGAATCGGATGAGGAAGAAGTAGCGCAGCCAAACCCACAAAACATGGCTGCTATACCACCTGATCCTGCTATTGATTATGTGAAAGGAGTTATAAAACGAAAACTCACTATCCACCGCCTAATTGCGGTAAGGAGAAAGAATCCGCCACTTGTTTTAGATGAGGAAGTCGACAAAATTTTCGATCTCAAGGATCTAATTGTGCGACGAATGGCGGAACTCGATCCAAACCCATTTTGGGACAACAGCCGCATGGTACTAATAGAACGATATATAGAGCCCCCACGCGGCGGCCAATATACCATTCTGGTATTAACTCGTAAATTGCACGAGATTCGGTCAAACAATCCCACTTTTTTTACTATATATAGGGAACTTATGAGAGCTAAAGAAGAGCTCGAACTTTGAAGAAGAAAAGGTCGCCGATTGCTACTAAGAACCTAACAGAACTTGTGTCTTATCCGCATGGATTTGGTAGAGGGCGATTACCGCTTTCAAGACTAGAACGAAGGTCGAATCGTACTCTATTCCTTCGGCCATACAATCAGGGTATTGTGGATCTCATAAGACCTATGGTACCATAATAAGCATTTCCAGATCGGGATTTCGAGATTCGAATTGAGTGAGTGCAGTGGTTCCTCCATAATAGCTATGAAAAAGGAAGGTGGAATTTAACCACGAAAAGGTAAGGAAGAACTGTGGTTCAACTCCACAGCGTGGTTAGAGCAGCACCACAAGCCAATCAACCAACAAATGGATACGCTTCACAGCAGAAGGAATAAAGCACATCCAGCATTTGTTATCAGGAGTGCAAGTTACCAACACCGCTCCTGCAAGACAAAGACTCAATCAAGAACCAGAGAAACTTTGAAGAAGGACCAGCAAGAGCAAGGATCAAATCCCTTTCTTAAGGATCACACTAGACTGCCCTCCTTCCAAAAAGAATGAGAGTGCGTGGTACCCAACTTGTTTAATAGCCAGGCAGAACCCCCACTTCGCCAGCAGGAGATAAATGAGGGCTGCTTCATTCAGGAAAAAGATCAATAGGGACAGTTATCGGGATATTAGTAGTCACATTTTCCTTCCCTCGGGTTCAGTCGGATAAGAAATCCGTACCTCTTTTCATCAAGCGCAGGCAAGGTTGCAGGATCAAGGGCTAGGGATTTTTTGAAAGCTAGGTAGAATTCCTGATAAAGAGGTGAAGTCTCAGTTCCTCTCGATGGAGTTGTAGTTGAAGTAGGGAGCACTATATCTAATGGAAGAGAATGGATTTTTTGGTAAGATACAATTCTATGTATGATGGGGCTATAGAATAGATGTTACCCAGTCTTCGTATTCTAATCCGACCGGTGTATCGGTAACATGTGTTTGATCGAGCCCCTCTCACTCAATAAATACCCCCCTATCTCTGTCCTACGATGCTAAACCCTAAGGTAAAGGCTAATCCATATACTGTACTCCTCCTTCCGAGCTAACCTTCTCCCCTTATTAGTCTAGGGCCTTCTCCGCCCATCTATCATCGAGCCCGTCTAAGCCACCTATCCTGTAACCAGTCCAGCCAACCTAACTCTATCTTCCGTCCCATCATTTGTACTCCTGGTAGTTAGTAGCTAGCCCTTTCCCGATAGGGAGAAGATCACTTCCCATGCGAAGACTTTATCCTAAGGCTGGCTATAGGCTTTCCCAGAAACGGGATTCGATTCCCAAAGTGAAAGGTAGTAATCAGTGTGAAAGGCAAAGCAAAGGAAAGAAGCAACGGCCAGCCGGAATAAAGCCCTATTCGTCTAAGGGTAAGGGTCTCAAGCCCCCGTACTTATCCCTGCCGGTGGGACTGACTGCTACGCTACCTCGGCTAAGACAGCAACTAAAGGTAAAGCCTCGGCTGCTTACATGACTGCTGATTCTGCCGATTCTTCTCTTCCCCTGGGTGTAGTGTACTTACTAGAGTAGGAAATCCGGTTCAAGCAGAGTCGAGGGATGAAAGCTATTACGAACCTCTTATGGCTTTCGGGGCTAAGGAACGTAGGAGAGAGAAAGACAAGGAGAGGAAAGCATACCACTATTCCGTCCCTTTTGGCCTGAACCGAACCGGATTGCGCTGATCAGATTAGGCAGAATCAAGGAAGTCTTGCCTTCAGGCTTGGCTGCCAGAGTCTTGCAGTTCGATAACCTAGCAACCACAGTATAGACACTGTCCACTAGAGTTGCACAGGTTGACAACATAAGGATCCCACCTCAGGTAATCCACGCCAATCAACCTAGTGCCTCACTGCAGAACCCCATTCCTCAGTTAGAGACCTCAAGGCATCTGCAGCCTCGTTTTCTACACCAGAATGATGCTTGAGAACAAAATGAGACTCTTGCAAGAATTCCACCCAATGCCGGAAACTAAGCTTCTTTTTTGAGAATTAAGATATCTGAGAGCGGATGTCAGGATTGAACTATAGGAGTTTGCTACGTGTAACAGAAAGAAGACTTTTTCCAAGTCTAACAATAGAAGAAGCAGTTAGCAGTCCAGGTTAGGCTTTCTCATACCAATTTACCTATTCTGATAGCAGAGTTGTGTTCAAACCAATAAGAGTTGTATGTGCAATGACCTAGTCTTTGCTTGCAACCCAGTCAACATCTTCGGTTTAGAAGTCAAGTGACCAGTTCTGTCATAGGTCTTCGTTATTTGAGTCGGTATAGTTACAATCTCAGTCCACGGTGCATCCCGAGCACCATTCGTCAGGGCCACCTCCGGACCTTAAGGTATTAAGGAAGAATAGCCTCTATGTAAAGAAAGAGAAATGCATAAGTTCAATATTGGTGTCAGCTTTACTTCCTCTTACTCGACTGCCAAGAAGAGGTACGTAGTTGCTCGACCGAAGCGAGTACAAAGTCGACTGATAGGGAATAGAGACAGGTATTAAATGGCTCGACTGGTCTCACTGGAACTCAGGGTTGGAGGAAGAAGGGCATTGAATACCAAGGCCGATGTACCATATGAACAAGAAAGTTCTTCTGGAGTACTTACAAATTAATGAAAGGCGTGAAAATCCACCCGGAAATTGTATAGCTTAGTGCCTAAACGTTAAGGGTGCCCCACGGAGCGGTATATCATGGCTAACTAAGAGGTCCCTCTTGGATCCGGGTGTATGAGCTAGAGAAAGTCTGATAGGGTCGGAAAGCCAGTCTGAGGTTCCTTGGATCATTCTATTCTCTCACAGTTCGCTTAATTCACTACGAAAGGGGCTTGTTTTTATCAATAGTGAAGATAGCACCTACGGAAACTGCTTCTTGAACTGATTCTATTTTCTTCTTTCGATCATCAATCGGTTGAATAATCTATCTTCTTACCGGTTGAAGGGTATCGTATCGAAGAACTTGCTGGTGCTTTAGGATATCCATTAGAGATGCTGTCATGATCGGGTTTAGATCTACCATTTGTTCCGTTTTTCTGAAACAAGTTTGACTGGGAACTGTTGTTTGGATCCTCATTTGGATCACTATCAGAGGCTGAATTTGACTGAGCGATCTCCTGTTTGTTGTATGAATCGTTCTCGTTCATCCCTTGATCGTCCTTGCTAGACAAGGCAGGCTCCATCATTTGCATGATCATGTTCCCTTGCTGACCAATCATGTGTCCATTTTCCATAGGAGACATAAAGGGGTTCATTTCTTGAGCCCCTTCGAAAAACATGGCATCATTCTTGTTTCCAGATTAATCTGAACTACAAGTGCTCAAGTGCTGAGAAAAATCCATCTGAGAATGGTTCAGATGAACTCTGTCCATTGATACTTCACATGGTAGCTCCTGATCTGCTCTTCCATTATTCATCAGTGAGTTGAAAAGCCCGTGTGACTCCTTTTCTTGATTATCTTCAGTCAATGAGCTGAATCCATTGATATTTACTGAAGAATAGGCTGAATTTAAGGTGTCTGAATGAATCATTAGTCCTTCCTGCTCGAAACAGATGTTGCATTGAGCCGTGATGAATTCCACGATCTGCTGATCTTCTGGCACCTATAAAAAAGTGTAAAGGAAAGAACAGAAGGTGAGATGATGTTGAAATCATGTCGAATAAATAGGCATCTAAATTTAATGAAAAAGAAACTTACTTGTTTGGATACAAACAACTCCACCAATCCGACAGGCACGGGAATCAAAACTCTTGTTCCTATTCCTTGAAGCAGAACTGGCAACTTTTCTCGGTCGACGGTCCGGTGACCTTGGAATAGGAGGGAGGCATGGTCACATCATGAATTTTTCTACCTGTCGCGCTCGCGTCATTCGCTGGCCAGTCGGGATGATAGTACATTCCAACTCACATGCTTCCCAAACCAAGACTCGGGTCCTTTTTGAGCTTTGAGCCTCCGGAATGATAGTTTTCAATCTCCTTTGAGTAGGTGAGAAGTATCAGGCTTTCACCCGATTTGTTGTGGATTGGATGATGGATAAACCAGCAAGTAGGGTCTTGCCTAGGTTGAACATGCAACTAAAGGGCACCACTATGTAAAGGCAAGGTTTGCTCCAGCCTATGAAAGAAAGTTAAGGATGGTCCCAGACCTGTTTGACCTACCGTTCGCTTTGCTAAAGCAGTACTACCAGGATAAGGGCGAAGTTTAGTAAGGGCTCCTCGGATAATCTATAATCTATCATATCAATAACTGATGGTTCTCCTCCACCTCTTTCTTTGAAGAAGCTCAACCGAACCGAAGGAATAAGAGTAGAACACAAAAGATACACTCTAAGAATCACTTCTCTCTCAGTGAATCCTTTCCTTTTGAGAGCGAGCAAGTAAGAAGCGAGGGCAGAAAGACCACCAATTTGATAAGCGATTGCCTGGGTAGTCAACTTTATATGTTTCATTCCATCCATTTCTCTAAAGTAAGTGCACTAATGAGTTCTCTCCCCTAGTCACTCCACTCATCCATCTTAGCATTATTATCCTTTCCGATGTAGAGCTTTCTTCATAATGAGCTTGCTTAATTGGCTCATCTCTTATTCACATCTTGGCCTTGTCTCACCCAGGTTCATTCCTTAATCTTTTCTCTTACAATTTATACCTCAATACAAGACTCTTATTGATGACTGACTTCTATTACTTACTGGGTGGGTTCATTTGACTGGGGCTGGCATAGAGTAGAGCACCTATCTACTCAAGAGTCTCAGCACTACAAGAAATCTCTAGCCAACCTTCCTGCAAAAGATCTTTTCTTAACACCAAGCCTATTGGGATTATATAGACTAGATAGAAATGAAAGGATACCTCCAACAATTTCTTTGTTTTCAACGCTTTCTAATTTAAAGGAATTAGTCACTTCAACACCCTTCGACGGTTATACGGATATCCAAAGTACAAACAAGATGGGTGTTTGTTATCCCAACCATTGTTTTATTCCCGAGCACATAAGCAAGGGGTAATTTCTAACAAAGTTTTCGTGTTGTTGATTCCTAAATGTAGTGCGTCTTCCCCTATGCTGCCTATTAGTAGTACTAGTACTAGTATAGTCCTATTAACTAACCCATAATACAGAACCCCTACCCCTAGGTGTAACTTTTCGCTGAATACTAGAATCCACAATTGAAACATAGCATACGAGGTTGCATTAATCGAGGATACGCGACAGAGGGAATTGTTCTATTTCCAAGATTGGATTTCATATTCGAATAAACCTCGTAATCGTAAGAAAGTGGGTTTTTTAGTTATGGACCTAGCAAAATCAAAATTGGGATAGGATCCTATAGGATATCCCCCCCTAAAAATCAGACGTGAAAATTTCCCCTCATCCGGCTCAAGTAGGTCCACCAAATAAAGAAAGGAGTTCTCTCGAGAAAACTTCCAAACAAAAGGATCTACTCCTTACTCAAGTTTCTAGCTTTTTTTCTTAATTCTTTAGTCAATTACGATTGAATAAATGAAAAAGTTAAAAATTCTTGAGTAGTCTACCTCCCTTCTAATTTCTACTGATGAATATCTTAATTTCATTCTTAGTAATTAGAATTAAGGGATTACCTTCAAATTCATAAGAGATTGACTTGTCTATGTGCTGTTCTATATAGATCTTTTAGCTCCCGACTTCAACTCGATGGTTGTGCCATGCACGATATCCCTACAGTCTACATGCGATGAATAGACTCCTGCAACCATGACATATTTACGTCCTTGAACATAATTTATTTCCAAAAGATAGGAAAAAATAGTTAATTCTACAAAACAAAAAAGTCTTTTTTTACGAGGTACAAAGATAAATAGGAAGACGCTTTAAATACCATACATGGGTTACTGTGCATGCGAGTTTAATGTAGCCCATTTGATACCTTCGTATACGAGAATCAATAAATTCAACACCGCATTTATCGCAAAATTTCGGGTCGTCTTTTTCCTCTCCGATTACGCGATAATTTCCACAAGCACAAATTCCACTTTTAATAGGTCCAAAAATTCTTTCACAAAATAATCCATCCTTTTCTGGTTTATTGGTTTTGTAATGAAAAGTATAGGGTTTTGTCACTTCTCCGACTATCTCTCCATTAGGTAGTATTTTAGTGGTCCAAGCACTTATTTGTTGAGGAGAAACTGATCCAATTTGGAGCTGTTGATGTTTATACCTATCGATCATAGAAGAGAAATGCTGATTCATTCCGATTAAGCTTCCTTCCTCTGAATCTGGAAGTTTTTCTCAGATACAAGGAAATAATTCAGTTCCAGAGCTAAAGATCGTAGTTCTCGAACGAGTAATCGAAAAGATTCTGGGGGTACCCTCGGGATTAGGTATTGTTTCTCCTATAATTGTAGTACCAAGTACTTCCTGGCGAACTCTAATATGATCAGATTTATAAGTAAGCATTTCTTGTAAAATATGAGCAACACCAAACCCTTCGAGAGCCCAAACCTCCATTTCTCCTACACGCTGCCCCCCCCCCCCCCGCTTTGCCCTTCCTCTAAGGGGTTGTTGTGTAACAAGTGCATAATGTCCACTTGAACGGCCGTGGATTTTATCATCAACTTGATGAATTAATTTTAAAATATAAGGCTTTCCTATTAAAACGGGCTGTTCAAAAGGATTCCCCGCCCTGCCATCAAATATTCTGCCTTTTCCCGGGTATTCGACTTCAAATACCCACGGATTCGCCATTTGCTTACTAGCTTGATATAATTCAGAAAATACCAGTTTTCTCGAAACTTCTTGTTCATATCGCTCATCAAAGGGCGCTATTCGATAATGCCTGTTTAACAGGTTTCCGGCTAACCCAAGTGAACATTCAAATATCTGTCCGACATTAATCCTCTGCCTTCGTTCCTCTTCCTGAAGGGAAGGAAATGGGATGACTGATTGATGGATAGGTGAAAATATTCTACTTACAACTTGCATAAGAAAATAATCGTCGTGCGGCACTGGGATTTGAACCTTTTAATGTGCTTTCCCTTTAGTGGATCGTGAGTCAAGTAAGAGACCACCCATCGACATCCTTTTCTTCCCTTAAAGAATTTTACTCTATAAAAGAGCAACCGTCCCATTATACCCCCAGTGACTGGATCAAATCCTCCCCGAAAAGTAAGAAAGTCCGCATATTTTGACCAAATCAAGGTAAAAAATGGAGTTGCCCCATCGCCCCAGTTGCTTTATAAACCTCTGGTCTAGCCTATTACTATTGAATTCCATAAGCCGATTATAGACAAGAAGGATCGGTTAGGCTACGATCAAAGGCACAATCTGAACTATATCATTGATTTTACGTGATTTCTCATCCATGTGGCAAGAAAGCAAGCTAGACGGTAACTCGACTTCAAGCTTATGTTATGATCGACAGAAAGCTAATCAAGAAGCTACAGAGGAAAGGAACTAAGGGAGTTAGGTTAGAAGGTGTTGTCGACTGACCGCAGGGAAGGGCATAGGTGCCTTGCTCTTCCTTACAGTAGAGGAATGAACAAATAAGCGCGACTGTACAGATAGGAAAGAAAGAAACGAAACCCTGCTCGAGTTACTGTTGATCGAGGTTTGAAATAGACTCGACTAAAAGGAGAGGAAATCCATTTAATAGAAGATGCCAATTCAAGAGGAGGTAAAACAACGCATTATTAATCTAACTCTCCTGCTTCCGAGCTTATTGATTATGATTATTGATTAGAGCGAGCCTATGCCTCTTGCTTTATTGAGTTCGCCCCTGATAGTAGAGAGGCTTTTCGCGCCTCATCCTTCTTTGATTCATGAAGAAGGAACTCTCGTAACCTGTTTTCGGGTTATGTCATTCCTTGCATTTAGCTTCTGATCTACCTGAGGAAGTTGAATCTCTAACGCTTAGCTCTTCGCTTTCTTGCATTATCTTCATAAACACCATATAAAAGGAACTTGTCGAAGGTACAATCACTCAAGGCCCCTTCATATCTTGCCTTAAAAGGCCTTTATTTCATACCCGTTTTTTAGGAGTAGGATTCATAAAGAATGGAAAGAAGAAGTACATTCCGAACAGGGAGTTCCAATGAATTAGCTCGACTGTAAGGAGAGGGAGGGAACCCTCCAATAGGGGTCACGACCGGAGTGAGCTACTCGTTTCTTAGTTATGTGTTACGCAGATGAGTAGGAGTGAAAGCCACGAGACCACAAGAGAATAATCAGAAGATAGACTATCAGGAAGAGGTGCGAGACAAATCAATAAGCTTTAGTTCCTTGAGTTACCTTGAGCTATGAGCTGGTTGTTGAGCTGCCCGAATCCAATCCCTGAGATTGGAATGATATATCGAGAAATTCATTCAAATCAATATCTATGTCAGGCTTCCCCTCCCGGTTGTCCTGTTCAATCCGTTCCTCTTCTGTCTGAGGAAAGGGATACTCCTAATGGTACCTTAGTTCTCCATAGGCGTCTGAAGGGGGAGTGGAGTGAACGAAGTAACCATCCAAAGATGGGTACGAGTGACCTGCTTCATGCCTAGACGATAGTTCCTGTTATAGATGAGTTCAGCCTACCATTCAAGAGTAGCCAAGGAAGGAGCCAAGAAGAACAGAGCTTTAGATCGACGTAAACGCCCCTTGAAAGTAAGCCAAGCCTGAAAACATATTATTGTAAGGTATCCGCAGAAATAGGAGTAGTAGCAGTAGTCGCAGGTGTCGAAAGAATAAGGGAATCAATGTTGTCAATCGGAACAACTGGTTGGGCTACGAGTTATGAGTTTTTTTCTACCTGCCCTAATAAATGGTCTTTGCAGATCGATGAATTTACGTCTGACATAGCTGTGAAAGTTAGCAATCCAATTTTCCCTCGTAAGAGCTCATCTGGAATCATACTTTTTACGTTTTATATAGATGCAAAAGTTCATTTTCTCTTCTCGTATCTCAGTAGCTAAGAGTTCTATAGCTGTTGATGAGCTCTGAAGCTA